>CM037886.1:14517350-14901472 GCA_021292165.1 Shinisaurus crocodilurus | reverse complement strand
ATCAGACAGTAAGCCTGCAGGCAGAGGAGTGTTTGTATAAATGTGATAATATATCCTTGTGTGCTCCACAGCTTACAAATGGTGTATAGAAGCATGAAGGAGATCTCGGTTGGGCTTGCCAGTCAAAGTGGTAGTGGATGTTTTGCGGCAAGCTTCTAAGGTGAATTAGAATCTTCTATAAATAGCCTGCATCCAGCTGAGAAAATAAATGTCCGCCAATGCCCGTTCATGTTGGGTGGGCCGGAGGGAGGGGAGGAACCCTTCAGCGTTACCATGTGCCTACATCCAGTGACTGTATTGCAACGGATTAACAACTGCCGGTCTCTCCAGATGTTGTGTTGTATTATTTATTTATTTATTTATACCCCGCCTTTCTTCCTGTAAGGAACCCTAGGCGCTTACATAATCCTCCTCTCCATTTTATCCGCACACAACCCCGTTGAGTAGTCCCCAACAATAGCTTGGAGAGGCACAGGTCGCTCGCCCCTGCCATATTACAAAAAAACGTTTCCCTAGGATGGCTAGTTGGTATTAGAGCTTTATGTAGAGTTATGGCTCCGTCCTGTATACTAATAGTGAAGTCATTCTCCGAGAGGGGATCCTTCTGTAGCTACACACACAAGAGGGGAGGTATTGGCAGGCTTAGGAAGGGAGAACCCCAAGGTTCGCAAAAGTACAAAAAATACATATTTGAGAGATAAAAACAGCCCAATCAGGATTGAGCATGCTTGGTGATCACAGAATGGTGACTGTTTTTGGCATCCCTGATGGGTCGACCCCTGGGTTCTTCAGCCCCTGAACAACCCAGTGCTCCGGGTTCAGATATCACACTCAGCAGGAGCTGATCAGTCACGCCCGATCTCTCCCGCTTGTGCACGACAACACGTGGATTGTGTTTAACCGATGGGTTGTCTTTACTTGCGAACCAGGTCAGTGGCAGACCGAACCGTTGGGCACCAGTAAGGTGTACAGGACTGCCTGGGAATATTCATGGTCTCTCATGCATGCTTTCTCTTCCTCTCGGTCTAGGCTTGTGTTGTCAAACGTGAATTTAAGAAAGCCGAACAGTTGATAAAGCACGCAGTGTACCTAGCGCGGTAAGTAAGCCGTGCTTCGGCGTACCATTGCATGTTTCAATCCAATCAATTGGTTTATTACGGTCACGGACTAGCAGAACGGTTGCATGTTGTATCTTGGAGAAAATCGTCTCCCCCTCCTTTCGTGAATGGGAGATTCTGTGAGTTTAAGTCCACTTGTGGGATCTCTGGATCCTGCCCACCTTGTTCAACACATCCCTACAATAACCTTGCTGAGATGGTTTTTCTTTGAGCTCAACCAATGGAGGTGGCTAGTGTCTTGTCTAAGACCACGCAGTGAGTTCTTGTTGGCTTACGCTGGCTCAGCTTGTCTGAGCGTGGAAAGCTAAGCAGGGTCAGGCCTGGTTGTTACTTGGATGGGAGACCCCTCCTCTAGTTTCCTGCATTGAGCAGGGGGTTGGTCTCGATAGCCTTGTAGGCTCCTTCCAACTCTATGATCTATGAAATCTATGAACACAGGTTTCCTAGTTCTGAGTCTGCTGCACTAAGCACTTACCCTGTTGATGATCTATTAAAGCACTGCTGCATGTTGCATCTTTTGTGCTCTACTCTTCAGACTTCGTTTGTTCATTTATTTATTTATTATCTTTCAGGGAACATTTTGGAGCCAAGCACCCTAAATATTCAGACACACTACTAGACTATGGGTTTTATTTACTGAACGTAGACAACATATGCCAGTCGGTTGCAATTTACCAGGTACGCCCGTGAGCTGTGTCTGTTTTGTTTGGAATGATGTTAAGGGCCCCCCTCGTGTTTCTGTTTGAAATCACGTAATTCTTTATTGCAGGTGACTAGTTCGTTTGTTAATCATGATGATTATTACTACTTGTCGCATTTATATGACACTTTCTGCCACACAAAGCAGCTTATGATCAATAACATACAAAAATATAGCAGAAAATTCAAATCGACAAGTCATTCATTCATTCAGGGCGCAATCCTATGCATTTTTAGACAGAAAAAAGGCTTGCTGGGAGTTGTAGGCTTCTTTTCTGTCCAAACATGTATGGGATTGCACCTTCTAGTTTATTATATTTCTATATTGCCCAATAGCCAAAGCTCTCTTGGTGGTATACAGAGATTAAAAACCTTAAAAATACAATATTGTACTTTATTTATTTATTTCTATACTGCCCAATAACTGAAGCTCTATAAATAATATAATATAAAAACCATATATATATGGTCTGAACCGGGCACCAAAAAGATAACAACATTAGCACCAGGTGGGCCTCCCTGCGGAGATTGTTCCATAATTGATTACAGTCGATTACAAATAGAACCTCACAAGCTGAACATGAGCCAGCAGTATGATGCGGCTGCTAAAAAAGTGAATACGATCTTAGGCTGCATTGGAAAAAAAAGCTTAGTGGCTGTCTAAATGGATGGCTATGAAATCCACCACTCAAGCTAGTGTGTACTACATAGACATGATTTAAACATGAATGCGGAGTTAAGAGTTCTGAGGAGACAGAATGAACTCAATCACTTCAGATAGCATTGTGAATGCCCCTCTACACCTAAAACGAAACCCAAACTTGCCCATCTCCCTGCAAGAAGAAAACTAGCGCAGTAGGAGGAGAGCTGTATTAGAACCTTCCTCCTTACGTGCTTGCTTTCTACTTCCATGGATATCCTTTTTTTTTTAAAAAAAGAGAGAAGAGCTTTCAGAACTACTGCCATCATGTGCAGGCTGTAGGAAAAAGTTGAGTACATAGTTTGGCTGAATGTATGGTCCATTCAGGTGGTATCCCCCCACCTCTAGTGAAGTGGTACATTGTGCTTCATTCTGCCTCAAGTACCTAGCGCAGTGTTCTCCAACCTTGGGTCCCCAGATGTTTTTGGCCTACAGGCCAAAAACATCTGGGGACCCAAGGTTGGAGAACACTGACCTAGCGTTAAAAATCACTTTGGAAGCACCTGAAAATGTAGCCGATGAAACTGACTTGCATTCTTTGCACAAATTGTTTCAGACGGCTCTAGACATCAGGCAGTCCGTGTTTGGTGGCAAAAACATCCACGTAGCTACAGCTCATGAAGACCTGGCGTACTCTTCTTACGTTCACCAGTACAGCTCAGGGAAATTTGACAATGCACTGTGAGTATTACGTTCGCTTCAGACCCAGCCTTTTCCTTGTTCTGTAACTGAAAGCAACTTCGAACACTAGAAAGCATAAGGGCGCTGTTAGGGGGCGGCCCACTATGGCCGGAGCCCTGAATCTTTCATTTGGAGCCCCGAATCTCCAGGGGGCCCTCAGCCCCACCACCCTGCTGTCCCCGGGCATTTGCTGAAATGAAAGTGCAGGGGCCCTGAGGATCTCTGTTACAGCTGATCCCCCTGAATTAGCTGTCTTTTTGCCCACATGTGCGTCACCACCTGACACCCCTTGAATCTTTCTGCCTGAGGTTGTTTTCTCAAATCAAATGTCCTCCCTTGTCCACACATCCCTTTTTACTAATAGGGGTGTCCTTAGGAGACGGGGTCCCTTAAACACATACAGAGAGAGACTTTAGAGCATATGTAAATTAGCATGTGCAGATTTGTGCTTTTTTTTTTTTTTTTTGGGTCCTGTGGGCCTGAGCCCCGGATCTTTTCAGTACCTACCACTGTCCCTGCGAACTCATGTGGTGTAATCTTCATGGACTTACCATTTCCCAGCTCAGTGTTGAAAGATTGAAGGGCAAGCTCATTCAGCCCCTTTGCAACTGGCAAATAGGGATCCTCTCCCCCAAAGACTTTTGAGCTGCCCGTCCAGGGCACGGGTGCTTGTTTTTGCTGCTAGCTCTTTATGTTTTCAGTATGTGTCTCGTTTTTATGCTTTGAGTTGCCCTACCTTGGCATAAAAGGCTGGCTTTGCATGTCTAAAGCTCCTCGCATGTGGTCAACTAGTGTGGCAAGGCTAAACGATAACTTTTCTCCTGATAACGCTGCTCCCTTTCTACTCGTGGAGGGATCCTTAACATGGGTGGGCGGAAAGCATGCACACAGCAATTCCCATCCCAACCCCGTATTCTAAAATGCTACACTCCTGGGAGGTCTGCACTGCGTGCTTTTTCTCCCTACCCCCAAGTGCCCGTGAATTGGCTCTCAGTGCTACAGATCGGCAGAGGCATGATTCATAAATGGGGTCTGTTGTTTTTGCTGCGAGTGGCACACGGAAAGTTGTGCAACCGGTGGAGGCTAATCTCTTGCCGGCAGAATAAATTATGCAAATTTCAACCACAGAAATGTTTTGATGCATCGTGCTTGGTTGTGGACACTGAAGCCATTTGGCCTGGAGGTAGTGGAAGCCGCACTCCTCTTCCCAGATGCATAGGAAAGAGTTTAAGGATAGGACAGAGCTCGCCGGATCTTGGAAGCTGAGCAGAGGCGCTAGACCGCAGTGTTCTCCAACCTGGCTGGGGCATGCTGGGAGTTGTAGGCCAAAAACATCTGGGGGACCCAAGGTTGGAGAACACTGCGCTAGAATCTGGTCTACATGAGGCAGGAAGAGGTTGTCTGCAATTGGAGATTGCCCCTTGACTAATTAAAATTCTCCCCAGACGCCGCCGCCCCCATCTTACCCTGGAGCCACTAAGACTTCATTGCCTTTCCCAATTAGCCACCACCTGCACAGTGTAGATTAAGATGTTGGTGTCTTGGAATATGGTCGTCGTCGTCGTCGTCGTCATCATCATCATCATTATTTTCTAGCCAGCTTCTCAGGGTAAAAAAACCACCCAAACCCTCACAAAGCTGATTATGCCATACTTTAACATACAAAATGAACAATCAAGCCATTAAAAACAATAAACAGCATTCAGTACAAAAATCACTATGGGCACAATCCTGGGCATGTTTAGACTGGGGGGGGGGGGGGAGTCTGTTGTAGGACTTTTTTCCTGTCTAAACATGCATAGGATTGCATCCTAAATCATCTTAAGCTAGGCCCATTGCCACAAGCAGTGTCTGTGAATTCATGTGTTGTGCAAAGAAGGGCTTCTTTTTGTCTGCCTTGAATCTACTGTCTGTCAGCTTCTTTGGATGATCCTGAAGAGCTTATACGGGAGGGAGAAAAATGCCTTTCCCTCTCCAAGAGCACAATTTTTCTCTTTCCTTACCATCAGGCGGACAAACATGCTCTTTGTTTTTAAGATGAAAGCTGTCCTTTTTTCCCAAGAAGTCCTGCAGACAGACCAGAATTTGTGACGGAAAGCTTTTAATACTGTGTTCCTAGCACCCAGTAAACAATTGTCCGTGTTCCTAAATAAACCCAAATCACATGTGCTAACATGCATTAGATAGAGCCCTCTGTAGGTGATCTTGGCACTTCCTTTTTTAATGTGGCGACTTGGTTTTTTATTTTGACGGCTGTATTCCAAGAAAGGCTGGGGGGAGGGGGGGAGATGTACGTCTTCCTCATGTTCCTGTTGTACTTGGTCATAGATTCCACGCAGAACGTGCAATCGGCATTATAACCCACATTCTTCCAGAAGATCATCTTCTCCTCGCCTCCTCCAAAAGAGTGAAAGGTATTTGTATGCTGCTTTTCGTTCCGTTGCGTCTCTGGCTCGTAGTGGGACCTCTACCTGAGGCCTTGGAGGGCTAATGCCCATCAGGGTACACTGTTCTCGGCTGCGTAGGCCAGAGATCTGAATGCATCGGGCAATGTCATACGTTCAAAAGTGGCAGGTGTGTTTGAGCTTCGTGTACAGCTGAGGTGCAGAACCTCAAGCCCAGGAGCCAAATCCGGCCATCCAGGGTTCGCGAGAAGCCCCCTTCCCCAACCACCAATCATTTGGTGGTTTCCCAACTTCTGTGCTGTTCTCCCCCGTTCTAAAAGATTGAAATGCCACTCCCAATGCTTAGTTACTGGCACTATGAGCTTTAAGCGTCAACAGGCTAGTATTTGGGGGGGGGGTCCTCTTTTGCATTTGGCCCCGCCCACCCAAACCACCCAAACCCTCACAAAGAGATTGTCTGCAATTGGAGATTGCCCCTTGACTAATTAAAATTCTCCCCAGACGCCCCCCCCCATCTTACCCTGGAGAGCTTCTCTGGAATGCGGCCCCCGAGAGCTTCTCTGAAACGGAATGTGGCCCTCTGGCTGAAAGAGGTTCAGCACCCTGATGTACAGCCTCAAAAGTGCATCATTGGCTCTGTCACTGGGGACCGAAGAAGGCAAGCATTGAGTGGAAAGGCACTTTGGATGATGCAGGCACCGGTATTTGGTGTCTCTGGTTCCTGGTTAACTGAATACCTTTGGGCCTTGAGCCTGTTAACGTGGCTCTCCTCTCTCCCCACCCCACTTCCTATGCAAGCGCTTATCTTGGAGGAGATTGCGATCGACTGCCACAACAAGGAGACGGAGCAGAGGTTGCTCCAGGAGGCCCACGACCTGCACCTGTCTTCACTCCAGCTAGCCAAAAAAGCCTTCGGGGAGTTCAATGTGCAGACGGCGAAACACTACGGCAACCTTGGCAGACTTTACCAGTCGATGAGGAAGTTCAAGGTAACTGCAGCTTTCCCAGGGCTGTGGATATTAATGTGTTTTTATTCAACCTGTGTCTCCAGCCTTCCCCTCCCACGAAGTCGACTAATCTGTCTCAGTCCTTGGATTTGGGTGTGTGGGGGCTGCATTGTAGATCCTGTTCTCGCTTTTAAAAAGCTCAGAGTCAGTGGCTTATGTGGATGGTCTCCTCAGCACAAATCAGGTCCATGTCTGCTTCGCTTCACTGTCACCGTAGGGTTAGAGGAGGAATCAGCACTTGGGGAACTCAGAGCCAGATCTGCCCCCAGTTCTGCCACCTCCCTCTACCCAGTTGCCAACCCAAAGGCAACCTAGGAGTGGAAAGCAGACCAGCCAGCAAGCCATGTTAATAGACGGGTGTCGGGAGGGCCCCTTCGAGTGTAGGAGGCCAGCTAGTTCTAGGGAGAAGCCCCGCCTCCGTGGCTGGGAAGGCAGATCTTGTTCTGAACTTCCCGGAGGAGGCCGGGCCTCCCCCAGGAGCTCCAGTTTTGCTTCCTGCCTCGTGGTGGGAGGTAGGTCTTGAGCGCTCGGAAGAGCGCGAACTGCAAGCAAACAAAGGATTCTTCGGCCGGGTCTTGTCAAAGGCATCCGCCTTCCAGGTAGACCCGACCGCGCTCCTCCCCCCCCCCCCCCCCCCGTGGATTCACAGAGGTGGCAAGGCCCACTGAGCCAGGGCAAAATCCCAACAAATGGGCCTTGTTGTCTCGGACCTCCACCTCAACTCTGCTCTCAAAGAGGTCCTCCAAGAAATCCAGTTGCCCAACAGGAGATCGGGGGCTCCTTAATGAACGGGGCCCAGACGGTGTGCGATTTCATGGTGGGACATCGGAAGCTGCCTTGTACTGAGTCAGACCACGGGTCCGTCTAGCCCAGTATTGTCGACACTGACCGGCGGCAACAGCTCTCCAGGTTTTCAGGCAGGATTCTTTCCCAGCCCTACCTGCAGAGGCCCAGGATTGAACTTGGGACCTTTTGCCTGCAAAGTATGCACTCTTAACGCTGAGTTACGGTCCCTCCCGACTGAGCTACGGTCCCTCCCATGGGCATGCCCCCATTTTTAAACATGGGTCTGTCCCAATCGCATGCGAAACACAGAGATAATGTTGGGATTCTGAAATGCCCAACCTTGACTTGAAGCTATAGATTTGTAAGAACTTTAGATTGTAAGCTCCTAGGGGCTGGGACTGTCCTCTTGTGCCATGCACATGGATGGCATGATGATGATGATGATGATGATGATGATGATGATGATGATGATGATGATTCATGAGAAGAATGTGTCATCAACTTTGGGGTTTTTCAGGAAGCAGAAGAAATGCACATCAAAGCAATCCAAATCAAGGAGCAGCTCCTTGGCCAAGAGGATTATGAAGTCGCTCTTTCTGTGGGACACCTGGCCTCACTCTACAACTACGACATGAATCAGTACGAAAATGCCGAAAAGCTTTATTTGAGATCCATAGCAATTGGTGCGTCCGCACTTAAGCGCAGGTTTTACGTTTATAGAGACATTGACTGCCGTGATGGGGGGGGGCGCATTTGTGTGAGGTTCTGTTGCCCTGGCAAAGTGTAGCTAAAAGGAGGATTGGCCAAGAGTGTTCCCGTGCATGCACATGCTGCTATCTTTTCTTTTTCAGAGGGGAGAAATGAGTGCAAAGTGGTTGGAGTGCTGAGCTTGATCTGAGTGTCGGTTCAAATCTCAGCTCAGCCGCAATACTCACTGGGTGACCTGGAGCCAGTTCCAATCTAAGAGCATAAGAAGAGCCCTGCTGGATCAGAACAAAAGCCCGTCTAGTCCAGCATTCTGTTCCCACAGTGGCCAACCAGATGCCCCAGTGGGGAAGCCCTCAAGCAGGACATGAGTATGATAGCAATCCCCCTCTTGCATGTTCCCTGGTAACTGGTATTAAGAGGCATTCTTCCTCTGATCCTGGAGGTAATATATAGCCACCATGACTAGTAGCCACTGACAGCCTTCTCCTCCATGAATTTGTCTAATTCCCTTTTAAAGGTGGATGGCCATCACTACCATTTAGCTCTGTGCTGTGTGAAGAAACCCTTTTATCTGTCCTGAATCTCCCACCAATCAGCACTATGGGATAACCCCATTGGGTTCTAGTATTATGTCTCCCTGTCCAGTTTCTCCACACCAGGCATAATGTTATTCCTATGTGACTTGTCCTCCCTTACTTGCCTTTTTTGTAAGCTAAGAAGCAACCTTTCCTCCTTAGGGAAGTTGTTCCAGCCCCTTGATAATTTTAGTTGCCCTCTTCTGCACTTTTCTCTTGCCCTACAATATCGTTTTCAAGGTGTGGGGATCAGACCTGTACACAGTATTCCAAGGGTGATCAAACGATAAGGGCGTTATGACTGGCAGTTTTATTTTTAGATCCCTTTCCTAATGGTCTCCAGTGTGGGATGGGCCTTTTTCACAGCACCCACACACTGGGTCATCAAGGTATCCACCACAAATCCAAGATCGCTTTCCTGGTCACTCACCATGTAGTTCAGACTCCACCAGCAGTGAGGAAATGGATTTTACTTGGGGAAACCCCTGTACAAATAGCAGGTGGGCAACTTGTGGCCCTCTAGATGTTTTGGCCTACAACTCCCATGATCCTTCACTATTGGCACTGCCGGCTGATGGAAGTTGTAGTCCAAAACATCTGAAGGGCCACAAGTCGCCCATTCCTGATGCTGGGATCCACCCCTGCTAAAGAAACAAACAAAAATTCTGAGCATCCTACCAGTGGTCCCCAAACTTTTTGGACCCATGGGCATATTTGGGAACTTTTATTTATTTATTTATTTAATACATTTTTATACCGCCCAATAGCCGAAGCTCTCTGGGCGGTTTACAACAGTTATGGGCGGTTTACAACAGTTAACTTGAGGAAACAGCTGTGGGCACCGCCACAACATAGCACCCATGGAGGATGTGGCTAGTCACAGAATGGCTGCCGTGAGGGCCTGGCCGGTCAAAAGAGGTGTGGGGGCAGAGAAATTAGCCAGGAACGGTGAGAAACAGCGAGGTAAAGAGAGGTGCCAAGAGAGAAAGAGCAAGGCTAGAGGCTGGGAGTGGAGAGCGACAGAGGGAGCAAAGGGGAAAGATCTGTGGATGGAAGAAGATTGGATGGGGCCCGGAAGCAACTCGTTCCTCCTCTTCCTGCCTGGTGGATATCAGCAGCAGGTTCAGGAACAGGAAGCAGAACCTGGCGCCCTAACGTTTTTAAGTTTTCTATTAAAAATAATGTTTTGAAAGGGACAGGGCGCGGAGAGCTTTGCAGGTGCCGTTGAAGGTCCTCGTGAGCACCCCTGTGGGGGCCCCTGCCTTGCCTGTTTTAAAAGTATACTTTCTTGGTGGGTCACATTTTGAAATGCATTATTATCGTTATTGTTATTTTAGGAAAGAAGCTTTTCGGGGAAGGTTACAGTGGACTAGAATACGACTACAGGGGCCTCATTAAACTGTACAACTCCATTGGCAATTACGAGAAAGTATTTGAGTACCACAACATTTTGGCCAACTGGAATCGATTGCGGGACCGGCAGTTCTCAGTTACGGATGCCCTGGAGGACGTAAGCACCAGCCTTCAGTCCACCGAAGAAGTTGTCCAGTCTTTCCTGATTTCTCAGACCGTCGAAGAACAGATTTGCTAAGGAACTTGGTCAATTTTATCAACTGCTACATTTTTTTTCCTCTTCATTTCCCCCAAAATTTACATGGGAAAGTCATACTGTGAAATTTGAAACCATGTAGTTTATTATTATTTTTTTCTCCATGAGGGGGCTGTAAAAATTGCATTGGAGCACTGGTCCAGTCCATAAAAATCCCCTGTTTTGGGGGTGATCTCGACTTCTGATGGAGTGACCGTACCGTACAGACAAATGTGTGCTAGAATTCTCACCAGCATGAGTACGGCATGTTTTGTTTTGGCTCATGTTTTCAACTTGAGAGAGAGATACACACACACACACACACATATATATACATATATATATAAAGAAAAGGGGGGGAAATCATAGACCCCTGACGATGTTCTCTGTTTTTTATTATTTTGTCCAGAAGAAGCCACTTTAAAGGAAATCCTTGCGAGAATAGCGAGAAATAAAATCATTTAACAGTTTTAAGAGTTGCATTTTTAATTCTGAAAGGAGGGTGCCAACTGGCCTGTAATTCTGACTCTATAGTCACTCTCTTTATGCAGTTAAACAAAAATTGTCTCATTCGGTATGGATTGTCGAAACGTTAAATCGCGGATATTCAGACACACGCACTCACACACACACACAGAAAAGAGGGGGGAAAGAACTTGCTTCATGCCTTGTGCTGCCTTATGAAGAAACGTGGCCAAGCATTTACTCCTGAGAAGCATCACTTTGTTCTGAACTGCACACGGCTGCCGTCTGACCACCGTCTTTGCTTTCAACGAGCATCTGAACTGGACCAATGTTCACCTGAAAGTAATAACCACCAGTAAAATAGTTAGTCTTAGCTTTCTTTCTTCATTTTTTTGGTACAGGGCAAGAGTTTTCTGTGACAGGACCAGAAGAACGAAAGTGGACCAGCCTCTCCTTACACAGAGTCTTGGACCAATGGCTTTTTTTTTTAACCATTTCTGCCCCCCTGCATCCATTTTTACCCAGTAGCATTATTTCATCAAGGGTGTATTTTCAGTGATAACAGAGACTTTATATACGTGTAATAGATAACAAAACTAGGAGTCTCGTTCTTTGGCGGTTGCGGTGGCATGTCTTTTAAAATACTACGGCTACACAGGTAAACTAGATGTTAAATGCCATAAGAAAAACTTTTAAATGCTTCTGCTTTCCTCCCCTCTCCCTCGGAATAGGCTCTCTCAAAAGGCTGTAATTTGCTTGTGCTAACTAGATTTTTGTGTGTGTGTGCTCAAGAATGGTTTTATTTTAATTTCTGAAGATGACAAAATTATTGTATAGCTTGCAGGAGTCAATGGATAATGCCAAAAAAGCACAACAGGATGGTTGGTCTCTCTCTCTCTCTCTCTCTCTCTCTCTCTCTCTCTTCAGTTTCATTTTTTTTTACGTCAAACAAAAACAGCCAGAACCCACTTTCTTTATATTTAATTTTTTTAACGTCTGTCGTATGTTTAAGAACAAAACAAAAAGATAACTATGCCTGTCTCACTAGCTTGTCTTAATTTTGGGGTGGGTTTGGTTTCGGTGTGTGTTCCCCCCCTTTATTTTCTTTTAATTGAACCATCTTTTAATGTTGAGGTAATAATTGAAATTTTGAAAGACCTATGTAGCATATACCCCTCCTAGATCGGAAAGGAAAAAAGAAAGTTGCTGTTACCTCAGTTCTTAATATGGAGGCACAGGCAGTGTCTCTGTAGTTAAGTGTATTTTTTGGGTGGTCTCCCCTATTTTCAGGGGTTTTATAAGTTGCCTGGGGAAAGCGGCTTAGTTAGCAAAAGCCTCTCTAGTATTTGGGAGTGAATTGTATTCACTTATTTTTAATTTGTGATTTGGGGGGGAGGGCGGAAGGTCTTGTCAGGTTAAGAGTGCAGTAAAGTTTAGTGTTCAGTGACTTTGGATATTTCTCTTAATCCCTAACTATAGCAATAGCTTTGGCTTTTAACCTGGAATATTGCAGGCCGATAGTTGTTGTTTTAAACTAGTGCCTTTTTAAAATACTTCCTTTCAGGGGGTCGGGTGGCTGTCTCGTGACACCATGCTCAAAACGAGGGTGTTTATTTTGGACATGTGTGCTTAGCACCTCTTATTCTGGGAGATGGTGGAGGCTAGTAGGATGCAGAACCACCCACGGTAGCGAGACCTCGCTGGCTTTTCCTTCTAGGTCAGATCTGGCCTTTCTGCACGGTGCTTTCCGAGTGGATTCTACACCCGTAAGCCTCCGAAAGGTGGGCGATCGGTTTTGAAAACTGAACATTTACAGTCAAAATCCCTGTGTGCACAGGGGCTGCACCCCAAAAGCTATTGTTTGGGAGGACAGGGACCCCACCCCATGGGTGAACCTGAGGGCAATAAGGTCCCCGTGCAAAAAAAAGTGGATTGGGAGAGAGTTCTTTATATTTTTTACGCCTTTTTTTTTTTTTCACCAGCCAGGTCAGTGTCAATAAACATTTGCCACTCTAACCCCAGAGGTTCTAAGGCTTCAGAGGTTACCTTTGGATCGCTTCTTCTCAACCGGAGCCCGTTCAAGTAACTTTCGACTGACTCGTCAATTGTGAATGGTTAGAGCAAGGCCAGAGTAGTGTGTGATGGGGTTTCACAGGGCATCAAGGGGTCCTGGTGCTACAATCTCTGCACATCTATTACAGTTATGCTATGGGAACAATTGTGACCTGTCAAGCAATATGAGGCTTGAAATTTTATTCCTTTAAAAAAAACAAAAAAAACCCAGCCCAGCAACATAAGTTCATTCATATCGGCCCATAAGCCATAGCAAAACTGCATTTAAAAAAAAAAAAAAAAGCCAGCCCATTATATTCCAAGCTTGTATCCTTGGAATCACTACAACAAAACACCATTAATGCAATAATATTAACTACATAGCCTTACAAAGTTAGTTTAAAAACACAGATTACTGTAACTAATAAGCCAGTAAAACCACCTTTCCCAGCCTGGTGCTCTCTGCAAATGGGTTGGACTACAACTTCCATTATCCCTGGCCAGCAAAAGTGAGTGGCCATGTTGGCTGAGGATGATGGGGATCGTAGTACCGGCACATCCGGAGCCAGGCTGGGGGAGGCGACGGTAAAACACGGTGACTGAAAGAAAGGTGTAGATCACCTATTTCTAAAGATAAGCAGCCCTTAAATCTTGTTCAATACATTGAGACAAAATGAGAGAGGGAAATTCCTCTGTTAATGTGCTGGAATAGCCTCATTATCTTCAGTGGGATTGCTCTGGTGTAGACAGCCAGAGAATCATTCTCTAGGCTTGCTGATCTCCAAACAGAACAGAGTTTTAGATGCAGACTTTGGAGATACTTGCATCTTTCACCCTGTGGAGACCAGTCCATTCCATTCCAGCGAGAGCTCTTTAACTGTTTTTGAATCTAGAGAAGCAACAGGCAACCTGCAGCCCCCCCCCCCGATGTTTTGCAGCCCTGCTCTGCAATCCCCCCCGCGTCGCTGCCGCCACCACCTACCTTCCCCCCCCCCGCTGCTGGCTGCTGTCGCCTCCTCCGACGCGACGGGACCCCCACGCTTTTTTTTTTTTTTTGCCGGGGAAACCAGGGCAACAGGACTGTTTAAGCCCTGTTGCCCTGGTTCCTCCCGCCAAAACAACGCCGGCGGGGCTCCAGAAACGACACGAAGGTAGGTAGGGGCGGGCAGGTGGGGGAGGTGCGGCGGCGGGCGGGCGGGGAGGCGCGGCAGGTGGGGCAGGAGCGCGCCGGCGGCGAGGAAGGAGCGCAGCGTTTCTGCGCCCTCTTCCACCACGCGCCCTAGGCAGCCGCCTGGGTCTGCCTAGCGGTAGCGCCGGCCCTGAACTCCCATAATCCCTTCCCATTAGCCATGCTGGCTGGAGCTGATGGCAATTGTAGTCCAAAACCTCTGGAAGACACCAGGTGGTCTACGCCTGGTCTTGGCTTTGGGCACAGAAAGACAGTGATTATCTCCCTGGCTTGTAAAAGAATAATTTAAAAAAAAACTTTCCAGGAACAGATTTGAGCTGTCAGGGTGATTACTGTGTTTAGATAACTGATTCTGTCCAGTATGTTCATTGCTTCCCATGTTTGGAAGGCATAAGGGGTTCAGTTCCTTCTTGAAAATGGTGCGAGAAGAAACCTGGTGTCGTTTCTAAAAACCACATTTCCTTAATTATATCGGGAGTCTGGACAATACCCTGTATGTGCCATGTTGTTGTTCATTGTTGTTTTTCCAACTTGGGGTTATTTAGAAAGTCCACAGGTTCTCAAGGTCTTTGAATGTATGATTTCGGGGTGCTTCGAACATGCATTAACCAATTGTCTGCTTCTCTTCCCAGCCTTCTCTTCAGCTCTTGATTTACACATGCAGCAGAATCAGTTGGTAGGAGGGACTGTACCACATCTGGATTGCAGGGGGAGAGTTCATATATTTGAACGCTCTCCTGTGTAAAAGATCCCCAGGCTGCAGGTAGAAAATTAAAAGAACAGCACTTTGCTAGCTTCTTAATTGCAGGGAGTTTTGTGTTTCTTCTTTTCTTTTTCTTATTAATAAAAATGGCATTTCCTACCAGCTGTCGGTCGTGAAGTGGTACAGTCCAGAATTCTTATCGGCTTTTTCTCCTTCCTGGGTAGACCAGGTCTTCAAAGTTCCTCCTTGATTCTTGCTAGCAAAAGAGTTTGCAGAGGGAAAAGCCTCTTCACCAAGTGTCAAGTCCTTTCCGCTGATTTTAACTTCACCATTTTTTGTCTAGAGTGATGAGTTGTTCCTAGTTTTCACTCTTGCTCTTTGGCTGCATCAGTCCAAGCTGCAGAGCATCAAGGTTTTGAGTTGCAAGTGGGCTGCTTTGTTCCCAATGGAATATTGTGAAACAATTGCTTCTCTCTCTTCTCTCCCCACACCCCCAGTTGATCCTAAAATCCAATACAAGGACCACCTGCGATCTAGATCATGTGAATTCTGGAATGTGTCCAATTTATATGTTGGAAGAAGGAAGTTGTTTGATAGGTGTGTTTTCGTGGTGGAGGGTTATATAGACCTCTAACGCTGAGGGTTTTCAAACTCGCTTAGCAAAACTGATTTTCTGTTAATAACACCAAAATAAATTTCGTGTCCTGTCCCCGGCCCACCCTGTTTCCAGTGAGGACAATTGGGAATTCATGCCTTGATCTTCCAAGAGTCTAGGTTGTTTCTTCCTGTCGGGATATTCTCGGAGCTGGTTCACTAGTTGTTTCTGTCCGCCCGCACGCACACACTTCACACGTAGGAGTCGCATTGGGAGTATTTTGTGAGCTGAACTCCTAGATCTATGCCGTTTTCAGTTCCCATGACCTTGGAAGTAATGAAACTGTAATTTCTAGGATATTGAATGTAGCCATGGTGGAGCCTAACTTATCCATGAAACTATTCATGAGTAGGCCACTCTCACAAGCAAAGGAGAAAATAATCTAACAACTGAACGTATCCCTCTGGTTAATAAGCGTAGTACTTAGGGGTTTTGTTTTGTGAGATTCTGCATCATTTAAGGAGAAAACGTTTTCTGGAGGAGTATTTCAGTTGCTACACCCTGAACCTTTAAAATATTTTATGGGGAACCTTCCTCATCCTGGTGACCCCCAAATATGTTGGACTACGTACAGCTGGTATGATGGGAGTTGTAGTCAAACACATCTGGAGAGTGCCATGTTGGGGAAGGCTGCTTTAGGGTATAATCCCATGCATGTTTAGGCAGGAAAAAAAGTCCTACAACTCCCAGCATACCCCAGCCAGCATGGCTGGCTGGGGCATGCTGGGAGTTGTAGGACTTTTTTTTCCTGCCTAAACATGCATGGGATTGTACCCTTAGATGTTTTTAAAAATATTGGGAGTTTTCTCTAGTTTTAGGCTCAAGAGTAAAGACCTCAGAAGAAATAACAAACGGACAGTGCATCATAACTGGAGAAAACAAGAATTACAGGACGGTTACTTCTTTAAAAAACCCTAGCTGCTAGAAAAGCGAGACAGAATTGGGCGGAGTCTGGGTGATTTTGGCTTTCTGTTTTTTGAGCATGGGTTTTCATTTCTGTGTGGGTTTGTGTGCAAAGAACTTGCATTTGCAGAGCAAGGTCTATTGGGGGGGGGGGTTGTCCCATGTCATTTGTTCTGTAGCTTCTACTGATTTCAGGGTAATCAGGTGTTCAGAGTCAAGCGGTCCATCACTGTGAGAGACGGGGAGTTATTGTCCCGTGTGGTACGTTGAAGGAAACTAGCTAGAAATGGATTTAGCCTGCCTTTCTCCCCCTGCTGTTGCCTGCCCCAGAATCTGATTATTCCTTTTTCTATAGCGCAACTGGGAATAGAAAAATAAAACTTCTTGTAATATATAACATTCACATTTTAACGTCTCCTTTAGAATATATCTTACAGCACTCCTAATAATGTGGTGTATCCATTTAAAGCTGTAGTAGAGGGCAAAGTCCCATGCGGTTCGGCTGTATCATACAGAATTGTGAGTGTTTTTAATTGAAGGCCAGTGGCGTGTGTGTGTGTGTGTGTGTGTGTGTGTGTGTGTAGTAAATTCTGGACCAATGAAAACTTTGCACATAGAGTAACTCTGGCTCCTGTACCGTTTGGATGCTTTTGCTCAGACTTCTGCGAGTCCCGGGTGCAACTGATTTTTTTAATTATACAGATCAGATCGACCAGTAACTTTGCTATGGTGTGAAGAGTTTCTTTTCATGATTCATGTAGTCAAAATTTTAATACACAAGTCTTGAAACAAAACAGCTTTAAAAGAAAGAACGATTCTTGGAAGAATCCTCAATTTTTTGTGTGTTTGTTCGTTTGTACGTTTGTTCAAACCTTACTTTGAAATCTGCTTGGGATAGATGGAACCAGGAGGAGAGCAAAACTGTTTAAAATGAAATGTATCACCTAATTGCCCAGTGGACACTTTGTCATTGGGAGATGTTTTCCTATGTCTGTCTGCTTCAGCGCATGCTTGTTAAACTGAGGCTGAAATACTAATAGAAATACTTGGCAGTCAGTCTTTCTAAAATCATTGGGACTTAGTAAACATCTGCTTCTAAGATCCTTGAGTCACTAAACTGTGGAATGGTACTGTTCATATCTGTTGGAACAATTCTGGCTTCTAGATTTCAGCTGTTCCTGTTGTACAGAAGCCAATTCCTTGATCCTTGGAACGCTGTACTTTTGCATATAGGTATGTTCATTTCTGAAGGCATGTTTACTTTTGCTTGGTTCCTGAGGGCCAACTCACACATCGTGTGATGCGAGAACCATCCCCCCCCCCCCACACACACACACCCTAATTGTGTTCATGGGACTGACGTCAAATACGAGTCGGTAACACAGGGTTTCTCTCCATCAGAAGTTCTCCAGTGTAAATCTGTGAGACTTACTCTATCGTGAACGACATCGCTCCCGTAAATGCAAGTACCACAGCGACTCTCGCAGCAGCAGAAAGTTGATCCAACATAACGTATGAACTGTCTGCTCTTACCAGCATTGGACACAACCCAGCCAAAGCTAAGCACTCCTAAGGACACGCGTATATCTCTCCCACTAGGGGTAATGGGAGTTTTTCTATGCCTTCTTCTGTAACTCCTTAATGCAGTAGGGGTGTTGAGATGCTGCTGAATCAAGTTACCATTGCATTGCTTCTAGAGGTACAGAAAATGGAAGGGGTGTGTGTGTCTTGTTTTTTTCTCCGTTTTTAGTGACATCCGATGCATCGTGCCTAAAAACCCACTTCTGGAGACGTTGACCAAGTTACAACTGTTTGGCTTGGACTGTGCGTTAGCAGAAGTTTCCCTTCAATCAAAAGTTCCCAATTCCCACAGTCTCTGTAGAAGTCTTATGTATATAACTCTCATTATGTACTAGAGGTCCTTCCCTCTGCGTTTAGAAGAGTGAAAAATACAAGTAGCGAAAGAGCTTGGATCTTGTGGTGCAGGAAGAGGCAAAGCTACCCGGAGACTCTAGTGGTGCTGCTTGGCTCTGAATACGTTGAAAGCCAATCCTGTGTGTGGCATGGTGGTGCTAAAACATGGCACCCATCTGTCGATCTGTATTAAAACACCTTTTAGCATCCGGGAAGGTGCCATTTTGTGGCAGAAGCTACCACATGGCTACATTTGGAGGGGAAGGAACCTCCATTTCAATACCTTTGGCGCAGTTTGGCAGCATTCCTTCCCCCTCCCAGCCTTGCCGGATCAAGTGTCCAAGTGCTATTATTGTGAATTGGAATATTTGTGCTCATGATGGATATTTTTTCTTAATTCAGTTGGTTCTGTGTCTTTGACACAGTTTGGCCTGTTGCACATTTCACCTCTTGGCCTTTTAGGGAATTCCTTTGCTGGGTGTTTTTGTTGTTGTTGCTGTTTTGGGAGGGAGGGAGGGAAGAAAAGAAAGGAAAATTTCCATGTGGCGAGGGAATGCTTGTGGGGTTCCTTTTCGACAGCTCTGGTGATGATACTTTTTGTGCCCCTCCCCAAACTCAGGAACGTTTAAGGCAGTGAAAACGGCTTCCCTTTTCTTTGGGATTATATCACAGTGTGTGTTCCAGGTTTTCATTAGCAAATATTTTCATTGCAATCCTAGGTATCTTATAGCATGGAGAGGCCTTAGTGAGTTGTTTTTAAGTGCACATATTTTTTTTTGTTTCAAAAACACTAAAAAAAAAAAATTAAGATGGGGAAAAATATATATACTATATAAATATATAGAGATATCTAGAAACTTGGTGTTTGGCACACAAGTTTTTCAGTGTTGGATCACTAACTGTCGCAGGTACCATATGTGTAACTTCTCCCCCTGCTTCCCTTCGTATGTATATTCCTTTATAGGAAACGATGTTGCCATGAAAATTTTAAAAAGAGAGAAACTTTAGAGTTATTTCTTGGGAGTTGAATGAACTTTTACATTTTATTGAATATTACCAAGTTCAGTACTATTATTTTTTTAATGCTTCATGGAACTTAACAGGGGATAAAAAATATATATGTATATATCTTAAAAACTGTACATCGGCAGCATTGCTGGAAACAAAACAGCTGAAAACGGAGTGAGCACACCTCCCGACAGCTCTCAAACTGAATCCCCATTTCTTTTGTGCCACACTTATTTATATGAAGGCATCTTTATCACTCTTGGCTGTTGTCATCCTCCTCTTTCGTGTCAACCTTTTTTATTTTTATTTTTTTCTTTTTTGTATCCGGCATTGTACCAGACTTCAGTGCTCAATTTTATTCTTTGTAACCCATCAAACCATACTGAATATGTTTGTAACCAACATTGTGATATTCTGTAATTGTATTGCTAAAATGAATTATTGACTTAATAAATATAGTGTTCCTGCGTTTCGGCGGGTGTGCTTTGTTCCCCGCTGTGGAAAGACGATGCGTTTAGGAAGGAGCTAAGTGAGCTCCAAAGTCTTCTGGCTGTCAATTGTGCCCTATTCTGAACATTTCCTATGAGGAAAGGGGGTAGAATTTTGGGAATTCTTAGTTTGTGAAATTGGGCAAGTAATGGCTGGGCGCGGTGGTGGGGGATGATCAAACTTTGTAAAATTATATATATGGTATAACGCGGGTAGGCAACACGGTGCCCCCGGGTGCAAGTGTGCCCCCAGACACCTTCCGTGATGCCCACCGAGACACCCTACTTTCCCCAACGTTTATTCTAAAATATTTTTTACATTTTCTTACAGGGATCACTTCAAAGAGAAATGGGAGCTTCTAGTTTCCCATGAATCTCTCCGGGCAGGTTACTTGTCCTTTGTGGACAAGTAACGCCCACTCATTTTGTGGTTGTGTCCAGGACAGTTTCTCACATTTCCAAATGTTCCCACGGGCCCAAAAGGCTGCCTACACCTGGTGTAACAATACGGCATCGGATATGCTGCACCGCATGTGATAGAACAGCATGGGTTTTCCGCCCATGTTTTTTCCCCCCCTAAACTTTCGAGGGTTGGGTCAATAGCAACCAAGTTGGAGAAGACTGGTCTGTGGCACTTCCTGCCACAGTTCAGGAATGCTACCTCGGCTATAAAAACTTCTAACCGCTCCCGCTGTATCTTGCCGAATTCTTTTGGGATTGACCCCATCGCTAGATGAACAAAATTAAGGTACTTCTTAGGGGAGTTGTTCACAAAAGGGAATTGTGAAAGGGACTGCCAACCGGTCCTTTTCTCAAGACCAGGGATCAAAGGTGCAAAACTGCCAGCCTTAGCTCTGCCGTCTTGACACTGATTCTCTCAGGGCCTTGCCCTTGGTCTATACCAGCGATGGTGAACCTATGGCACGCGTGCCACAGCTGGCACGCAGGGACCTCTCTGTGGGCACTCGAGCCATTGGTCACCAGATCGCGAAAAGACCGTCCCGTTCTGCATTCAGCGTCGGGTTTCCATAGTAATTCCTCTCCACTCATTCCTCGTTGGCCTCCACAGGCAGGCACACTCCAGCATCTCCACCCCTAGAAGCGGACTGCGCAGGTGCCCAACCCTCCCTCTAACAGACAGCTCAGAAGCACAGCGCGCGTGCGCCCGAATCTTTGCGCGCCCGGTGAAGAGCCATGCCCTGAGACAGAGTGGGGCGCGATTAGCTAGTGCCCCCTCCTCCTCCCTGCCAAATTTAAGGCACTTTGAAATAAATAAGTTGGTTTTGTCTTGCAGTTCGGGCACTCGGGGCTCAAAAAGGTTCGCCATCGCTGGTCTATACACTGGATTTAGCACTGAACCACAGAGGAAACACACACACACACACACACACCGTGTGGGGTAAAACCAGGAAAGTTTATTTGAAGTAAACATTACAATGAAAGGTGGGAAATGAGGGAAGAGGGAGAAAGGTGGAGAGACACTTTGGTATACACTGTAGAGCTATAAAACAACAAAGCTAGTTCCTTGACAACATAAATACCTGAGCACTTACTCTCCTTTGCTTAGGGCAGTGTTTCTCAACCTTGGGTCCCCAGATGTTTTTGGCCTACAACTCCCAGCATGCCCCAGCCGAGTTGTAGGCCAAAAACATCTGGGGACCCAAGGTTGAGAAACACTGGCTTAGGGGTTGGTGGTCCTCTTCAGGGCTGCCTCCGCAAAAGCCCTACCCCGCGCGCTTCTTCACGTGCAGACCACGACCAAAAGCCACGGGCAGGCAGTATGGATTCTTCCTTCCCCCCCCCTCCTTTCAGTAGCCCAGGTGTCTTTAGCCAATCAGGATGAACTTTACACGTGAGGAGGTGTGTGTGTGTGGTGTGTGCAGGAGGCGTTTCCTCCACAGGAATAAACTGTCACTCTTCAAACGATCCTTTAGGATCGCTTAAATGGACTTCGATTAGTTTTGCTTGGGGATCACTCCTAGTAGGTAAGAGATAAATTTCCCCAGGTAAATCCACTCTCAACAGCTTTCCCCCTCAGGCCAGATTTCTCTAAACTCTACCCCAGCCAGGGCTTTTTTTCTGGTGGAACTCACCGGAACTGAGTTCCAGCACCTTTTCTTCTATTAATTACATTACAATTTAATCGCCATCTACTCCCGAGGAAATGTAATCCAAGAGTTCCGGTACCCTTTTCTCCAGAAAAAAAAGCACTGACCCCAGCCATCCCTTCCCAACCAGGAAGAGATGCTGTACAGCCGTCTTCCTCTGCCTCCAGCTCTTCCTGCTGCCTCAGGCTTCTAGGATGATCCCGTTTCAGCCGGGACGAGAAGTTCCTTCCGGTCACACCTCAGCCTGAAATCTGGTGCTGGGCTCTGTCGCCTGCTTGAAGCTTTGTCTTAACCTCACAAGCACCCTCGGCAACCAGCTCCTGATCTTCTACACTACAGGTAAGGTTTCCTCCGCCACTAGCTCTCTAGCCAACCACTGTTACCCATTGTCAATCTCGTGGAACTTTAAAAAATAAAATCCTGGCCAGATCCTATGAACAATCGCGTTATTTAGGAGCTGTCTAGCTTCTACTCCACAGTTTGTTCACACACACACACACACACACACACACACACCAGTCCAAACAAAGACAGCTTCTCTTCTATGGCAGCCTTAACAGAGGCAGCCAACATCTCATGCCCAACACGCAGTGACAGTGCCAGGCTTCTGGCCTACTTGGTTATATTTTTTAAACTCATTGACTGGGTTCAGTCAACACGACAACCCACACTCAAGGGCTCAGTGTGAGTTGTTGAAATGTGGGTTATTGTGTTGTCTGAACCTAGCCGAGATAACGATGGTGAACAGCTCACAAACCAACAACAAACCATGGCTCCTCTTCGTGGGTTTCATAGATCATAAGAGTTGGAAGGGGCCTACAAGGCCATCGAGTCCAACCCCCCTGCTCAATGCAGGAAACTAGAGGAGGGGTCTCCCATCCAAGTAACAACCAGGCTTGACCCTGCTTAGCTTTCCATGTTCAGTTCGTGGTTAGTGAGCAATGGCTTGTTAGTGCAGCTGGGCTCAGACAGCACGATAAAACGACAACCCACACTCAACCCTTGAGTGTGGGTTACTGTGTTGTCTGAACCCAGTCATTCAGAGGTCCATCAAAGAATATAAACGGAACACAACACAAAACGGGAAAATACACGTTGCTTCACACATGGTGCGGAGAAACTGGACAGAAAGTAGTCTTGCTCCTTTCCATACAATACTAAAACCTGGGGGTCATCAACAAAACCGAATGGTGGGAGGTGCAGGACAAGACAAAAGGAAGGACTTTCAACACAGCAGCTGGTTGAGCTGGAATTTCCTGCCGCAAGGTGTGGACACAACCTTTAAAGGGGCGGGGAGAAATCCATGGGAGGATAAAAGCCACTAAGAGCGGCTGGTTATGATGCTGGCGTGCCTCTGAAGATAAGTTGCCGGGGAGCGGGAATCCAAATGCTGGTCCGTCTAGCTCTGTATTGCCTACCGTACACTGTACTAATCGGGAGCAGCTCTCCTGGGTTGCAAATAAGTCTTTCCCCCAAGATGTTGGGGATTGAACCTGGGGCCTTCTGCATGCCAAGTGGGTGCCAGTGCCAGCTCGAGGTTCTGGAGGGCCCTTGGGCGAGACACCCTCTGTGGGCCTCCTCCCTCAGTGAGTCGACCTCACCACCCTTGTCGCCAGCTGTTCTTGCTCCTCCTCCTCATCGTGGCTACCACGTGCTTGCCCAAGAGGCAGTGAGCAAGTAGGCCGTGGCATCTCCTGCTCCTCACCACCACCACCACCACCATTGTCCGGCCCAGAGCGAGAGGCAGGTGAACAAGCAGGTTGCCATGGTGAAGAGAAGGAGCAACTCTCAAGGGGCTCTCGTCAGTACTCTCCTAGAGCAGTAGAGCATAGCCGGCTGGGGCATGCTGGGAGTTGTCGGCCAAAAACATCTGGGGACCCAAGGTTGGAGAACACTGTCCTAAAGGGAATCAGGGAAGCTCTTTTCTCCCTCAACCTGCTTGTTCCCTCCAGAAACTGACAAGGCAACTGCTGTTCTCCGTGCTGGAGGAGAACATGCTAAAGCAACGTGCTTGGACCCAGGGATGGGGACTCAGACTCCAGGACTTGACTCGTGAGTCGGACTGAGTCCCCCCTCTGACTCGAGTCAGACTCGAGTCCCAATATTTTTCATGGGACTCGAGACTCGACTCGGGACTCGAGACCAAGGACTCGTGTTCCAAAATCGTGTTCCTCAAGTGCAACATGGATAGGTTTTAGGAAGTACAGCAAGTTTATTCTTTAAAATCATTTCCCTAAAATGCAACATTTCGGACATTTTGGGTTTGGCTGCCTCTGCCTGCCTGTTAGGGGTTCCCAGCCTCCTCTGCCTGCCTGGTCTCTTCTTAACCAGTTCCACAGTTTGAATTGTCCACGACAAAGGCCTCTGCCTGCCTGCTTTGGGGTTCCCTGCCTCCTCTGCCTGCCTGGTTATTTTGGGTTTGTCTGCCTGGTCTGTTCTTGCCAAAATCAGTGGCAGAGTTTTGAAATAAAAAGGCACACTTGTGCCTAGAATTTATTTAAGCCACACATCTGAAGTAGCCTTATTTTGTTGGGGAACCCCCCCCCCCCATTGATTTTAATGGGGACTCGTGGAGTCAGCTTTGGGAGTGACTTGTGACGAGTCACCATTTTGGACCAAGGACTCGGACTCGAGACTCGGGTCCAAAGACTCATGACTCGACTCGTGACTCGAAACCAAGGACTCTTCAACATCCCTGCTTGGACCACAGTTGTCTTAACTGCTTTGGAGTGGTGGTGGGGGCCCACGTCAGCAACTGCCACACTTCTTTCCATTTAATGCCCTGGTAAGAAGCAAGGTTATCAGTCAGGGGGCTCCGCACCAGAAAAATCGATGTGTAATGCGATCCTCAATGACATGGTGAAAGCCATAATGATAAAAACACACACACCAAGAGTTATCCAGATGCAAACCTATGAAGAGAGTCAGTGTAGTGTATTAGCTAGAGTGCTGGATTTCACCTTGAGCCATTTGCTGTCTCTTCAGTTGCACCTACCTCAAAAGGTTGTCATGAAGATTAAAAAAAAAGAAAAAAAAAAGGGAGGGCGAGAGGCCACCTATTCTTTTCTGAGATCCTCGGGAAGGGAAGTGTCAGGGTGTACTTCATCCCAAACAATGGCTTCTAACCAAAAAGCTTTATTAGAAAAATGCAAGCCTAACAAACCAACTTAGAAGTAGAAGTGAAGTGGATTGCAGGAACCAGTCACAGAAGAAACAAGCTGAGTTAGAATACTAGCCGTTAAGGAAGACTGTCCTACTGTTGTTGAGAAGTTGATTCCAAACTGGAAACCTCCCTTCCAGACTCAAGTTTCCCACCCCCCCTAAGGCGGTTCCTTATTCTTAAGGGCCAAACTCTTGGAGCACTTGACACTCCTCAGCTGCTCCATCCCCCTTAGCGGACATCTGACCCGGGGGTTAGTGACGCTTGATTATTCGCCCTCCTCCGGATCAGAGAGCTCAGACTGCTTTTCCCACGGAATTTGGCACCGACTGATCCTCCCTGACTGTTGGGCTTATCTCTAAGTCCGCTGGCCTTGGGGAACCAGCTGCAGGTTCCGCTCCCATCTCCTCCGGAAGAGTGGGCCCAATCCCTTTGCACAGAAAGGGTACAAATGATTATTAGCCATTATATCCCAGACTTCCTCCAAGGAGCTCTTGGAGGTGTACATAGCCCCTCCCATATCTTCACAACAGCCCTGCAAGGTAGGGTAGGTGCTGAGAGACTGCAACTGCTCCACAGTCACCCCAGTGTGCTTCATGGCTGTGTGGGAACTTAATTCTGGGTTTCTCCTGGATCTGACCGCTACATACAACACAACTGTAAAGAGTAAATCTGTCTTAACTGTTTTATTTCATTAATCCATCTAGTCCACTCTCAATCTGTATGCCAGGGGATATAAAAATGAGTTTCCCACAAACCTCTAAGCACCCTAGTCGGACTGGTTGTTGTGTGAAAGAAAGGCGGAGAGGCAGGAAAAAGCTGGTGACACATTTTTGGACCAGAGTCTGATGTTTATAACCATCTTAAGACACGAGTGCAGGAGGCGATGTAATTAGATTAGCCTCACTAGATGCCTGGCAAATCAAAGGATGCACCTGGGGCGAATATTGAAGGTTGCAGGCAACCATCCTGTTGCCTGTTTGCTTCTAGGCCAGGGCTCTCCAACCTTGAGTCCCCAGATGTTGCTGGTCTACAGCTCCCAGCATACCCAACCCAGCCAGCCTGGCTAATGGCAAGAGATTCTGGGAACTGTAATCCAGCAACATCTGGGGACCCATGGTTGGAGAGCCCTGATCTAGGCACTCGGGAGAAGAGAGGGATGGGGTGATAGGTTTGAAATATTAGCAGTCTTGTAGTGCAACCCCCCTTTTGCAGTTAAAGTTGCTGCAAAAGTTTGAAGGCTACTCGCCTGTGCTTTGCCTTGTACAGATAGAGAGCAGAGCAACAGCATCGCCCAGGAGGCAAGACAGCCACGAGATGTCACTGTTGCTTCATTTTAATTCAGGACCAAAGGGTTTTTTTTCCTACTTAAGATGTACCCTTCTGGATCAACCAAGGGTCCATCTAGTCCAGTATTCTGCTCACACACTGCCCACGGGATCCCACAAGCAGGACAGGAGTGCAACAGCACCTTCCCACCCATGTTCCCCAGCCTCTGATCCTGGAGGTAGCATAGAGCCATCAGGACTAGGAGCCATTGATAGCTTTCTCCTCCATGAATTTGTCCGATCCCCTTTTAAAGCTGTCCAAATTGGTGGCCACTACGTCTTGTGAAAGGGAATTCCATAGCTGTGTGAAGAAGTACTTCCTTTTATCTGTCCTGAATCTCCCACCAATCAGCTTCGTAGGATGGCCCCTTTCGGTCCTTGTATTATGAGAGAGGGAGAAAAACATCTCACTATCCACTTTCGCCACACCACGCAAAAGATTGTACACTTCTACCATGTCTCCCTTTACTCACCTTTTTTCTAAGCTACACTTTCCCAGCTGCTGGACCCCGAGATCCACCAAGTGGAGCCTAGTGCGGAAGACACATGCTTAGAATTAAAGAATTCCGAGCCCCGGAATTTGTTTTGAGTACCAGAACTGAACGGAGCTCATAGGGCTTCTCTACACAAGGCATTTATTGTGCTCTCATGAGTCCTCACCCACAGTAGTTTGCCGGTGCTTTAGATGATGTCATCATCCTCCAGGGCGTCACCCGTACTTTCTGAGCATTCCCGCGGCTTTTTTTTTTAGAATGAGGATAATGAGGTATTAAAGGGCTATCGCGCTATAAAATGCTACAACATGGTCATGTGCTTTTGCAATTCTGCTATACTGCAGCGCCACCTTGTGGCTGTGTAATGGAACATATAGGAAGGCAGAGAAAGAAAACCCCAGGAAAAAAGTGAAGGAGCCGATCTCAATCCCACAGAGAATCTGGAAGCAGAAGCCTAGGTAAAGTGGTGGATTAAAACGGGTTAAAAGCCTCATGTGGAGAAGCCCACGGTCCTTCCACGTGAAAATCCACTCCCCTGGTTACCCTAAGGCTTGTGGAGAGGAAGGGACCCACAGAGCCTGTGCAGGCCAGTTGTGGAGCCTCTGCAGACCGCATTAGGCCCGTGGGCCGTAGGTTCTGCACTGCTACTCTAAGCTTGCTTAATTTCGGCAGTATAATTTGGGCTTCAGGGCAGTCCGTTCTGTTGCCGCTGCTGTTAAACGACGAGGATCTACTGCAAATCACCCAGAGATCTCCCGGCAGATCCAGGTCTACGTTTTGCCCACCACTGCCACCCAGGATGATAGATTTAATCATAAATACCACTTGGGTAGTGAGTGTCTGATGTAGTTAGCAGCGGCTATCTGGAGAAGTCTAACTTAGTGGTCTTGCAGTTCGGCAAACATTGAGCTATGCAAGTTTGTGCTTTTTTTAAATATATTTATTCTATTTTCTATGTCCTTTGGCAGACACTACACCTGTCAATGGTCTGTCTTTGAAAGAGCTTCTTGGGGTGCTGTAGAAAGATCTGCTCCTTTGCCCCTTGTAAAGGTGGGAGCATTGCACCAGGGTTGACCACCACCTGTCTTCTGTCTCCTCCTTGGAGTCTTTTGGAGCCTACAGGGGACAAGCATCAAAGCAACTATGGATATCATAAAAGTTGGCTGCGACACCCAGTGCTTGAATTACACAGGGGTCAGAGGTGGTGCAGCCCCCTCACCTTACGAACACAAGAAGAGCCCTGCTGGATCAGGCCAAGGGTCCATCTAGTCCAGCATTCTGTTCACACAGTGGCCAACCAGCTTCCCACAGGATCTCACAAGCAGGACATGAGTGCAACAGCACCCTCCCGCCCATGTTCCCCAGCAACTGGTGTGCATAGGCATACACTGCCGATGGTCCTGGAGGTAGCATGGAGCCATCAGGACTAGTAGCCATGGATAGCCTTCTTCTCCATGAATTTGGCTAACCTTCTTTTAAAGCCATCCAAATTGGCGGTCATCATCACCACATCTTGTGCTGGCCAATTCCATAGTTTGACTCTGCGCTGTGTGAAGAATGGTGAAGAATGATTTTCTTCACCATGTATGATTTTGTACTTCGAGGCTTCTGCGATCTAAAAGTGCTTTTTCTAGTGCTTTCTAAAGTGAAAGCTGATATTTGCAGAATATTGGGTTTTTCAAGCTGACACCATAAGAACATCAGAAGAGCCCTGCTGGATCAGAGCAAGGGTCCGTCTAGTCCAGCATTCTGTTCACGCAGTGGCCAACCAGCTGCCCCAATTGGGACGCCCACAAGCAGGGCATGAGTGCGACAGCACCCTCCCGCCCATGTTCCCCAGCAACTGTTGTACCAAGGGATACTGCCTCTGACACTGGAGGTAGCATAGAGCCATCAGGACTAGTAGCCATTGATCGCCTTCTCCTCCATGAATTTGCCCAGTCCGCTTCTAAAGCCATCCAAATTGGTGGCCATCACCTCCTAATTCCATCCTTAGCTACAGCTTTTAAAAGACCTGGAGGGGAGCATGATTTATTCAAAACTGGGGTGGGCAGGGTAGAGGGGAGCCAGGATTTCACCACGTGCCACCTGCCTACCCCCTCCTACTCAGTAGTGCAGATAGGTAATTTTAGGCCAGAGGAACCTCAGGGCGGCTGGCTGAATCCAGCCCACCTGGAGACCCAATCTGGTCTTTCTTCTGGGGTTCCGCAGATGGCTGTGCCCGTTCCCGTGCCCTGCCTCCTTTCACAGAACACCGGAAGCTGCCTTCTACTGAGTCAGACCACGGGTCCATCTAGCCCAGTATTGTCGACACCGACTGGCAGCAACGGCTCTCCAGGTTTCCAGGAAGGAGTTTTTTCCAGCCCTACCTGGAGATGCCAGGGATCAAACCGGCATCTCCAAGGTAAAGTTGGCGCTCTGCCCCTGAGCTACGATCCTTCCCCTAAAAATAAAGGGGGATTCTAGACCTCGTGGTTCTGAATAAAGGGTTGATTTAAATAGGAACACGGGATGGGAAGCTGCCTTGCACTGAGTCCAACCATCGGCCCGTCTAGTCCAGTATGATCGACACAGACCGGCAGCGACGGCGCTCCAGCATTTCAGACCGTCTTTCCAGCCCTACCTGGAGATGCCGGGGGATTGAAACCTGGGATGTTCTGCATGCAAAGCCGGGACTCTACCTCAACCAACAATGGTTTGGTGGTTTTCCGGGGTTCAAATGCTTCTCCTATGCCTTACTTACGGGTAGGGAGAGCCTTAAGCTAAGATAGGCTGGTCTTTCTGGCCCCTCCTACCACCCTGAGAGTTTCTCCAAAACTGAATTCAGCCATCTGGCAGAAAAAGGTTCAACAACACCTTTTTTTCTTTTTCTTGTTGAAAGACTCTGGACTTGATTATCTTACTGGGGTCGGTGGGGGGGGGGGCTCTTTAGATGGTAATGCGTTTCACATCACTTACTCCAAATGGTCTTATTTATTCATTTATTATATTTATACCCGGCCTTTTTTCCTGCAAGGAACCCAAGGCGGCTTACATGATCCTCTTCCTCCTCTCCATTTTATCCTCACAGCAACCCTGCGGGGACTCTCAGGTTAGGCTGAGAGTCTGTGGCTGGCCCAAAGTCACCCAGCGAGCTTCATGGCTGAGCGGGGACTAGAACCCGGATCTCCAGGGTCCCACTCTCACCACTAGGCCACACTGGCTCCCAACGGGGAGGGGCGGGCTCTTTAGATGGCAATATCCATTCGCTTACTTCCGAATGTGGTAAGCAAGCTCTGCAGTGTTTTACGGCCGGGCTCTCTTGTTGATGCCGCTCCACGGGGCCCCGGGCATTTGCCCCAAAGTCCTGCTCTGACTGCACCGCTGCTCCTACCTCCGAGCACTCCCCACTCCCCCTCACCTCTTCTTCGGGACGCCTCCTGCGGGCTGGTCCCGGCCCGGTGACAGCGAGCGGATTTGGCCCAGTTTCTCCGGCATCCCGGGACTCCCACGGAGGCCCCACGAATCACGCAGCTTCGTCCAGTGGCCGCCATCCGGGAGAGCGGCCCGATCGGGGCTTTCCAGGCGGCAATAGGCCTTCTGAAATGAAATCAACGCACAAGCAGGATTGGCGGCCTCTCGGCTGGCCGGGGATCATGGGAGTTGCAGTCCAAGACATCTGGATGGCGCCCGAGTTGAGAAGGCTCATTCAACCCAGCACTAGTTAGTAGGAGTAAGAGTGCTTTATTTATTTATTATATTTATATCTCGCCTTTTTTCCTGCAAGGAACCCAAGGCGGCTTACATAATCCTCCTCCTCATCTCCGTTTTATCTTCACAACAACCCTGTGAGGTAGGTTAGGCTGAGAGTCAGTGACTGGCCCAAAGTCACCCAGTGAGTTTCATGGCCGAGCAGGGACTAGAACCCGGATCTCCTGAGTCCCAGTCCAACACTCTCACCACTAGGCCACACTGGCTCTCACTGGTTCAGTCCCCTTTATTGCTAGTCCCCTGAGCATCTTGGTTTCCCTCCTCGGAGCCCTTTCCACTTTGTCTGTATCCTATACCGGCAATGCTGGGGCACTTGCCAACCATCCCTTTGGGTTCTGCCCACTGACGCCCCCCCCCCCCCCGCACCTCTAAGAGCAGACTTGAACATCAGAATTCGATTGCCTTGTTGGATGGCCGTCAGAGTCCATCTGAGACCGGCATTCTTTTTTTCTAGCAGCGTCAAGACAGATTCTTTTTGGGAACCTCACAAGGAGCATGGGGAACTGTTTGCCTTTCCCTGCCTTTTGTTGGGGATAGACTGGCTCTGAACGGGGAGCTTCCCTTTTAGCAGGGGTGCTGAACCTGTTATGGTCTCAGGGCCCGTGTCTCTTTTTCATTGACGCGAGCTGCTTTGGGAGATAATAATTATCTGAAAATTGGGATAAAATGCAGTCCCTACCAGTACACCACATGAACCTACCTGTACACCACGTTCGTCATCTAAGGCCCTCTTCCAGGTACCTCCTCTGAGGGGGGGGGGGCTCGGAAGGCAGCAACGAGGCAGAGGGCCTTCTCGGTGGTGGCCCCCCAATTTTGGAATGATCTCCCTGACAAGGCCCGCCTGGCACCTACATTGTTATCTTTTTGGCGCTGGGTTAAGACTTCCTTCTTCTCTCAGGCATTTGGCAGCATATGATGAGGTTTTAATCAGGTCTTGTTCAAAATTGTTTTTAGATATATGTGTGTGTCTCTCTGAGTTGTATGCTTATATGTTTGTGTGTGTGTATATATATATATTTGGGTTTTATAAATGTTTTTTTAAGGTGCATTGGAAGACTGAGGTGTGCCAGAGTTGTACCATTAACGTTGGGGTCCGCGATAGACCCCCAAGTGAAAAAACAGAACCCCATGTCATCATTTTAACCATGATTGTGATGTCAATCCGGACTCTGGCTAGAAATCTAATTTTGTTGGGAGACAGGGGGACCAGACAGCTGCAGTGGGCCAGGAAGAGGAAGGGGGGGGCGGGAGGAGCCTTGGCAGACGGGATGTCGTCCCTCGGGTTGTGCGTTGCCAACTTACAGCGTCAAAGTATCACTCTTACCAGAAACTTGCCCATTTGGTCAGCCTTGCTGTATCTGTACAGTTTACACAGCTGTTTCTCGTCGAGTGCTGAGAAGAGGGAGACGAACCTCCAGAGCATCCTAAAATCATGGGTAGGGCAGGAGGGGAAAGTTATCATCATCATCATTATTATGATTATTATTATTATTATTATTATTATTTTTCACCGCCCATTGTCACCAGCTGCTGCTCTTGTTTCTCACTGTTGCCACCGCTTGCTTGCTTGACAGGCAGAGAGCCAGGAAGCACGTGGGCAAGTCCAGGGGGCTCTTGCCAGGGCCCCCCTGCTGTGATGTGGGCCCTCGGCAGAAGCCCAACCGTACCTACCCTTGATGCCAGTCCCAGATACAGGTCACCCACCAGACTGAACACTAGGGCTGGGTTCAGACATTTCATAGATCACAGAGTTGGAAGGGGCCTACAAGGCCATCGGGTCCAACCCCCTGCTCAATGCAGGAAACTAGAGGAGGGGTCTCCCATCCAAGTAACAACCAGGCCTGACCCTGCTTAGCTTTCCACGCTCAGACAAGCTGAGCCAGCGTGAGCCACATGTTAACCTACACTCAAGGGTTGGGTATGAGTTGTCGTTGAACCATGGGTTGTCATTGGAAATGTGGGTTATCGTGTTGTCTGAACCCAGCCGAAATAACAAACCAGGACAGTGCAATCCTGTGTGTGCCTACTTAGAGGTAAGCCCATTGAGATCAATGGGATCTCCTCCTCTCCATTTTATCCTCACAACAACCCTGTGAGGTAGGTTAGGCTGAGAGTCCGGGACTGGCCCAAAGTCGGCCAGTGAGCTTCGTGGCTGAGTGGGGGCTAGAACCCAGATCTCCCGAGTCCCAGTCCAGCACTCTCACCACTACACCACACTGCCTCTCCACCAGAACCTGAATATACATGGCTTTTTAAAAAAAAAAAGAAAGAAAAAGAAAAGATACAGAAGGAAGTGCAAGAGATCTTATAATTTAATTAATCTATCTATGAATTGGTTAACAGGTGGATTATTTCTCAACTCAACATTCTTTAATCGGTTGAGTGCCCTAAAAGATATCCCCCCATCTCCAGTAATCTCCAGTAATCTCTGTTCACCAAGAAACTGATCTTGGAATGCAGGAGTAGGGATGTTGCTGGACTACAAGTCCCACCATTCCTGACCATTAGCTATGCTGGCTGAGGCTGATGGGAGTTCAAATCCAACAGTGTCTACATGTCCCTCGCCCCTGTTGTAAGGTTACCCTGGAACGTCTTAACACTTGGGGAATTCAAGAGCATAAAATAATATTTTTTTCTCACTTGTTCCTATTTCCTCACCGTGGAATTCCTTCTCTCCTATGCGTATATGGCTGCCTTTATTATCACGAATTAATGGTTTCACCTACCTATTAATGGATGACCAGGGGAAAAGAGCTTGATGGTCCTTAAATCTCTTTCCATTCCTTGGAATGTCACACCTGTGCCAATTTGTAGCCAGGGCAGGACAGAGCTATGTTACGAGTCTGATGGAATTCTGAAACCGGAATTCTCATCATTTCCTCTAAAAGCAAACAGGATTCCTCTCTCAGGTATCCTGGTCCCAAGTTGTTTCGGGCTTTGTACACAAGTACCAGAACCTTAAACCTGGCCCGGCAGCGAATAGGCAACCAGTGCAGCTCCCTCAGCAAAAGAGTTGCATCCTGAAAAGGGGCAGCTCCCGACAAAAGCCGGGCTGCTGCATCCTGCACTTGCTCCAGCTTCCGGAGCAGCCTCAAGGGCAGCCCCACATAGAGCACATTGTAGTAGTCCAGCCCTGAGGTTACTAGCGCCTGTATTGCTGTGACCAAGCTATCCCTGTCCAGGAGAGTCCGTAGCTGGCGAACCGATCGAAGATGGTAAAAGGCACTCCGAGCAGCCGGAGTCACTTGTGACTCCAGCGACAGTGATGGATCTAGGAGTACCCCCCGACCACAAACCTGATTTTTTTAAAAAGAGGGGAGGGAGAGAACTATGTACACACACACACCCAAGCTCCTAGGAGGAAGGGCGAGATAAAATAACATAGCTTTGTAAACGGGACCGAGCTTCCAGCTTGCAGTCTGGGACGGTTGTGACATGGGGCACCAGACCCCGTCTGCAACGGGGCGGTGGCCTTACTTCTTCCAGTGCTTCAGCTCCCATGTTTTGCAGTAGTGCTGAAGGAACATATTGATGTGATCCCCCAGGATGGTCAGGTTCTTTCGGGTGCTGTGCAGCCTCTTCTCCTCGGGGAAATCTTTGGGCAAATTCAGCTTCCGTAGACACTTCTTAAAGGGCCTCAGGAATTCTTTGCACTGGGGAGCAAAAGAGGAGGAAGCGGGCCGGGCGTCAGAGGTAGGCACGGTTGGGCATGTGCCAAGGGCCCACACCCCAGCAGGGCCCCACCAAAACCTGGAGCCGGCACTGTGGGGACAGCCCACAAGCTCCTAGCGAGATGAAATACACAGACTTAACTATGCCACGCCGACAGCAGTGGCGGGTGTCGAAATGACCTCCCACGAAATAAACTTGATTCATGGAGCCGCAGAAGCGATTTACGTGAGCTTCGCTTAGCTCGAGGAATTGACCGGTCACCAGGAATATCCCCCAGGCAAGAGTCCCTCTCTCCTCTTCTTTGTCCCCAGCATTTGGCCCTGATCGTTCTACTGGTACACTGCCTCTGAACTTGGAGGCTCCATTGAGCAATCTTGTCTAAGAGGAAGCCCGGAGTGGGCCAAGTAGTCAATTTCAGAGAGTAACATTGGGTGACTATTCCTCAGCCCCTTGGCAAATGCGCTATGGGGTTCCGCAGGGTACCATCTTGTCCCCAATGTTGTTTAAGATCTATATGAAGCCGCTGGGAGCGGTCATTATGGGATTTGGAGCCAAGTGCCATCAGTATGCTGATGACACACAGCTCTATCTCCCTGTGACAACTGAATCAGGAGAAGGTGTGCAAGTCCTAAACTGAGTGATGGGCAATAAAGTGAAGCTGAATAACTTGGGACCAGGATACCTGAGAGAGCACCTTCTCCTTTACCAACCTGCCCGGTCACTGAGGTCATCGGAGGATGTTCTCCTGGTGGTTCCATATGGACCTACGGCCCGACTGGAATCAACCAGGTGAAGAGCCTTCAGTGTGGTGGCCCCCGTTCTCTCGATCTCCCTGCCTCTGGAGGTCAGGCAGGCTCTGACATTGTGTTGCTTTCCTCAACAAAGACATCTTTGTTCGGGGAAGCCTTCCTTGCTGACCAGCCACGGTTTTAATGATACGCATGGAGAAAAGAGCTTAGCTGGTGCTTCAAGCCGCACTTGACAAGTCAGCGATGGCGTCAATGTTGAAGTCCTCCAAGACTCGGGACTCCCCAACGCCACACTTGAAACCACCTCTGTCAGTTCCGGCACGGAGCCTGTTAGTTAACGGGGTGGACCGTACGCCAACAGAATCCCAGCCCTGCCTCTGGTTCCCAGTGCCAGGTACAGACACCGGAAACTGGCTGTTGGACACATGGGGGTGCCTGACCAGAGAGATGGAATCCTTATAGATCAGGGGTACCTCACCCTCCCCACCCCACAAGTTGAGCGTGGTGCCGTCCAAGATAACCAGCACTCGGAATATGGGTCTGGCCACCATTTTAATTCCTCTCAGTGACCCCGCACCAGTGGCGTAGTGCTATATTTTGAGGTACAGGCTCTCGTCGCGACGGTCCCCCAGGTCCACGCCCCCCGAGGAGCATCCAAAACTGCAGGCAGCTGTGCGGGTCCATCTCAACAAACCAGTTCTGGCCGTTTCCATCTCCAGCGGGGGAGCAACTAACGGGTCTCAGTTGGCTGTTCAAGGCCAAGCCGCCCCCCAGATCCTTTGCATCACAACAGGAAATAATCTATTTTTGCGAGGAGGATTCATCCCCCCCCCCGCGCACCCCGCCAGCTCTCGTGGGGATTGCAGCTCAGCCCAGAGGGAACAAGGAAGTCTGAGGGGGCAGGCAGATGACCGCAGTGTCGCTGCTAATTTTAAAAAAGCGCAGTGCTGCAGCCCCGACAACGCTGCCCGACGCATAATATCGATCTGGGGCCACTGCGGGAAAGTAAAACGGAAGTTAGAGCCGGTTTATTGACGCCTCTGGAAGCGCCATTTCTGCCCACCGCTACCAGCTCACGGCTTCCTCCCCGAGCCTGGTGCTCTCCAGATGTGTTGGGCCACAACTCCCATCATCCACGCTGCTGAGGGTTATGGGATCTGCCGCCAGGTTGGGGAAGGCTCTGGCTTAAGGGGGTTCCGTTCTTCTCACTATTTTGAAGGTGTCCCGCGTGAGTCCGTCCGCGTAGTGAACGAGGGAGTCTCCGGATGCTGTCACCCTAGCTGCGAGGCCCTCTCCGGGTGTGTCGCCGGGTCGGCAGGTTGGAAGCTGCCTCTCGGTTGCCTGCAGACGTTCGTAGACCAGAGAGGTCAGTTTCTGGATCCCCGTTGCTGGGAAACTAGATTTGCCGCCTCTGACTAGGTGATGGATCAAGGAAAAAGGCAGATCAATCCACCGGTGCACTGGGAGAGGTTGACGGAGGCTGCCCAGTATGTGTGTGAGTTCTCCGGACTGGGACTCAGGGCGGTCAGGCTCTGGTGTGCCTCACCTTCCTGTGCCCTAAGCGGCCTTTTCCCACGGCAACTGGGGCAGATGGAGCTTGGTGCTTCCAGAGCGCCCCCTAGGCTGCAGTACCAGCCTCCCTCAATGTTCTGTCTGCTGACCCCCAAGGGCCAATCCCGGCCCACCAGGCCCTTTAAAAAGCCCTAGCTTCATAAGAACGTAAAAAGATCCCTGCTGGATCAGACCCAGGGTCCATCTAGTCCAGCATTCCGTTCACACAGTGGCCAACCAGCTGCCCCAATGGGAAGCCCACAAGCAGGACGTGAGTGCAACAGCACCCTCCCGCCCATGTTCCCCAGCAACTGGAGTACAGAGGCATACTATGCCTCTGATCCTGGAGGTAGCATAGAGCCATCAGGACTACCGTATTTTTCCATCTATAAGACGCCCCCATGTATAAGACACCACCACTGGGCAGTTTCGCAACCGCGCGGTTCTCTCCTCTGCTTACTTCCGTGTATAAGACGACCCTCAATTTTTAGTCTAACGATTTTAGGAAAAAGTATAGTCTTATACATGGAAAAATACTGTAGTATCCCATGATTACCTTCTCCTCCATCCTTTAAGAAGGATGTAGACAAACTGGAGAGGGTTCAGAGGAGGGCAACAAGGATGATAAAGGGACTGGAAACAAGGCCCTGTGAGGAGAGACTGAAAGAACTGGGCATGTTTAGCCTTCAGAAGAGGAGACTGAGGGGAGATATGATCGCACTCGTCCAGTACTTGAAGGGTTGTCACACAGAGGAGGGCCAGGATCTCTTCTCAATCATCCAAGATTGCAGGACACAGAATAATGGGCTCAAGTTACAGGCACCCAGATTCCGCCTAGACTGTCAGAGCAATAAGACAATGGAACCAACTACCTAAGGAGGTGGTGGGCTCTCCCACTCTGGAGGCATCCAAGGTGCAGCTGGACAGCCATCTGTCTGGGATGCTTTGACCTGGATTCCTGCATTGAGCAGGGGGTTGGACTCGATGGCCTTTTCTATGATTCTATGGTTCCGTGAATTTGTCCAATTCCCTTTTAAAGCCCTCCAGATTGGTGGCCATCACTCCATCTTGTGGCAGTGAACTCTGCGCTGTGTGAATATGTCCTTCTTTTGATCTGTCCTGAATCTCCCACCCATCAGCTTCATGGGATGACCGAATTTGGTTCCAGTATTATGAAGGAGGAAGAAAAATGTCTCCCCGTCCACTTCCTCCGCACCAGGCATAATTCTGCACACCTCTATCATGTCTTCCCTCACTCACCGTTTTTCTAAGCTAAACAATTCCAGATGTTGTAACCTTTCCTCGCAGGGGACTTGCTCCAGCCCCTGGATCATTTTAGCTGCCCTTATGTGTCAATATATATCTTTATTCCTTTCTTTCTTTCTTTCTTTCTTTTATTAGAACACAAATAAATATACATATTGGGTGGGATCTACGACTAACGTAAATTCTGATTTCAATGTGCCTCATCTAAGCATGACTAAGACTGGATCCAGCCTATGTTTTACATTATGCTGTACATCATTTATATTATGTTATATTAAACATATGCACACACACACACACACACACACACACACACCTATGTATATACGTGTGTGTGTGTGTGCGTGCTTGAATTCTATACAAAAATGTACCCATTTCCCAGACCTGGCGGCCTCCGCTGTCCTTCCACTCTCCTAGGCCCAACATCCTTCTGCCGCTGCCTTCTCCGGCCGCCACCGTCTCCGGCCGCCAAACGCCACTGCTCTCTTCTCCTCCGCTCCCTAGAAACTGTGTTGTGGCCAAGGGGGAGAAGGATGAAATGGGCCCGTGGATCGACGCTCGGCCTGTGTGGGTGTTTGAATCTCAGCCTGCGTTTGTGACGTCACCTCTGAAGTGCGCGGGTTCCAAATTCCTAGCACAATCCGTGGGGAAGGGAGAAAGTCTGGTTGCTGAGGTACCGCTTGGACCCATAATTTGATGCTCCGGGGTCTGAACCTGTGCTCAGGCGTGGCAGAAGAGTGGCATTGCTTCCAAGCGATGCCCTTCACGCAGGGGAGGCTGGCGACCCCTATGTCTGTGGGGCTCTTTGGTGGTGAGCCTGTTTTGGGGGATGGACTGCAGCACCATGGAGAGCCCCTATAAAGCTCAGAATAAAAGCTGCAATGGATAAGGAGCCCCAACTGCCACAGGAGTCACCAGCCTCGCCTGCGTAGATCTTCTGTGAGGGCCCACAGCTCGGTGGCCGACCACCTACGAAAAAACCCAGGTTTATAATCTTCAGCACCTGTAGTTAAATGTCAATCAATCCATCTTTATTGTGCGGTCACCGACCCATAAAAACAGTACAGACAGGACAATTTAAAAAAAAACCAACCAAAAACATATCCGTTAAAACATGCACATAATTAAAGGTACACTCTAAAAAACATAAAAGAAATACAATGGAGATGAAAGAATCGTCTTGCGAGACCTTATAACAGAAAAGAGGAACTTTGCCACGGACTCTGTCGTCGACTGGTTTACATCGGCCAGATAATATTCCAAATACCATTTCCGTCACTTTCTGGGGCATTTGCTCATAATAGGGCTAAGTAATCTATTACATTCTTCACTGTGAAGGCTACATTAAAAAAACACACACACGCGTGTCCCTAGTTAAAAGGATCCTTGTTTAAGTCTACAGCCCTGTGGGGAAGAAGGAACGACGGAGGCTGGAGCAGGCCGAGGGAACATCAGGGCCTGCTCCAGTTGGACTGCCCCCCCCCCACAGGGCTAACTGACATCTACAGCCCTGTGGGGAAGAAGGAACGACGGAGGCTGGAGCAGGCCGAGGGAACATCAGGGCCTGCTCCAGTTGGACTGCCCCCCCCCCCACAGGGCTAACTGACATCTACAGCCCTGTGGGGAAGAAGGAACGACGGAGGCTGGAGCAGGCCGAGGGAACATCAGGGCCTGCTCCAGTTGGACTGCCCCCCCCCCCACAGGGCTAACTGACATCTACAGCCCTGTGGGGAAGAAGGAACGACGGAGGCTGGAGCAGGCCGAGGGAACATCAGGGCCTGCTCCAGTTGGACTGCACCCCCCCACAGGGCTAACTGACATCTACAGCCCTGTGGGGAAGAAGAAGGAGGCTGCAGCTTCTTGAGACACAGAGAATTACATAAGTAATATTCCCCCTTCTTCCCTCCCCATTCCTTTTTCCTTGTGTGTCGTGTCTTTTTAGATTGTAAGCCTGCGGGCAGGGACTGTATTGTTAATTGTTGTAAACCGCCCAGAGAGCTTCGGCTATTGGGCGGTATAAAAATTAAATAAATAAATAAATAAATAAATAAGTCCTCTCTCTGCCTGGGAATTGCAGCCGGCAGAATTGATGCTACTGGACTAAACAAACTGGTGGCCTGACTGTGACCCGGTTTGCACGTAACGGCGGCCAATCGTGGCTTAAGATTGGCTGGGGTTGCGTTCCGCTGCCATCTTGAAAATGATCAGGCTGACTGGAGCTTATTTCGTGACCTGCGGGCGCCGTGGGTTAATCGTGGGTTAAACAACCCACAGTTAACCTGCGATTAGTTCTTAGGTAAACTGTTGTTTGACCCACGATTAACCCATCGCGTCCGCGTTCGCAGGTCACGAAATAACCTCCGAGCAGGCCAATCAGAGGTTGCATATTCATGACGACAGCTACCTGCACCGGGCGCGCAACCTGGTAAATCATGGGTTGATTAATCAGCCCACAATTTGCTGCAGTTAGGGGCCCTGCTATAAGTCAGGGTGGCCATGTTTCCTACTTTACAGTAGACTGCCTGTGCATCTCTATAACGTACATGGATTATATTATTTGAAATCTAAGTTCTGTAATGTAAACCTCTGATTAGACATGCATATGATTGTACTGTAAGGATTCCTTTGTGCCCCTTTCCCACTTCACTCATTAACACCTGAATGACACATCATTCAGTAGTGCCAATACATAGCTTTATTCAAAGCACAGCAGAGTTAAGTGAACAACACTGTAGTGCATTGAAGTGCACTTGATACTGATTTCTTTAACCGTTAGCAGGTACAACCATTTCCTTTACTGTTATTTGCCCATTCAGGCAATACCCTGTTTGTCACTCCGGCTGGGTTCAGACGGCGCAATAACCCACACTCAATGGTTGAGTATGGGTTGAGTGTGGGTTGTCCTTGAACTGTGGGTTGTTGTTGAAACATGGGTTATCATGTTCTCTGAACAACCCACAGTTCATACCTCAACAACAAGCCATGGGTTCTCTTCATCGGTTGTTCATGGTTAACAAGCCATGGCTTGTTAGCACAGCTAACCTTGAGTGGGTTATCGTGTTGTCTGAACCAGTCTCTGTGCCACCATGGCATGTTCTAAAACAGCAGAGAAATAAGAGAGGAAAGTTGTCCAGTTAAAGTTTTATGCTTAAATGCTGCCTAGGAACCTATCAGCTGAAAAGTCCAAGAAGGGGAGTGTATGATATGGGAATATGACTTGAGTGAGGTGAATGCTTCACCCTCCAGCTTCTGGCAGAGGTAGAAAGATGTGTTTGTTTTGTGATAAGTGAACTTGGAACCAGTTCTGGGCTATCTTGCCCTGTGCAGGTGCAAAAGCCTAAGGCGACTCAATTCATGGAGCTGCCAAAAGGAGCACAGAAGCCCACGTCTCAGGGGCTTCTGGGATGTGCTGTCATTTTTTTAAAAAATATTTATTTATTTTTTTGCATTGATGTTCTCCTGCCTTGTTACAATCCTGCACCGCTGTGTCTGGGAACATCAGAAGCTGCCTTATACTGAGTGAGACCACGGGTCCATCTAGTATTGTCGACACTGACTGGCAGCAACAGCTCTCCGGGGTTTCAGGCAGGATTTCTTCCCAGCCCAACCTGGAGATGTCAGGGATCGAACCGGGGACCCTGAACATGTAAAGCTGGTGCTCTGCCACTGAGCTATGATCCTTCCCCTAAAAATTACGGTAAGATTCTAGTCCTCATGGTACTGAATAAAGGGTTGATTTACATAGGAACACAGGAAGCTGCCTTGTACTGAGTCAGACCATTGGGTCCATGTAGCCCAGATTTGTCGACACTGACTGGCAGCAGCCGCTCCCCAGGGTTTCAGGCAGGAAATTTCCCAGCCCTACCTGGAGATGCCGGGGATCGAACCCGGGACCTTCCGCATGCAAAGCATGTCCTCTGCCACTATGACTGCTTTTATACCTCTTGCACCCAAAGTTCCATTTTGTGGTGAGAAGTGGGTTTTATTTTATTCTGCGGTTCAGAAAAAGTACTTTGCACTTCCTCAGAGCGACTCTTTCTTCTGTTCTCTTGCTCCATCTGACAGAGAGACCTAACGACACTACCGGCATTTTTAGTTTTTTAACTGGTTGTAATCTGCCCAGAGAACATTAGTTATTGGGTGGATTAGAAATGGACTAAATAAATAAAATAAAATAGATAAAATACAAATGGGTTGCAGGACTAAGCACTGGCTTAGATTAAGTCCCGTGGTTTTCCCCGCTGATATTGATTTGTTACATGTAGACTATAGATAGACAGAAAGGTAGATACGGTAAGTGTTCCAGACAGTCCTGGAGTGACTGGGACTGGGACTCGGGAGATCCGGGTTCAAATCCCCGCTCGGCCATGAAACTCACTGGGTGACTTTGGGCCAGTCACTGACTCTCAGCCTAACCTACCTCACAGGGTTGTTGTGAGGGTAAAATGGAGAGGAGGAGGAGGATTATGTAAGCCACCTTGGGTTCCTTGAAAGAAAAAAAGGCGGGGTATAAATATAATAAATAAATAAATAAATAAATAAACAAATAAAATAAAATAAAACTTTCTCAAATTTACTTTTGGAAAAAAATTAACATCAAGAATCCTCCTCTATCCCTCCCTGCCTTCTCGTGCTTTTGTCCCTGCAAGGTCACTGTGTGCTCCTTTCGACCATTTTCTTCCCTTCCGAGTCTCTCTTGGCTTCTTTTCTTCCATTTCAAAGCAGCTAAGAAGTCTTGGATTTCCACGGCTCAGATGCCTTCCCTCTGCCTGTAGGCAGTTCTCCACTCCTGGGCTGCTGCTCCTGTATTCACAGGTCTTTCCCTCTTGTACTTGGGACACATTTAATTCTTGTGGCCTCAATATTTCCCAGACTTTAATTCTCTCTCTCTCCCTCTCTGTCATTACAAAAGCCCAAGTCTTCATAGTGTAATGGGAAATATTTTGGGATGAGCATCTTGTCTACCTGAGGCTTTTGGCAAAAACAGGAGATACGGTAAGCATCTGTGGCATAGTGGTGAGAGTGTTGAACTGGGACTCGGGAGATCTGGGTTCTAGTCCCCGCTCGGGCACGAAACTCACTGGGTGACTTTGGGCCAGTCACTGACTCTCAGCCTAACCTACCTCACAGGGTTGTTGTGAGGATAAAATGGAAAGGAGGAGGAGGATTATGTAAGCCACCTTGGGTTCCTTGCAGGAAAAAAGGCAGGCTATAAATACAATAAATAAATAAATAAATAAATAAATCCAATAATGCAAAAAGAAAAGAAAAGGGGGGGGGGGAGAACAAGTTCTCAGGATGCAAATTCTTTATTATTTGCTTACAGGTGGAGGAACAACGCGTTTCAGCCTATGGTTTTTTTTAAAGGCCTTCTTCAGGGGCTTGTAAAAAGAAGTCTACAGAATTCTTCAACAACTAGAATGTCTTCCACTGTTTGTTAGTCGCCAGTATGCCGATTTATGTGCACAGATGCAAGCTTAGAAATCATGATTGTGATTTAAACTGACGTGCAATACATCTCGCCGTAAGATGTGGGGGGAACTGGCCAGGTGACCTGTGTGTGCCTCGCTCAGTCGGCTGACCAGGTGATCTCTGTGGACGGGCAACTTCAGGGTCTCCCTTCTTAAGATAATTTAATCTTTAAAGCAGACCTGGACTGGACACTTCTTCAAATAGGGGATACCTTCAGAGGACTGTGCTGACAGCTTTTCAAATAGAGGACTGTCCTCTGTAATGTAGGACACCTGGCCATCCTAGGCCCGGGTCTTTAGATGGTAACATATATTACTTCCAAATATGGTAAGTCAGCTTTGCTGCATGTAGTTGGAGCCCTGAAGAAAGGTGTGGTTCAGGCAGGGGAGGATTGGGCCGGATGGTAGCTCAACTCTAGCTCCATGACTAGTCCTTGCATCGACTCACCCATGGAAAAGTTTGGAGCGGGTTGTCAAAAAGCCAACCGGCAGCATCCACATGTGGTTCACCTGGGGTGAATACCCTTGAACTCCCATTTCAGCCTCTGTTTTCTTTTCTCCAAAGGCTCCATCGGAAGCTCAAAGAGGTTTGTCAACTGCCCCTGACAAAAATCAGAAGCAACTTCTCGACTCATCATCTCAGGAGGACAAGCAAAGCTGTGGGCAAATCTTGCGTCATACGAAATCTTGTGTAAACAGACACCAAAGTCAGGTAGCCGGCCCACTTTCAGAGCCCGTGCGATGGCAGAACCAGTTCCACTGGTTCGTTGTGGCCAGGGTTTGCTCCTGCCAAGTCCCAGAATCTGTATATGGGAATGGACGCTATGTTTGGAAAGTTGGAACTTGTGTCTTCTTAGCACAAGGGTGGCCAACTAGCTGCCCGCAGGCATAATCCGGCCTGCAAGGTCATTTTATCTTGCCCCCGTCAGGTGTGCTGGTTTTGTTTTGTTTTTAAATAAAGGTGTGATGAAAAACATTGCCCACAGAGACAGTGGAGTGTAATGGTTAGAGAGTGTCGGAATAGGACAGAACCTATTTGCTGGCTAAGTGACTTTGGGCCGGTCACTTTCTCTTAACCTAGCCTAGCTCACAGGATTGTTGTGAGGCAGAGGAAAACTTTTTTTTTCTCAGCTTGATTTCCATGCAGGGGGTAATTTTCAAGGGGGACTGCAGACTGAAGCGCAAACAACAACACACCCGCCCCTTAAAAAACAACTTCCTCTGAATGGAAATCAAGCTTAGAAAAAAAAACCTTTTTCCATGGGTTTGGGACCTGGGACAGGGTGCAAATCAATTGATAAATAGATGATTTGCCCCCTGTGAAAATAAAAGAAATCCTAGTAAGTATTTCTAAATTTGCATATCTAGATATAAATGAACTTATGCAGATTTTATGCAGATTGTGTCCTTCTTCAACCCAAATCTTTTAAGTGCCTAGCATTCCCCCTGGTACCCGATACAGTAATACCTTGGATTGCAAGTAACTTGGTTTGAGAGCGTTTTGCAAGACAAGCAAATTTTTAAATACCGGTATTTATTTTTGACTTGATATACAAGCGACGTCTTGCAATACAAGTACTGTAGTACGGCTTAAATTGAAAATCTCTGTACAAGTTTTTTTGGGGGGATTTTGTTTTGATATAAGAGTGTTTTGGATTACAAGCACGTTTCCGGAACGAATTATGCTCTCAATCCAAGGCATGACTGTACCTTCTGCTAGAGATGATCCCTCTTTTCTGAACTCTGCTTTGAACTGGGTTTGCAGTAGAAGTGGGTCAGGGAACTTCTCCCAATCCTGTTTAGCTGGCAAGTCACCTTTGTCACTTGTAAGGTGTCTCAGCTTTCATCTTATCTCCTCAAAGTGAAAATATTTGCTTAAAAATAAGGAACCTCAGCTCCTTCTTATCTGACAGCTTTCCATTGCTTTTCTCTGAAGGAAAACAAAATAAGGTATGCAAGGAGGAGGTGGTGGTTGAAATCTAAAGCAAACAGACGTATGTGGCCAAGATGTTTTCCTTCCGAAACCCAAGCAGCAGTTTTCCACAGGATGTACAGAGGACCACAGAGAAATGACCAACCTGCCTGTGGTCCGGCATAAAAAAAACAGAACCACCATGATGGTCAAACTGGCACCACATCAAGCTGCTGTGCAAGAATCAGCCCTGTAGCAGGCTATGTGTTCACAGTAAAATGCTCAAAACTAAAGTAGACTCTCATTATATAAGGTGTCAACCAGCAGTCAAAAACTGGAGGCTGAAGCACGAGAGACACCAGCTCACTCTATCATCCTCCCCGCCCTGTCATTTGAGCAATGACCCATTCTCCAGTTGGCCCCCACTTAGTGGGCGCTCTGATTTTGGGAGCACCCATAGAAAGATGTATCTTGATAGGCAGGTTCATGTGGGAGCAGAAGCTGCAGAGTCTTTTCAACTTTTCCTCCCTTTCCAAGGAGATCCATCTGCCTTCCTCCTTTGCTATTTTGTGGAAGGCATTTTTTAAATTTTGGCTTTGAGACCTAAGCTCTTAGTTTGGCTCACATGGGATTTTTTTCTTTTTGACAAATCAGTTTTATGGCTTTTGTTGGTTTGATATTGGTTTCAATTCTCGATTGTAAACTTTTTTTTTTGGCAAACTTCTCCTTTAGCTGAAAAGCAGAAATATAAGTGTTGTTATGAAATACATAAATGTGTCCTCTCTGAGGGGGATGAGAGGGAGAGCAGGACCATTCCACCAACTCTGCTGAAAGTACTTTTTTCACCCTCTTCCCTCCCCATTCCTTTTTCCTTGTGTGTCGTGTCCTTTTAGATTGTAATCCTGCGGGCAGGGAGTGTCATATTTAATTGACGGTATGTAAACTGCTCTGGGAGACTTTTTGGTTGAGGAGCAGCACAAAAATATTATAAATAAATAATATATTCATCTGCAAAATGTCGAAGGGGACGTGGCTTATGTTTTAAAACTTCATAGACACTGTTTGTTATATCCTGCCCTTCCTCCAAAAGTTCAGAGTGACGTGTGTGGTTCTCCTCTCCCCATTTTATCTTCACAACAGCCCTGGGAGGTAGGCCACACTGAAAAAAAATAGTGACTGTCCCAAAGTCACCCAGTGAGCTTCATGAATGAGTGGACACTTCCAAGTCTTGCCATCTAGTTTAACCACTAGATAAGCCTTCCCCAACCTTACAGATCCTTTGGCCTCCAACTCCCAACAACCCCAGCCAGTATGGCCAATGGTCAGGAATGCTGGGAGTTGTAGTCCAAAACATCTGGAAGGTTATAGTTATAACTATATGCATGTATTTGTGTGTCACTCTATAGTTTTGCTATCTCTGTGGTTTGAATCGCTCGCCTCCCCCCCCCCCCCCCAAGATGGCCACCGCCTGTCATTCAGGTACTACTCTGGACCAGTTTGTGTAAGAATATCATAGAGACAGACTGACACAGCTGGGACTTCCGGTCAAGGTAGTAAACGGCCCTTAACTATGCTTTCCTGCAGGCGCATTGTAGTGTCGCTCTAGCCCTAGTTATCTCTATAGTGGGATCTTTGCTTTGAAACATGACAGGGAAACCGGTTGTTTTATCCCGGAAGCGATGGTAAGGAACCCAGTGGTGTGTCACTCTAACAATTATCGATCTCTATGGACAGAAAAGGCACGATCTGAGGCGCGGATCCCCGCCCCGCCCCGCCCCGCGGGATCGGACCAAAACAGAGCACGCCCCTCCCATCCTTCTGAGGCACCGCCCCTCCTCTGTCATGTGATGCGCCAGGGAGGGGAGGAGTTAACTTTGGAACAAGTGGGTCACAGAAGCCACGAAACCATAGCAATGTTACACTTCAGGTTCCCAATCGAATGTGAGGGGCAAACCAATGCAAAGGTATAAGATAGGGAAGAATACCGGTAGATTCCATTTCAACACCCTTTCAGCGTGTTCACCTTCCCACTAAAAAAGTGTCTGTATTCCCATTTCATTTATTACATTTGTATACCACTCAACAGCCACAGCTCTCTGAGCTGTTTGCAGAGATTTAAAACCTTAAAAAAAATACAATATTGTACATAATATAAAAACAGTTTACACACAGATATATATTTATTTATTGTATGAGAGCCAGTGTAGCATAGTGGCGAGAGTGTTGGACTGGGACTGAGGAGATCCGGGTTCTAGTCGCCGCTCAGCCATGAAGCTCACTGGGTGACTTTGGGCCAGTCACTGACTGTCAGCCTAACCTACCTCACAGGGTTGTTGTGAGGATAAAATGGAGAGGAGGATGATTACGTTAGCCGCCTTGGGTTCCTTGTAGGAAAAAAGGCGGGGTATAAATATAATAAATAAATAAAATAGGCCTGTGGCTCACGCCGGCTCAGCTTGTCTGAACGTGGAAAGTTAAGCAGGGTCAGGCCTGGTTATTACTTGGATGGGAGACCCCTCTTCTAGTTTCCTGCATTGAGCAGGGGGTTGTACACCCACGGAAGAATTTCATTATATTAAGCAGTACATAAGTATTATTAATCAATAAAAATATATTTTGTATACAGAGAGAGATAGGGAAGAAGAACCTTGATCTAATTACGCAAGGATGCCTCTCTCTCAACTATCCCTTCGCAGCCTTCCCCTAGCTTGGGGCCTTCCAGAGCTGTCGGCCCCTCGTCGGATCGTCACCTTGAAGTGGTGAGTGGGCTTGCGTGCTCCGATGAATCCCCCAGCAGCTGGGGGGATGCTGGGAGTTGTAGCTCAACCCCTCTGGAAGGCGCCAGGCTAGGGCAGGCTGCCTTATATATATATACATATATATATATACACACACACACATACAGTATACAGAGTCGCATCCCGGAAGTGACGTCTACACGACTGGAACGCCCCTCTCGCTCATCTCCTTTTGTTCCCGTTCTCCAGGGACGCGCCCCGCCCCTCGGCTTCTTCGCCACGTGACCCGGCGGGGCGGAGCTTTGAAAGGCGGGGCGGGGCCAGTTAATTGGCGACGTCACGTGATCCGGCATGGAGGCAGCGTCGGCGTCGCGGAGCTCCCTCCTGAGGAGGCGGCGGCGGCGGCGACGGAGCTAGTCGAGGCGGAGCCTGGTTGTGGCGGCGGCGGCGGCAGCGTGAGCCGAGCGACGCCGACCCAGCGGCCGTTGCCGGGAAGGGTGGAGGCGGCGGCGGCGGCGGCTTGGTCCGCCATGGACTGAGGGCGACGCGATGGGCAACAAGGAGTCCCGCATCGGCTTCCTCACCTACGACGAGGCCCTGCGGAGGGGTGAGTGGAGGGCAGGTGGGCGGGGCCGGCATGCTAATGAGGGGCGGGGCAGAGTTGGGCTGACAGGGAGGGGCGCGCGCCCTTGGGGGGGGTTATGCCAAGGGGGTCTGGAAGTGCGTCGGGGATGTAAATAAAGGGGAGGGGGCGTTGGGTTGGCGGGGAGGGGAGGGGGCGTTGGGTTGGCGGGGAGGGGCGGGCAGGGGAGGCTAATGAGACATGCAAATGAGGGTGGTATGTAAATAAAGGGGAGGGGGCTTTGAGTTAGTGGGGAGGGGCGGCCTCTTTGGGTGGAGGGGAGGCTAAGGAGGCATGCAAATGAGGAGAGGGGAAGCTAATGAGGTATACAGATGAGGGGAGAGGAAGCTCATAAAGCACACTAATGAGGGGAGGGTATGCTAATGAGGCATGGAGATGAGGGGAGGGGAGGTTAATAAGCCATGCAAATGAGACTGGTATGCAAATAAAGGGGAGGGGGCTTTGGGTTGGTGTGGAGGGGTGACCTCTTGGTGGGGGCGGAGGGCACATTTATGAGGCATGCAGGTGAGGCCAGCATGTCAATGGAGGAGCGGGGCATTGAGTTGGCAAGGAGGGCGGCCTCTCCTAGGGAGTGGGGGAGAGGGCAAGCCATTGAGGCGTGCAGGTGAGGCGTGGGCCCTTTGCTTTCCTGGGGAGGGGAAGCTTCTCCTTTGGGGTGGTGGGCAGCTGAGTGCTGTTGGGGGCTGTGGGGAAGGGGAGTGTGGCTGGGCAGGCCTGGGCTGAGGGATGTGGGGCGTTGCTGGTGGGGCCGAAAAGAGTTGAGGTGGCAGCTGAGCATGATGGTCTGTTTGACTTAGGAGGGAGGGGATGATGAGTGGGGGTCCTGAGGGGGAGCTGTGGGGTGGGCAAGGCTGGGTTGGGGGCTGCAGGGGTAACAGGTGCGAGTTGAGGTGATCCCGACAGGAAAGACACGGAGGAAGAAGGTGAGTGAGGCCCATGTCGGCTGCAGGACTGGAGAAGAAGGGGCTGAGACAGCTTTTCCCAACCTGGCACTCTCTCAGTGCATTGGGCTACAGCTCCCATCATCCCCAGCCACCATGGACACTGGCTGTGGATGGCGAAAGTTGTGGTCCCACACATCTAGAAGGTGCCATGTTGGGGAAGGCCGGGCTGAGCAGACAGTTTTATCTGTTGGTGTAAAATGTTCAGCTCCCGCCTTTCTGATAAGACATTCAAGGCAGCTCCTTGCACAACATCAGTTTTAAAAAGTTCTGTGCTGAGCGCGGCTGTGGGGCGAGGAGGGTGTGGGTGGCCAGGGTTAAGCTTGCCGTGAGTCTGAGTCTCTGTATGTTCTTTTGGGGTTGATTAGGAGTGCTATTTGGGATGCGCTAAATGAGGCTGTGGTTGCCCCAAATTGTGAGTTTGGGGTGTGTGGGGAACACAGCTTAGGGGGCTGAGGGGACGAGCCAGGTCAAGGCTTCCATGTGCGCCCTGCGGGATGGCTTCCGTTTCTCATAGAGGAGTATTGAGATAATATATTTGAAGCGTTTTGGTCATGTGAAAGCACTGTATATGCCTGCCAATTACTGTTAGTAGTGTGTGTTATGTGGAGTGACACGTGGAGGGGGGAAATTACGTGATACTTGAGGCTGGCGGGGGCATTGTGGGATGGTTGGATTTGGCTCAGGTCGCCCATCAGCGTGGCACGGGTTGGGGACGGGTGGCTTGTCTCTCAAAAGTGAGTGTCGGCGAGGTTCAGGTTGCTGCGGTGTGGGCTTGGCGGGTCCAGTTTCATGAGGTGGTACTGAGTCAGGTAGATCTTAATGATTGAAGCTTGGGAGTGGGAGACTTGGGAGATCATTACCGAATGGAGAAACCAAACCGTGCTTGAAATACAGGGGCGAGGAGGGCGGAGGGTGTTCCCTCCCCCTTAGCTTCTGCTTTTAGAAGGCAACGGGGGCATCGTTTGGTTAAAATTGGGGGGAGTCTGGGGTTGGGTTTGTGGATGTCATTAAGAGCCCCCTTACCCTGCTGTCCCCCGCCCCCCACAATTCAGACACTGCTGCGGTTGAAGAGAAATGTGGGCCGGGTCAGGATCATGACCTGTGGGTGAGACTGAAGGGTCTGTTGTGGTTGATGGGGTGGTGCCAAGAGGGGAATACCGTGGGCCTACCACCGCTGCATGGTCGTGGGAATTCTTGGACCTTAAAACCTTAATTGTTCCAGCTTGTGGGCCATAACAATAAATGAGCAATTTGGGTCCGGAGAGGCCATTGTCAGCGTGTGTGGGTTTTGCCCTACAACTGGTACATCATCCCTCACCGTTGGCTGTGCTGGCCAGCTGTAGGCCGGGGCAGCTGGAAGACCGCAAGTCGCCCACCCCGGTTTAGGGTATAGGATGTGGATTAAGTTCGGTAGTTTGGGAGCAAGAGGCGATTGTGAGGGGTTTAGGGGACTGGGGCGGCGGACATTGCAGACCAGCAGTAACGCAACCTGAGCCTCGTCTATGGGGTTGAGTGGAATTAGGTGAGGTGGAGCTCGCTGCAGAGTGTCCGGGGCTGGCGGGTGGCAGTGTCGTTGAGTTGTGCGCCAAAGCGGTTGGGCGTTGCTTGCCGGTGGAGGGGGCTGCGAGTTGGATCACGATGAGGAACTGAGACAAGGGCCTTAGGAACTGGTGGGTGCTGAGAGTTGTGAGAAGAGGAACTGGAGGGAGAAAAGTGGGTGGAAAACTGGAGCCCCGTCACAGTCCTGAGGGAAGGGGTCATACACGGGGCTGGCTTGGGTGGCAAAGGTGCGGAGCAGGGAGAGGAGCTTCTAAAACAGGTGGGCAGCGGGGGGGGGGTTAAGCAGGCATGACATGATTAGGGCAGCAGTTGGCAGCAGGATCATCTGTTGCGAGAGGTGTGTGTGTGAAGACAAGTGAAAGAGATATGGGCCAGAGAGAGATGGAGTGCTTGTGTGTCTGGAAACGGAGGGGAGGAAGTTTGATAGAGTGAATTCCAGAGGAATTGATGATGGGGGAAGGAGACGAGGCTGGGTTGTAAATACCCTTCAGGCTGTCACATTGGTAAGGCAGGACGGGAGGGGATCGGGCCATGTACCCCGTGGAGCTGTCAGTGTCTGTCAGGGTGAAGTGGTGTGAAGCACCTTCTATTGTGGACTGGAGACATGGCGGTGGCGCTTGTGCCTCCGACTGCTCCTTGCGCCTTCTCGGAAGCCCGAGGGCCGGGCCCTGCAGCTCCAGACCTCTGGCTCGGTTGCATCCTTTGGCACTTGGCTCGGGTGGGCCTTCGCTGGGACGCACGTTTCCTCTTCAGCTCCTTGCACGCTCCTGCCTTGCGCTCTCTGGCTAGATCAGCTGTGCTGGAAGGGTGGATGCACAGCTCCTGATGCTGCAACACAGCACTGCCCCCCCCCCCCGCAGTTCCATTGCAGCCCTTCTGCCCACCTCGCTTCCCCGATCTCGCCTGTCGCATCTCCATTACATCAAACAGGCATCGGAAGATCCGACTTCCTTTTCTGATAAGGAGCTGCCTTCCTCCTTTGCCTGTCACTGGCTTGCTCCCCTGCATACATATGTCATAGCTAACTGTTTACTTTCTGCTCTGATTGGGCTCGAGCTTGCCTGCATCTTATTTTGGGAACGGTGATGGGAAGCAACTGCTGTTAATAATTGCGTGTTGCGTCTTGTGATCTTTGCACTCCTTTTAAGAAATAAAAACACACCCAAGAAGAAAATCCTCGTGGCTGGAATAGAGGAGGGTGCAGGCACAGAAGTGATGTGTTAACCGTTGGTCACTGAGCAGCCTTCCCCAACCTGGTTCCCTCCAGATGTGTTGGACTACAACTCCCATAGTCCCCCAGCCAGCACAGATGGCTGGGGGATTATGGGAGTTTCAGCCCAATACATCTGGGGTGTGTGTGCGCCAGGTTGGGGAAGGCTGCCTTGGAGAATCCTGATAGCTGTCATCATATAGATAGCACCTTGTTTTATTAGCCTTTACTGGGTAAATAGTGCGCATCGCATCGAAAATAGCTGTCATATAGATAGCACCTTGTTTTATTAGCCTTTACTGGGTAAATAGTGCGCATCGCATCAAATGCCCCATTTGGTCCCTTTGTTGAGATTAGAAATTTACTGAATAAGCATATAGAAATGGGCAGCTTTAGACCAGGCATGTGATAGACTTTGGGACAGTCACTATTTTTTTTCAGTGTGGCCTACCTCCCAGGAAGAGAGGGTCACTTCACATATTATGTTGTTATGGTGTCCAGTACACCTAAAATGGGTAAGCTGTGCATGCAATATACATGCGTATCGTGCAGATGGGGTTATTACGGAGTCATGATTGGGTGCAGCTTCCCATTCCATGTATGCTCTGTGGCAAACTTGACTTTGCCCCTGAGAATTGTAGGGAATGGCCTGAAGCGTCCAAGGCCAGGATTTTATCTAGCGTTGGTGCATCCCTGAAGCAATTGTCGTCATATTTGTGGATCCCTGAAGCAATTGTCGTCATGTTGGTGGATCCCTGAAGCGATTGTCGTCACATCCGAGTGTGATTTTTCCGTTGTTTTGAAGTTTCCCTAAAATTAGTGATGGCATAAGTTGTACGTAAGCATCATTTACTTGAAACACACTCAGTTTTGGTATGGAGAGTGGTTTTTTTGTTTTTGTTTTTTAGCGCTGGTGGCTGTTAATTTCTTCAGAGCTTCTGTTCCGAAAGGGGGAAAAAATGACTGTCCATTTTAGCAATACTCTCAAATGGGAAGTTGTCACTTGAGGAAAAGAGTTGAACTTCAGTTGGTGCTTCGACATGATGAAATCTGGTTGCGTTTCCACTGTGACATTTATCTGTGGGTTCTTTAAAAAGGGGAACAAAGACTACAAAATGTTAACCTGCTCAGGTTTTGTAGGCGAGACTGTATCAGTCAGGAGGTCATTGTTTGGCGGAAGGGGGGGTGGAGAAGAGGAACAAATACTAATTTGGCCAGGCTTGTAAATAGCCGGTCTCTTGGGGTGAGTAAGAACAGCTCCTAGGTGACCAGGAGGAAAGCTTTCGTAAGTTGGCGACGTGCTTTCCTTTGTAGGGCACAAATGACTCCCATAGATATGTGTGGGCAAGTGAGTGAATAGATCGTCTTGTGGGCTAGTAACTTTTTGTCGACTTACTTGCAAAGCTGAATTTTGACTGCTTGTTAGAGATATATGAACAAGGTTATATAACCAAGACTCGAAGCCAGTTGTGTGTGCGTTTCAGCATGTTCAGGGTTTGGCTATTCCAAATTGAAACATGGGCATTATATAATATATATTAGTCAGAGCACATGACTTCAGCTTGTAAATTAGATCTGTGCGTTGACTCCGCAGTGCTCAACTTAGCAATGCGGACAGTGTCTCCAACCGAAGCCACTCTCTTTAGCCTTGCTTTTCCAAGAGTTCTGCTGAGTTGCCATTCTGGGGGAGGGTTGTTGGGTTGCCTTTTACAAGTAGAGGGCCAGCTAAACAACTCACCTATTTACTTAGCCAGTGAATCATTCTGTGTGTGTGTGTGTGTGTTCAAAACATGCTGTGCTCAGTGTGCTGCACCCTGCCCTGTGATGAATCCGTAGGCAGTAGCAGACAGTGGCAAGTCTACGTTGTCCCAAAATAAACCTTTTGTGTACACTTGTGGAAGCGTTCGACTTCTGTGTGGAAGGTTATTTTTTGGTGTGTCCCTAATTTTGGAGTAACCTTTGCTTGATCAAAAGCCAAACTTGGGTGGCTCTTTGCAGCAGGTTTGTAAATACCTAGCCTCCCGCCTGGCTGTCTGTGGCAAGCGAGAATCTCAACTGAGCTGGGTAGCTTTGTGAAGGCCAGGTGTTTTTCCTTTTAGGCCACATATACCTGTTGTTGTTTTTATTTTACCTTAAAAACATCCCTCTCTGTCTTCGAAGAAAATAAAAGCTGCGATTACTGAAGATAGCAAATGAAAATGGTACAAGAGCACTTAAACCCGAAATAATATGACTGCAGAGAATGAAACCATTGGGCAAAAGTAGCGGCCGAGCAAGCAGCAGTAGCTGGTAGTGGGCCATCCTCTAAAGGCCTCCCGGAAAATCTCTCTTCTCGCCCAGGTGGTGAAAAACACTTTTAATGTTGTCTCTCCGATTTGTCAGCAGGGACACTGTTTGTTTGTTGCTCTGTAAGGTACGTGGTTAGCTAACGTTCGAGATCCCTGGTATCCAGCTTCACATTTTTGAGGTCACGCTGCAGGCCCTGTACAGAGCTGAGGAAATATTTAAACCCCTAGTCCTGGATTTAAAGGGCTTGCAGATGTCTTGTTTCTTTCTTTCTAATCTGGAACAGCCGATGTCCCCTGCCGTCCTGACCTGCCATTGAAACTCCCCTCGTTTCTGCTGTAGTCTGTACTGTGGCAACAAGTGTCTCGCTGGAGAGAGACGTCTCCCAAGGGCCGTGGCTCAATGGTGGAGCACCTGCTTGCCATACAGAGGGTCCCACGGTTCAATCCCCGGCATCTTCAAGCAGGGCTAGGAAAGAATCCTGCCTGAAACCCTGGAGAGCCGTTGCCAGTCAGTGTTAACAATACTGGGCTAGATGGACCAATGGTCTGACTCAGTATAAGACAGCTTCCGATGTCCCCTTGGGAGGAAAGCAATGCCATTCTTTGGATCCTGTCTCCACTTGCCGGCGTGGGATTTTAAAGAGGCTTGGGAATTTCCTGCCTTGTTTGTGGATAACACATGGGTTGAAGGACACTGAAGGATTAATAATCGGGGTGGAAATTGAAGACAAGGTCAAGGGGATAAAAAAAAAGAGAGCTAAATTTGAATGCAAAGTGTACCCTGGCCCTGCAAATATTCCCACAGAGGTTGCTATCTAAGTATTATGTTTGTCCACACATGTTAGTAATCTGTGGCACATCTCAACCTGACTTATTGAGGGCGGAGAGAAGAGAAGCATGTTGCTTCTAGCTTACAGCACGGGGTCCTCATGCCCTACAGCCGACCAAGAAATGGCCGTTAACAAACGTGATATCGCCGTAAGCGTTTGCTGTTGCATTGAAGTGCCAGTGCCGAACAGTTACTGTAGCTCTACATGAAAATGTGCATCTAACCAAATGAGTCTTGTTTTGTAGCTGGAGAGCCAATTATGGTTCTTACTTGGCCCCTGAGAGAGGCAGTCAAATTTAATTTTGGTTCTGCAGTTTCCTTTTTCATTCTCTGAATTTAACTCCTCCCCTCCCAGCTCCCAACCCCATATGTAACTGATGCATTTGGAATGCTGTAAGGCATTTGGCAAAAATTAAAAACAACAACACTGTTGTAGTTTGAATTTTCCTGGTTCCTCTTTCCACAGAAACAGGGTGTGTGTATGGTAGGTATTTTGACAATTCAGTGCGTTTCAGAGCTGCAATCCTATACCTACTTACCTGGGAGAACACAAGAAGAGCCCTGCTGGATCAGACCAAGGAGCCATCTAGTCTAGCATTCTGTTCACACAGCAGCCAAGCTGCCCGTGGGATCCCACAAGCAGGACATGAGTGCAACAGCACCTTCCCGCCCATGTTCCCCAGCAGCTGGCGTACCCTGGCATACTGCCTATGGAGCAAGCACCATTGAACTTACTGGGACTGACTTCTGAGTAGGGAACTTTGGTTATTGGGCATTCTAAAGATGTAAGAAATGTATAAATAGACATGTATAGAATTCCACTCTTCATATCCTTAAATTGTGAGTGACAGCGTTCTATTTCTTCCCAGTGTGATTGTCGAGTGGGCCATAGAAAGCCTTTTTCCGCAACATGGCAATTGATAGGCAGTAATTCAGATGTAATCATTTATTTAGATATTTATATCCCACACTTCCATTCAAATTCTCAGAATGTTGGGGGTTTTTTTGTCCCTGGAATATCAAACTAAAAGCTGGTAGAGGTGGTCTTGCTTGTATAGTTTTCAAGTGATAGCTGTATCCAGCTGAGAAGTTCTTTTGAATGAATGTGTAAATTTAAGGAGAGATTAAAAAACATTTTTTACAGAACTTACTCCATTCCTTTTGGTCATTTTAATGTGGGGGGAGGGTCACATGTATCGAAGCCTCCGTACACTTGTAGTGCTCCCCAACTCTGATGGCTGCTACAGGTATCTGCAGTTGGAGAGCCCTCTTGCAATTTTCACCTTGTCTCACATACTCCCAGCAAAGAGAGAGCTGCCGGCATCTCACTATCTGTTGCCTCAAAACCCAAGGATAGCGAGGCTGATAACGGTGTTCTCTCTGATGGCAGTGGCTCTTGCCTGCATTTAAGAGGCCGGGGAGCAGGCAAGGGGACTCTCTAGTTGTGGCTTCCTGTAGTGGCTGTTGGAGCCGGGGGGTGGGGTGTCCTAAGGGTGTCCTAAGGAGGGCTTAAATATACGTGAACTCATCTGTACCAGATGCTTTCCCCTCCTGCCACTCTTCTGTACCACCTGCCCTTAACCCTACAACATACGTCTGGGATGGCCCCGTGTTCTTTCTAGCCAGTGAACAACAGTGCAGCTATATGATAGAGTGTGCATGCCTTCTCCTTCATAAAAGGCCCATTTTGCAAGGTGTCCAGGCTGCTTCTCCCAGCCTTGATGGGCCAGGACCGGCAACTGCTGTAGCACTGCTACGATGCTGGGGGAACCAGTCCGGATGTGAGAGATCTCTGATTTCTCAACTGGAAAATGGCAGGTAAATATCATATCACAAATCTGCAGCACAACATCAGGACTGGGTTACTAGGACTGGGTAACTTGCCAGCTCCGAAGGACAGGGGCGCATGTCGAGATTGGGCATTGACAAGAATTATGACAGGCAATTTAAGATTTTGTTGTTGTTGTTGTTATGGGGGTGGGAAGGAGAATGAGATGTCCCTGGCAATCAGAAGAGCTTGAGAGGGATGCTGAACAGGAGCATCAGTGAAAAACAATTAGTTGCCCTTTAAAAAAAAATATTCGGTCTTGGCCTTTCTGTGCAATATTAAAGCACGGCATGCCGAGGCAACTTAAGGTGGTACAGTCTCAGGTGGTACAGTCCTGTCATCGGTTGTATTTTATGGTTTTAATTGTTCTGAACTGCCCAGAGAGCTTTGGCTATTGGGCGGTATAGAAATGTAATGAGTAAATAAATAGGTTTTGCAACCTCCTCTGCTGTTTGAGTGCTAGGCCTGAAGGAACCATCCTTTATGTTCCACCATAACCTTCAAGACAGTAGCTTAAAAGTAAATCTTAGAGGGTCGATGTGCCCACATATTATTGCTGTCTTCTTTTCCATGCTGGGAGGCGAGCTATGATGGATTCCACGGTGGTTTTGTAACTGAATTTGCTCAACAATTTACTGCAGTCTTCTAGAAATGCCACTTTTGTCCTGAAGCCTGTTAAAGGAGGCAGCCGGGGCTTACTAATATGGAAGCCTGAAAATCTAAACTGTATTCATATTTCTGAAGCTTGGTTTTCCAGTCCTTCTACCACTGAGCCCTTGTTTCATTGCATTATTACTTTGGTCAGGGAGTATTGGGCCCACAAGCGGCAGCTTCTTTGCACAACCCGCTCTCCATCAACTCCAGATAAACGTGGATCTCGTGCTTCTCGTCAGCAAGGGTGAGCAACCCCGTGCCTCGTATATTACACAAGGCATGTGTCGCTGAGCAGTGCGAGATGCTCCTAACATATTTGGCAGGCCTGGCTAATCCAGAGGCTTCCTATGGCCTGCCGGTTTCTACGCTCGATGTTGCATGGCGCACTATTACCTTCCTGCTGTGCTGTTCCAGCCTGGGTAGCTCAGTGGGTTTGGACCTAGCCTTGGATCCCAAGGTTCTGGGTTCAAGTGCTGGAGTCATTGATAAAGCGTGACTTGCTCGTGCTTCCTCTCTGCTGTCGCTGTTGATTTGTAACGTGTACCCATCTGGAGCGCTTGATATAATCCTGTTAATCTCAGTTCTTGGGGAGGGGGCCATAGCTCAGCGCTTGTGCTTGGCATGCGGAAGATTCTAGGTTCAATCTCCAGCATCTCTGCTTCACAAAGGAGCAAGTATCAGGAGCTGGGGAAAGAGCTATCTCCTCTTGGGATAGGCTGGGCGTCTCCTTCCTGGAATTAGCAGCCAAACTCAATGACCACATGAGAGAGGGCACAGCAGGTGTAGAAAGGGATGGGGAAGAACTGGGAGCCCCCAGTCTGAAGGATGGTGGCACTGGGAGCAGAAGAGAAGGTTCCCTTGACATCAGGCCTGTGGCTCACGCTGGCTCAGCCTGTCTGAGCGTGGAAAGCTAAGCAGGGTCAGGCCTGGTGATTACTTGGATGGGAGACCCCTCCTCTAGTCTCCTGCATTGAGCAGGGGGTTGGACTCGACGGCCTTGTAGGCCCCTCCCAACTCTACGATCTATGAAATCTATGGCCAGCTGGCCCCTTTCCTCCACAGGCTCCTTTCCGCCTGCTAGAGACCTCTGCTGCCCATTGCCTCAGGCTGTACCCAAGGCAGGTGGATCTGGCCGGTGCCAAGCCTGACTGCGGAACACCAGAAGACTGGCTTAAAAATCACAGCATTTTAAAAAATATATGTATTTCGGCTTTGCACCTGCTTTGAACCTAAGAACATAAGAAGAGCCATGCTGGATCAGACAAAGGATCCATCCAATCCAGCATTCTGTTCACACAGTGGCCAACCAGCTGCCCACGGGAAACCCACAAGCAGGGCATGAGTGCAACAGCACCTTCCCGCCCGTGTTCCCTGACAACTGGGGCACATAGGCATACTGCCTCTGATACTGGAGGTTAGCATATAGCCAATCAGGACTAGTAACATGCACGTAGAAGGTCCCAGTTTTCAATCCCCAGCATCTCCAGGTAGGGCTGGAAAATCTCCAGTCTGAAACCCTGTGGAGCCATCTCTGCCAGTCGGGGTTGACAATACTGGGCTAGATGGACCTAGGGTCTGACTCGGTATAAGGCGGCGTTCTGATGTTCTCTAGTTCTCAGGATTGCTGCCGGTAGGTTGATGGCCAGAAAAGCACGTGGGGGCATGGGGCAGAAGAAGAAGTTGAGCTCAGCGGTTCATGCACTTTGCCGCTGGGGTTCGGGGCTAGGCAGTCACCCAAGCTGCAACTTGCTCTAGCTGTGGCGGTAACTTCTTTGGGCAGCCTCCATAGCACTGCGCAGTGCTTCAAAGCTGCATTAGGAGGGCTCAACGTGCCCATTGCGCGCCCTCTGGTTTCTCCCATTACAGCAGGGGTGGGGAACCTCTTTCAGTCCAAGGGCCGGATTTGCTTGCGGAGAAGCCCTCGGGGTAACATTCCAATGGTGGGCAGAGCTGAAGGCAAAGGGGGCGGGATCAAAATGGGGGGAAAAGATACAAAAATACCAGCATATTTTAGCATAAGGCTCTTACTGCCAGTAACTCGGCCTTAGGCGAAGCATTTCGAATGGGGAGAAAACTGCAAAAGCCAGGAAGCCACCCAACAATTGATGGTTGGGGGGGGGAAGGGGGCGTGGCCATCCGGGGAAACCAGGAGGGCCAGATTTGGCCCTTTGGCTTGAGGTTCCCCACCCCTGTGTTAAGGGGTGAATAGTTCTTAATTGCTAGAAAGAGACAAGTTCGCCCTGTGCCGCTCCTCTGGAAGCCGAGCGCCTGGCTCCTCTAATGCCATCCGTTAACAATAAAAGAGGGTGGTAGCTGCAGAATTGGGAGTCGTCGGGTGGGCGGTGCTGGCGGTGGGCGCCTGGTTCCCGTGTCATTTTTATAAGGCCTTAAACAGCTTGGAATCAGTGCCAGTGTGGTGTAGTGGTTAGAGTGTTGGACAGGGACTCGGGAGATCCGGGTTCTAGTCCCCACTTGGCCATGAAACTCACTGGGTGACTTTGGGCCAGTCACTGAATCTCAGCCTCACCTACCTCGCAGGGTTGTTGTGAGGATAACATGGAGAGGAGGAGGAGGAGGATTATGTAAGCCGCCTTGGGTTCCTTGCAGGAAAAAAGGCGGGGTATAAATATAATAAATAAATCAATCCCCTCTTGCACAGAAGGGTGGAGTGTGGCGAGTTGCTTTATGCCAGGCCAGGCTGTCTAAATCAGCCTTCCCCAGCCTGGTGCCCTCCAGAGGTGTGGGACTACACCTCCCAGTATTCCTGATCATTGGCCATGCTGGCTGGGGTTGATGGGAGTTGGAGTCCAAAGCATCTGAGGGGCACCAGGGTTAGGGAATGCTGCTCTAAATCCTGAAGTGGCTTGGTTGAAAAAGCTGGCGAAGAGAAGCTTAAGGGAGAGGCGTGACAGCGCTCTTCAAATACTATCTGAAAGGCTCTCGTGCAGAAGACGGAGCAGACTTGCTCTCCGTCGCCCCAGGCGGCAGGACTGGAACCATTGGGTGGAGATTGCAGAGGAGTAGATTTTGGCTCAGCATTAGGAGGAGCTTCCTGAAGGTAGAAGCAGGACTGCCTCGGGTGGTCGTGGGCTCTCCTTCGCCGGAGGGATTTAAGCATGGGCTGGACGCTGGAGTGGCAAGATTCCTGCGCTGAGCAGGGGCTTGGGCTCAGACTAGGGTTGACCTCCGAGGTCCCTTCCAATTCTTTGTTGCCTGCTCTTTCTGGCAACAGCTCACCAGGGTCATAGGTAGAGAAGGATCTTTTCCATCATCCGTGCTCTGATTCTTCTAATTGGGGATGCCGGGGATTGAACCAGGCACCTTCTGCACGGAAAGCATATACAGTCATGCCTTGGATTGAGAGCATAATTCGTTCTGGAAACGTGCTTGTAATCCAAAACACTCTTATATCAAAACAAAATCCCCCCCCCCAAATTTGTACAGAGATTTTTAATTTAAGCTGTACTACAGTACTTGTATTGCAAGACGTCGCTTGTATGTCAAGTAAAAAATAAATAAATATATATTTTAAAAATTTGCTTGTCTTGCAAAACGCTCTCAAACCAAGTTACTTGCAATCCAAGGTATTACTGTATTCTTCCCACTGAGCTATAGTCCTTCCTAGCACTATGTATGTCTGAGATATACACACACACACACACACACACACACACACACACACTACAGCTTGCGTGTTTTCTAAACCTATTTTACGTTAGTCATGTCACTTTCGAAGTTGGCAACATCAGCAAAAGCCCCCTGGAAATAAATCGGTGTGTCCACCAAAGGTATCTTGGCCCCTGCCACCTTCACGAAAATGGTATGCAGATGGTTAATTACTACCTCTTGAGAAATCTTGATCAGCTGCCTGTTTCAGAGTCTGGACTGATTTTTAGTGGGGCGGCCACAGTCGAAGCAAGTTGTCCGCCTCTTGTCTCAGTCTTGGAAGTGGCCACTTTATCTTAACGTAAACATTGTTTAAATGGCTGAATGCCTATATGTTATTTGCGGTACTTAAAAGATGCTTTGTGTAAGTTTCTTAACATTTCGTGTTCATATGAAAAGTTCATTAACATAATGAGACGATAAACCCTTTTGGCGAGAACAGCTATAGCAGAGCGGGGAAGACGCCTAATGATGGATTTTACAAGCAATTAAAAAGAAGAAGATCCGATTTGCTCAACTTTTAATGCTCTGTTATTTCTAGCAAGTTAACTGGTGGGTTAAAAGTACTACTTTGGTCCCATTAATGGTAGCAGAATGTCTGGGTCTTTGTGATTCACGGATAGATTTCCTGGTTTTTCTTTGCTTCCGATGATTTTTCTTTAGCTTTTTTATCCTTACTTTCTTAATAGTACCACATTTTAACTTGAACTCTTACATTTTTGGGTGAGGGAATTTAGTTGTACTCTTACTGGTACAAGGTGTCTGTATGCAGGAGGGGGGGATGTTATTCTTTCCTTCCCCGCCCCATAATGTTTCATCTGGGATATCTATAGTTCTGTTCAGAATGGCTGGATTTGCACGATTCCCAGCGAGAAGCCGCCACAGTGGCGTCTTTCCCCTGTTCCCTGCGCGCACCAGCCATGCGCTGCTCGGTTTGCCTAATCACCCCTCGTGGCTTGCTGCGTCATCTGAACCTGGCCAGGTGCGCAGTGGGGGTGGCTTCCAAGCCACCCCGGAACCCATGGCTTGTAGGGTTCCTGGGGTGGTTTGGAAGCTGCCCCCCCACCGTGCACCTCTCCAGGTTTGGACGACACGGCAAGCCCCGCACCGCGAGGGTAATTAGGCAGATTGCGCAGTGCGCATCCCACACACGCGGGGATGAGGAAAAGAAGCCACAGTGCCTTCTTTCCCCGGTGATTGTGCGAACCTGGCCAGTGTGCTGTGATCCCTTGGTTTCTTGGAAAGAAGCCACCCCAGTGGATTTCAAACTTGCTACCTTTTGCGGAAACCTTTCCATGAGTCTACTTCTGAGTAGACATTCTTCCTATTATACATCGGCAACAATGGAATTTGAAGGGTGGGGTTGGATTCCCCCCCAGCCCCTCCCACTTTTTGTCTGTGGCCCTGCCCACTTTTGCCTTTGGCTTGGTCCCACCCAGCACTGGAATGCGGCCCCCGAGAGCTTAAGCAAAATAGAATCCAGCCCTTGGCCCAAAAAAGGTTCCCCATCCCTGTTTTAAAGTTTGTGCGTGTGTGTTTACACGCAAACTCACACACCCTGTTAATTTTCCTTAGTAGATTGGCATGAAATGCATCACTATCTCTTTTGACTATCAAAAGAGATGGTTGAGATAATCTGCCCAGAGAACCTCAATTATTGGGAGAATTAAAAGTATAATAAATAAATAAATAAAGTGCTGCTTTGGTCTCTTCCATACCACATACTAAATTCCACTGTAATCCATCTTTCTCTCCCTGTTGCTGCTTTAAATTCTGGGAAACAGGTTTTTAACAACTGCATTTAATAATTGCCTGTTGCTAGGGATACCGTGGCCAGTTACTGGTCTCTTTGGACATTTGTTCTTGGTTGGTAACCAGCGGAAGATACTTGATTTGTTGGCATTCCAGTAATAGCCCTGTTGTAATCCTTGATGAGAGAGGGGAGTTTGCAATCGAGATTAGACTAAGAAAACGAAGGTGACAGAAGAGGCGTAGGGAATTGCCCACGGAGGTTACAGTAAATCATGATATATATGACTAAGTCGGAAGCAAACTGTATTTTGAATATGTTTTTTTATTCCTTGGGGAATTCTGTTTGGAGCTCTGTCTTTTAAGGTAGCATTGCAAACAAACACAGAAAATCATATTGACATGTCTGTCTTTATAATGTCACAAGACTGCTTGAGTGGTGAGGTCTGGCAAGCTCATTTGCCCAGGAAGTGTTATTTTTTTTTGCCTGTGGCAAATTACTGGCTATAAGCCGCAACTTCCTTTCTCCAGCCCTCATGTGTATTTCTGTGTTTCTTGCTGTAAGGAAGATAGCCCTTCAAATAAATTCTCTCCCCCCCACTCTTTTTTAGACAAAACGTGTTACTCAATATTGGTTTGGTTTTCTGCATGTCCTTAGATAGCATCACTGCGACGGAACTTCCTTGTAATGTGCTTAAGAATTACTGGGTTTTTCCCTGGGTTTCTACCTTTCACTGTCCTGGGCACTTGGTGTGGGTAACTGAAATACTTTAGTTTCTGCCAGAAGGGGGAAGTTAAAAGCAGAACTTATTGTGAAGGTTTACTGGTAAAAAATAAAATACACTTCTACCTAAATCCTACAACCAGTAGAGACGCTGGGTAGAACATTTTCCATAAATAACATTATTGCTGTATTTTATGATCTATGCTTCCCATGAAAACATTTGTTGAACTCTTAGTACCTTTTGAGGTCCCTTCCAGCTCTATGATTCTCTATGTGTCAGGGTCTCTGGGCCTTGAACCCACACCTCCATTGGCTGAGGCTTAGCTGAGTAAGCTACTATAGGCAGCCCATGCCCATCTTTAGGTGCAGAAGCACATAGGTGCATATGTGTGCAACATTATTCCCCGGTGATTGGTAGGCAGCATTAAGCCTCTGGATTGGCCAGGTCCTGTAGTACAGTAATACCTTGGATTGCAAGTAACTTGGTTTGAGAGCGTTTTGCAAGACAAGCAAATTTTTAAAATATTTAATTTTTTTTAACTTGATATACAAGCGACGTCTTGCAATACAAGTACTGTAGTACGGCTTAAATTAAAAAGCTCTGTACAAATTTTTTTGGGGGGGGGGTTCGTTTTGATAGAGTGTTTTGGATTACAAGCACGTTTCCGGAACGAATTATGCTCTCAATCCAAGGCATAACTGTACAGGCCTGTGGCGCACGCTGGCTCAGCTTTTGTCTGAGCGTGGAAAGCTAAGCAGGGTCAGGCCTGGTTGTTACTTGGATGGGAGACCCCTCTAGTTTCCTGCACTGAGCAGGGGGTTGGACTCGATGGCCTTGTAGGCCCCTTCCGACTCTGTGATCTATGAAATCTATAAGTCCTAGAAGTTTGGCATTCTGCCCTCACCGGGTCAGCACAGAAGTGCCTTCTGCCTGCTGTGCTTCAAGCTCCAGCCTCCTGCTCTGGGCTGGAAAGCCCTTCTCCGGTCTAGATTGGTGTCCGCCCAACCACAGCTGAGGCAGTAGTGTTTGTGATTTGGTGACTCCTCAGCTGTATAGGCAGCACTGGACTTTCTTCATTGCTCCAATGCTCCAGGAAACTTCTTTGGCCGTCCCCCACAATGGACTTGGTTTTCTGTCTCTCTTGCACTATGTTTGGGTCCTGCTTGGTGCTTGCTTCATAGTTTCCCTTCCACCGTTGGTTTGCTTGTATCTGTTCCTTCTTCATCTTTAGCTCGCCTTGTCAAAGAGCTCTCTCTTTGGCCTCCTTCCTTCCTTCCTTCCTTCCTTTTCTTTTCTTTTTTTGAGGAGACAAGCTGTGCTGGGAAATGCTGTTAACTTTCTTTGCTTGGGTCATTTGTGGGGGGTTTCTTGAGGGGGAAAATAGCTGAAAGGGGAGTTTTTTTTGGATGTTCTCTTCACATAAAAGCTGTGGAATTATTCTGGCCTTCGGTCTACTAGGAGTACACAGAAGGGAGAAGCTGCTTCCCATAGAGTCGTAATACAGCCTTGTGGATATGCTCACAGACGTTCCTAAAATTAGCCAGCCCACCCACGCACCCCTTTGCAGTAATTTGTGGTGTTCAAAGAGAAAGAACCAACTCCTTTAAAGCTTTCCTGCCTGATCGCCTCGAGGCTCTCCGGATACGCCGAAGGTGACCAGGCAAGCAGCTGTCCACATGCTATAGAAATGGGGTGAATTGTCTGGATGCCTTTTGTAACTGTCTTAGGTTGAGATGTTTTGATTGCTACAGGAGACGTTCTTGTGCGGATCAGTTTTACTCCAAGGCTCTCGGCAGCCCCATTCTCAAAACACTCCAGTCAGTCTGTCTACCAACTATTAATTAAAAGATTTATATCCTGCCCTTCAAAATAATTTTTTATTTTCATGGTGGCTGTACAGCTTTTTTTAACCCCCCCCCCTAAATCTAACATTAAAACTAATGAACCAATAAAGACTGCATATAACAACTGCATAAAACCAATTTAATTGTGGGTAAAATCTTTTTTATTAACTTTCCAAATACAAAGGCAAACAAAGAAACAAACATACATCGAATTTAAATCTAGCTATTGCGGGTAATATACATTTCACTCCACCACCCCCATTACTTTATAGACAAAAACATAGGTGGAATCCATTAGCTGCTTGGAGGTTTTCTTTATGGTTCTCCATAAAGGGGAGGGGGCCGTGGCTCAGTGGCAGAACCCCTGCCTGGCATGCAGAAGGTCCCAGGTTTGATCCCCGGCATCTCCACGTAGGGCTGGAAAATCGTCTGCCTGAAACCCCAGAGAGTCACTTTTCAGTCAGTGTCGACCATACTGGGCTAGATAGCTTGTATCTGTTCCTGGCAGTTTCCTATGTTCCTATAATATTTATTTTATTTATTTATTATATTTATGAATCGCCCATCTGGCCAGACATCCGGCCACTCTGAGCGATGTACAATCCAATAAAATAATAAATTATGTTTAGTCTCTTTCCAATAATCTGAGGAAAGGCTTTGACAAAGATTGCTGCGTATGGGAGTAAAATCATTAAAAGGCCTGGAAAACGAAAAGGGAGTTGCCTGACCCCAGAAAGATAGAGTAGGTGCCATGCAAACCTCCCTGGGGAGAAAATTCCAAGGGCAGGGTGGTGCCACCACCGAGAAGGCCCCATCTTGCATTGATATCTGCCTCCTTGGATGCGGGGGGGGGGGGGGCACCTGATGAAAGGGCTCCAAATATGATCTTAATATAAGGGCAGGCTGACATGGAGGCAGGCAATCCTACAGGTGCACCAGTCCCAAACTGATCAGGGCTTTAAAGGTAAGCAGCTACATTTGAATTGTCTCCCGGAAAAGGACCAGGAGTCAGTGCAGTTATTAAAGCACTGGCAAGCTGTGATCTCAACCCCTCGTCCAACTTAGTGGCTCAGCAGCTGAACTTTGAACTGAATGCAGTCTCCGGATAGTCATTTCTTCCCATTTTGTTGTGGGCACTGGCTTGTTTAGGTTTCTGTCCAGCCTCTTCTGAGGGCTTGGGGCGCATCTTGTTTTAAAACAAAACAAGATGCCCACGATAGAAGCAAAATGTGCAAATTAAATCAGCACCCCCCACCCCTGCTTAATCCTGGCCATCGAACGCCAGTCTGTAGAGCAGAAAATGTTTCATCTCTTCTAGAACGGTGTTCAGGCTAGGCCTTTAGTGGGACCCTTTTACGGGAAGAATTCCACAATTGTGGGGCAGGTTTTAAGCACCCTTCTCCACTTGTGTATCGGGTAGGTGTGTGTTTATTCTACCAGCATGCAGAGTGTGACAAAGCAGCTCTCAAGATCCTCAATTCTCCATGGGCATGGTGGTTTACAGATGTAAGTTCTCGCCCTTCACTAAAAAGCTGCAGGACAGAGAGGGCAAAATAAGCCAACGCTGTGCTGTGTCATTATTATTTATTTGAATAGCACCGTCATTGTGCATGGCACTTTAGAGAGTACAAGAGGTCAGGTTCCAGTCCTGAGAGGCTTACAATAAGGGGGGGGAGGGAATCCTCGATTCTGTGCTTTGTTTTGTTTTTTAAAGTATGCACGTCAAGAATCTATGCGAAAGGCTTGCAGGGGGCAAGGCAACTAGAAGGGCGTTGCAAATGGCTAACTTGCGGTCTCTCCACTCCTTTGAGAGCTGCTCTGGTGCGGTAGCTGAGCTGTGAACCAGGAAGTCCTGGTTCAAATCTTGCCTCGGCTCTGAACTTTCTAGGCAGCTTCATGCAAGCTACAATGGCCTCAGTCCTCCCCCATCTCTGAGTCTGCAATATGGAGATCATTAAACTGATCTCCTTGGCAGGGCGGTTGCAAGGATTGCTGGAAGGCGAAGTGCTTGGAACGGTTCAAAATGCAAAGTGTTTTTTCAGTGTCTTCCGTGTGCCAAGGACGGGCATTTCCCATGGGTCGGGAGACCTGCCCAGGCAGCACCGTTAAAGAACGAGAGAGGGAAGGAAGCAGAGGCAGTGGCAACAGTGGAGGAGCTTCCCAAAGCTTTGAGAAGGCAAAAAGAGTGTGCTCCCTCCTTCTCATGGCTTGCACCAGTACAGGGGAACTGCCTAGGACTCGTGGATGTTTGAAGGGCATGCCAAGCTGAGCCCCAAATCCAGTGCGTTCTCCAATTCAGCTTCAGCTATTGGGTGGTATAGAAATAAAATAAAATTGATAATAATTCAGCCTCCTGGCTTCTCTCGTGGCCCCTGGCAGAAGAGTGGGGAAGGTGAGATAAGGGTGATGAAAGTGAGTGAGTGGCGTGGCTTTGCCGGTGTTTGTCTTGCTCTCAAAAGGGCCCGCTAGCAAATGGGTCTTCTCTGAGCAGGGCTGGAGGTGTGTGACATCCTTCCTGCCACTCTGGCCTTTCCCTTGCCCGGATCATGCCCCAACTTCCTACTCAAGACAAGAAGGTGCACTCCCGTTTTTCTTCCTCTGTGCGCAGCTGGTGCTGGGAGATTTGAGGACTGGGCTGCAGGTTATATATGGTTAAAATACTTGAATTTTGGAAAATAGACATGAATTTCTCCTATCGCTGCGTTCTCTGTTTGCCTGAAAAGCTTCGCAGCCTCAACTCCCCCCTGCCTTGCATCCTCTCCACAAATCCTTGTGTATTCCAAATTGAGGTAGAGCATTTGTATATGGTGCAAACCACTGTGCATGTCAACGACACCTTGGGTCCCAGTGTTGGGGAAAAGGCGGGATACAAATAAATAAATAAATAAATAAATGTAGTAGTAGCAGTCGTTGTCGTCCTAATAATAATAATAATAATAATAATAATAATAATAATAATAATACAGTACTGGGAAGGAAACACATTTTTTGTGTTAATTGCTTGTGGGTGGTTGAGGTCTCTATTCACTCCCCCCTCCCCCAGTTAATTTAAGATGTTTGGAGAAATTTCTTGAAAGGGAAATGCAACCACGGAAATAAAAGCTTATAAGCAATTCTTCATTCTTGGGGGTTTATCCCTTCGGATTAACTCTGTTGTAATAGAGGCTTGTTGCTGTAGAGCAGGTAGGATTAGTGATGTTTGGTTCCCAGAATTGCTTTTCCTGGCCTTGGATGTGTGATCTCCAGGTTTTCTCACTCTGTCTTTGAACCCAGAAACCCTCCAGTGAGTGTTGCAGCAGTCAGTAATGTGTGTTTGCCCTTTGCACCAGAGTTTGGAAGGCAAATCAGGCCTGAGTTATGTAAGTGGAATTTCTCCTTCATTATTGCCACGTCTTGAGATTACAGTCAGGCACTGTGTGGGTGAATGTACAAAACATGGGTGTGGGTGGAAGGGGAGGATGATTGCAAAGTTGTGTGTTTCCTCTACTGCTCAGAGTGCTGGATTAATGCATCTGCCCGGGGCCGGGCTGGCTCCAGGTTTTTGAGGGCCCTTGGGCAAGACACTCTCAGTGGGCCCCCGCCATTGTCACCAGCTGCTCTTGCTCCTCCTCCTCTTCCTCATCATGGCTACCGCTTGCTTGCTCAAGAGAGGCAGAGAGCCAGTGAGCAAGTAGGCCGTGGCATCTCCTGCTCCCCACCACTGTTGTCTGGGCCAGGGTGAGAGGCAGGGGGACCGGCAGGTTGCGGTGGTGAGGAGGAGGAGCAGCTCCGGGGTCCTCTGGTCCTTGGGTTTCTGCTGGGGTTTGTAGGCCCTCGGCAGTAGCCCAACTATTCCTACCCTTGACACTGACCCTGAATCTTCCAAGTGGGGTGAGCCTCCAAGAAGATCCAGAGTTCCCTGCAACACAGGTTGGAAACCACCGAGGTGTGTCCTTTGGGTTGTAAGCCCGTCTCGCCTGGAGCTTGCTCGCTACATGTTCCGTGGAAAACCCTGAAGAAGTTCGGTTGGATTGACCCCAGTTGTTGCCTTCCCCAACCCGGTTGCCCTCCAGTTGTGTTGGACTGCTCCGCACTGACGCCCCCTGCCAGCAGCTGGGGGTGATTGGGAGTTGTAGTCCAACACCTGGTGGCAGCCGGATTGGGAAACTCCTGGTTTTAAGAGCATTAGGAGACTCGGTTTCGGACTTCTCCGAGAAACCCGTATTGCTCTTTTGCAGGCTGGCTTAATTGATACAGGTGTCGGAGCTGAGTTTTTCCTTGGCTCAGGATTTGAGCTCCCTTGTTGATTAATTTAAAAGTAGTAGTAGCAGTAATAATAAAGGTCGGTGTACTGGGTCAATTGAGCAGCTGTAATACTTAGCATTGAAGCCTCAGAGCCACTGTGTAACCTTGGTCAGTGAAAAACTTTTGCACTGACCAAGGCGGGGCTGGGGCAGAGTGATGAAAGCATTCCTGTCCAAGATCACCCAGTGAGTTCATGGCTGAGTTGGAATTTGATCCAGTGGCTTCCCAGCTCAAGTTCAATTCAGACATTGCACCATAAGATAGTTAAGGAAACTCAACGGGGGGGCGGGGGGGAGAGAATTTAGAATTGCACACCATTGCAGTCAGAGGCTGAGCTGTTATAAAGCGGCCTCCTGTTTATCCATCTAGAACAGCATCGTTCACTCCAGGGTAGTAATCCTCAGTCCCACGGACCAAGTCCGGTCCTCTTGGGGTCCCACTCCGGCCCCCTAGGTGGTCCTGCCCCCTTCCTCTGGCCACCAAACATCTGGTGGTTTTCCGGCTTTTGTATCCCCCCCCCCCATTCTAAAAGGTAGAAATACCTCTTTTAAGGCTTAGTTACCGGCAGTAAGAGAATTAAGCTAAAACCTGCTGGTATTTTTCCCTGTGGCCCCTCCCACCGCTGGAATGCAGCCCCCAAGAGCTTCTCCAGAATTTAATGTGGCCCTCTGGCTGAAAGAGGTTCCTCAGCCCTGGTGCGCTCCGGCAGTGCTTCTCCAGGCCTGTGGCTCACACTGGCTCAGCTTGTCTGAGCGTGGAAAGCTAAGCAGGACCAGGCCTCGTTATTACTTGGGTGGGAGACCCCCTCCTCTAGTTTCCTGCATTGAGCAGGGGGTTGGACTTGATAGCCTTGTAGGCTCCTTCCAGCTCTATGATCTATGAAATCTATGAATGGGTCTCAGACAGGTCTTTCTCAGCACCCGGTGCATTATGTTTTTAAGCTGGAGATACGGGGACATTCTGCAAACAAAGCATGTCTTCTACCCCTGAACCACAGTCCCTTCTTATTGGCAGTCCCAGTTTAAAATGGAACTGCTTCCTCCCCCTTGCCCCAGTATTAAACACACTGGGTGCCTATCACAGATACGCTGAAGCCAATACTGCTGTGTCCATCGAGAATCATGGTCAATAGTCATTTTCAACTTTTACCAGCAGTTAAGACGGTATCACTCTAGCCTTCTTCTATCTCTACGATTCAGTTATTTTAAAATTGTATTATGACAGACGTATTTATTCATTTGATTTGTAACCTGCCCTTATACCAAAAAATGGCGCTCAAGGCGGCTTACAGACACAATTAAAATGGATTAAAGCAAGAAAACAATACATTAAAATACAACCACATAGGTTGAATTCACACCAAGCTGTGTCTTAGAAGGCTTAGTGATGGTTTGGCATGATTTCCAAATTTGGCCAACTATACTTTCCAATCAGTTGTAACCAGAATTAGAAATCGGGGTTTGACGTGAGCTTGCAAACCGTGGTTTGTGTTGGTGTAATTTCCGGATCGAGCCTTAGCTAGTACACAAGACATGAGAATATGTTCGAAAATGAAGAAGTTCACGAATAAGAAGGCCCACAGCCACACTTGCATGTAATGTCTAATTTTGATCGTTGCATGGATGAGTTAATCTTTTTTTTTTTTTTACAAGCATAACGGTTCAAAGACTATGTTGCCAAATATTTCTAACATGCCTCTCCAGTATAACTTGGCACCTATCATAGTCATTAAAGCAAAATGCGGCACATGCAAGTTCCTAGGAGCTGGAACGTGTATGATCACCACAGCCCATGCCATGCATTTCTCATGCAGTCTTTAGTGCAGGGGCAGGGGTGGGCAACTTGCGGCCGTTCAGATGTTTTGGCCTACAACTCCCATGATCCATCACCATTGGCTGTGCTGGCTAGGGAGGATGGGAAATGTAGGCCAAAACATCTGGAAGGCCCCAAGTTGCCCACCCCTGGATTATTTATTTATTTATTATATTTATATCCTGCCTTTCTTCCTGCAAGGAACCCAAGGTGGCTTACACAATCCTCTCCATTTTATCCTCACAACAACCCTGTGAGGTAGGCTAGGCTGCGAGCGGCTGTGACTGGCCCAAAGTCACCCAGTGATCTTCATGGCCAAGTGTGGGACTAGAACCCGGATCCCCCAAGTCCCAGTCCAGCACTCTAACCACTACACCACACTGGCTCTAGATTGGATTAGCGCTTAATCAGACTGCATTATCGTTTGTTAATGATGAGAATTGTTGAAAATTTAGAGCACAATACAAATATACCTCCACCAAAGTTCCAAGTCAAAATCCTCCTACGTATTATCTGTTTCTTTTTTACTACGTTTTTTGCCTGTTTCGGTATTCTCCCCCTCCCATCTCCCCCGGCAATATTTTATGTTTTATACCCTGTAGATTCTTTTGGGGTTGGGGGCAGAAATGTTCTGTAAATCGGCCTGGCGCTTGACAGTTTCCCCCCAGCTCAGTCATCAACATGCAACAGTGTCCTGCATAAAGTAGCAATCTCCATGTATAAGTAGGACAGACGTTCCTGGGGGGGAAACGCTGAGCCGTTGATTACAGGGAAGATAATTCAGTCACCGGAGATTAATTTATGCCCCACAAGATTGATACGGAACCTGCAAAGTGGTTACTCTTTTAAGTAACGGGATCCAGCTGCTAACTTGTTGAGGAATTTGGGATAAAGGAAATTTTAATCCCTGTAGCTGAGGTGAGGTTGGGGATTCATTCTTAGTACTCTGTCTTTGAAGGTTGAATCAAAGCAAGCTCTGGCAGTGCCCAGAGAGATATCCCCCGCTGCCATTGCATTCTCTGCCTTTCCTTTCTCTCTCTCTTCCTGCTGAGCCTCTTACTCAGCAGGAATAAGGAATCCTTATCAGAAATCCTCCTGAGTGTTTCCCCTTTTGGCTAATGCCACTCACAAGCATGTCAAAGGGGTGATAAACTCCCAGCACGTCTGTGGGACCGGAATTTCCTTGCTGGGTTTGACCAAAGGTCTCTCTAATCCAGCATTATTTATTTATTTGCGGTGAACCGCTCAGAGAGCTTTGGCTATTGGGTGGTATAGAAATTAAAATAATAATAATAATAATAATAATAATAATAATAATAATAATAATAATAATAATAATAATAATAATAATCGTCGTAGTGTAGTAGTAGTAGTAGTAGTAATAATAGACCTTTCCATCAAAGAAATGGTGCTCAAAGCAGCTAATTATAATAACTTACAGACAGGTCTATATGGCAGAATGCATTCTCTTGGATATCCTGGTTCCAAGTTATCCAGGGCTTTATAGGTTGATAACAAAACGTTAAATCTGGAAGCCAGTGCAGGCCTCTCAACAACACTGTTACATGGAAGCAGCTAGGCGCATCATGCAACAATCTCACAGCTGCATTCTGCAGTAGCAGCATCAGCATCTGGACCATGCATGAAGGCAGCCCCACACAGAGCACATTACAGTAGTCAAGACTTGAGGTTCCCAACGCAATACCCATTTTACATTTCATTTAATATGATTAGAATTCCTGCCACATAGTGGGGGTAGCATCTAAGCAGTGAAGAAGGGGGAAAGAGGTTAGTGCTGGAACATCTGTACATGTAAAGTGATGTCTGGAATTAGAATGTGCAGCTGTGGTATGTGAAATAATTGGACTTCATTTTGGCATGTGTTATCAGGGTGACAAGTTCTAAAGCTGTGTAATAGATATGGTGGGCTTTTTTCTCTCCTTTTGTTTTTGTTTTTTGGCCTTCCTTTCAGTTACGGTAATATGCACGCAATGTGTCGGGGGCCCGGTCCTGCTGTCACCCATTCTAGCACTCTGACACCAGAGACTTCAAATCAGTGAGATCCTTTTATTACAGCAAACCCCCGTGGGATTTGCTGTAATAAAAGGATCTCACTGATTTGGAGTCTCCTGTGTCAGAGTGCTAGAATGTGTGATTGCAAGACCGGGCCCCCGACACAATTTTTTTTATAGCGCATGAATTTTCCAGCATGTGCTGCTCCTTGTTTAACTTTGGCAAACAGGGCTGAAGTAATATAGCTTGGCGTTATTTGCCGAACTTCCCTGTGATTGAAGTTTTGTTTGGTTTTGCCTCTGACTTATAGCTGGAGGTTCATTTCCAAGCTCCCTCGAACACAGGCAATAGCGCTTCGGTTGCCCCTAGACTTCTCTGTGCTGTGTGGTGGTGTGGTTCCACACACCCCCCCTCGATACACCTTTCCTCCTCGCTCATATTTGTAACTTGTGGGCAGAAAAACGGGTCTGCAAGATGTTTATATCAGACTTATTTATTTATTATATTTATGCCCTCCCTTTTTCCCTGCAAGGAACCTGGTATGCTCCTTGCAGGGGAAAAAAGGACTTCTGCGTGTTCAAAAGGTGCAAAGTTTGAGTGTTGTTTCCCAGTGTGCAGATTGGTGGCAAAAGCCATGTTAAAAGTAAAATAAAGGCAGCCCTTTGGGCTTGTTCAGAAGCAAGGAACATAGGAATCCCTTGCTTCTGGAAGTTGCCTGATGCTAAGTAAGTGGCCTGGTTTGCATGTAACGACAACCCGGAGTACGGGTTCGGTATGGGTGGTCGTTGAATTGTGGCTTGTTGTTGAATTGTGGGCGGTCGTTACGTGCGAATCAGTATAACGAGACAGTCCCTGCTCGCAGGTAAGAACATCAGAAGAGCCCTGATGCTGGATCAGACCAAGGGTCCATCTAGTCCAGCATTCTGTTCACACAGTGGCCAACCAGCTGCCCATGGGATCCCACAAGCAGGACATGAGTGCAACAGCACCCTCCCGCCCATGTTCCCCGGCAACTGGTGTACATAGGCGTACAGCTTCTGATCCTGGACAGTGTACAATGTCCAGGTGTCCAATGTGAAAAGACACATCATAGAAGGAAAAAGGGATGGGGAGGGAAGAGGAAAAAAACTAACCAGCCTTCCAGCAGGGCAGGTAGAACGGCCTCGCTTCCCCTCTCATCTCCCGTCTAGTATAGGAGGTAAGAAGATGGCAATCAAGACCCCCTTAATAGTAGCGGAAACACCGCATGTCTACAAAGTCGAAGCGTGTGCGTATTTTTAATCATACCTTTGTGCAAGCCACATTCTTCGTGTGCCGACATCTTGAAGTCTAATTGATCTCGCAGGTTGCGTAGGCCCCGAAGATCTATTAGCACCCGCGATGATTCATAGTAGAATTTTAGCTGAGATTGCAGAGTTTCCCCTTAAACTTAATTAAGCTTTTGAAGGGCTTGAGCTCCAGCATTCCCTAGAGAGCGCCAAGGGAGTGTCTCAGCTCTAATCTTCGCTTAAGCTGCTTTCTAAATTACTGCTAACTTTCTGGCAAAAAAAAAAAGAGGAAAGGAAAGGAAAAGAAACCTTAAGAGGGACTGGGCTTTAGAAGGTATGGTATGCAAAGAATGAACAACAAAGGGGATTGAATTCTGCAGTTGTAAATTCTCTCTCTCTTGGTCAGATCTGTGAGTCTTTGGTCCCAGGCACCAAGTCGTCAGCTGAGCTGGTGAGGGCCCTTTTGACTCCAGGCGCTCATATCATGGCTGAATTCTTGCCAGCTGGTTTGTTTGGTGTTCTGCGTTTGCCCGGCGTGGGTCTGCGGAGAGAATGGAAATGGTAAAAACAGCCTTTAAATCATAATATGAAAGCGCGTGTGCGTAAACACCTCCACGGTGCCGAGCTAAATCAGTAACATTTTTTTGAGTATGTAAACAAAGCGTTGTGTCTATTAAAATACTGTCTGTGAAGAAATTTATGCCAGAAGGGGGGCTGGATACAAATCAAGTGGCTTTATGTATCTCTAGCCTATGAATATAAATCAGTCCGGGGTGGCTACTGAAATGGGGAGGCTGCAGAAATGGCCCAGTAATTTCCTCTGTAAAGGCAAGAGATTGTGTCTCTGGAATTTCCTCCCCTCCCCAACCCAACCTGTTAGCTCAAGACAGTGCACTGTATCTAGAAGATTAAAAGTGTGTGTGTGTGTGTGTGGGAGGTTGGGGAGAAACCCCGCTGAGTCTGTAAAATTTAAGCTCTTTTGCTTCAATATGCTAAAGCTTTTTTAAAGGCACAGATGGCAACATCGGAAGCTGCCTTATACTGGGGTCAAGGTGCTTGTCCGTTTAGCCCAGTGTCTTGCAGTGGCTCTACAGCAGGGCTCTCCAACCTTGGGTCTCCAGATGTTCATAGATTCATAGATCATAAGAGTTGGAAGGAGCCTACGAGGCTATCGAGTCCAACCCCCCCTGCTCAATGCAGGAAAACTATCCAAGTAACAACCAGGCCTGACCCTGCTTCGCTTTCCACGCTCAGATAAGCTGAGCCAGCGTGAGCCACAGGCCATCTCCCAGAATCCCTTGCCATTAGCCATGCTGGCTGGGTATGCTGGGAGCTGTAGGCCAGCAGCATCTGGGGGCCCAAGGTTGGAGAGCCCCGCTCTACAGGGTCTCTCTGGCAGAGAAGGGCCTTTCCCCTCACCTGCTACTGGAGCCTTCTAGCTGGAAAAGCAGGGGCTCTGCCACTGAGTTACAGTCCCTCCCCAGAGAGACTCCATTGTCATTGGTGCAATGGAATGGTTTGAAAATTATCAGGCACACCCTTGGCTGCAGGGAGGTCTCTAGAACATAAGAGGCTGCCTTTTGCCCAGTCAAATTATTTGTCAATCTAGCCCAGGGGTTAGGCAGTGTGGTGCCCACGGGCACGTTTCTTGGCGCTTGCCAAGGTGCCCTAGTGCTCCCACCCTTTTAAAAAAAATTAACACATTTTCTTGCTGGGAACTTGGATTGCTGTGCTGTAGGTTTCTGTTGGAGCTGCAAACTGTAAGTTCGAAGAAGTTGTTCAGTGTGTTGGTTCTCAGACACTACCTCTGCCTCGTGCTCCATCTTTTGGGCAGGTTAGTTGCCCTTTGCCACGCCTCCCGTGGCAGCCACTTTCTGGTGGCGCCCAGTACCGTTTCTCAAATTGTCAAATGTGCCCGCAGCCCAGAAAGGTTGCCTTCCCCTGATCTAGCCAATTTCTCCCAAGGCAAGGAGCGGATGTGAGCCACAGCTGGCTTTTATGTTTTCAGAAATGGAGAAGCAGCCTTTGTTTCTCTCTCCCAGGATGCATTGCTGGGTGTAAATTGTTACCTGCAAAACCTGCCAGTGGCAAATTCTTTCAGTCTGCAAATCTCTATTTTGAGACTGGGTCCAAAACTGCAGACCTCAAGGCTGCGACATTTGGCCAAAAAGTGTTGGGCTTTACTACTTCTTCCCACATCCCCCACTTTCTGCATCAACTAGCCCAATGAAGAGTTTTGGAGAATGTGAAAGCCTGCACGCTTCTGTGGAATTTTGTTTGGTCCTACAGAAGGTATTGCCCAACTATGGATTTTGGATTTTTTAAAACTGGAAATGTCAGGGACTGAACCTGGCACCTTCTACATGCCGCGCGTCCACCACTGAGCTTTCGACGGAGAAACTCGCTGGACCAAGTACGGGTGAATAGGAATGTAGTGTGAAGGCCCCAAATCAGAATGATTCAATTTGCATCTTCTGACAACTTCTGCATGTCCAGATTGTATTCTGTGGCTGAGCTGTGGACCCTCCCTTAAGAAAAACTAGAAAATGGATGTGCCGGGGGCGGCGGCGGCGGAATAGTTGCTACGTTAACCCCCTTTATTGGGTTAATTTGCAAAACTTTGTGATAAGCAGTTGCCATGCTGTTTTGCTTTGTTTTTGTAAAACTTGCCAGTTACCTTTTTAGCAAGGGGTTGGTTGGGCCCAGGAAGGCCCAAGGAAATGAGAAGAAGCGGTCAACTGAAGGAGAGTTCACATGCCTAGGATCTGCAGAGCGGGTTAGGAATCGCACGGTCTTTGGCTGCAAGCCTCAAGTTCTTTTTTTCTATATTGCTGTGCCGTTTGAATCCATCATTGGTTGCCTAATAAGTTGAAGAACAAGGATATGATGCTGTACATACTGGATTCTTCTTGCAGAATCCACCACAGTTCTTTGGTTCTTCTGCGTTCTCTCTCCCTCTCCTTCTTCTGCATGGATAATTTTCAAAGTGTTCACAGTGCAAGATACAGTGTTTTGTTTGTTTTATATTACTGTATTATGGCTAGGATGGCTGTAGCAGCCTGAGTTCCATTAATTATAAAGGCAGGTCCATTGGATATATGGAGAGGAAGAAGTGGCTTGCAGGGTGGGTGGGGGAACAATGATTTTATTGTCAAGCGGTGTTTATGTCACTTCATGGGGTGGGATACAGTTTCCTGCAGGAGAAGCAACTGGTGGATTAGGCAAGGTTGTCCGCACTTCAACTGAAAGTGTGTGCTAAGGCAATCCAATTCTGCAGCAAGACAAATGCCCTACAGCAAGACAAGAAAAGTGCATAATCTTGTTTACTATTTTGCATAATTAATTCTGCTTCGCCCATCATAGGGAGGGAACGAGGAGCGATGCTGAATTCTGAAGCTCAGTCCCCAGCCGCTGGACATCTTATTTCACGGGCCATTGCCTCTTCATTTTTTAAAGTAGCCCCGTGGAGCCATAAGAGCTAGAAACCCACTTTTTCAGAGGGGTGAGCAGGGGGAATGGAATAAAGAGTCACAGCTGAATCCTCGGTTCCGTATTCTGTGCCTTTTCTGTGCTCCTGTATTTTGAATTGCGCTCAGGCGCAAGAGAGAAACCACCAAGGATCATCTTCCGCCACCGTAACATTGCCGTTGTTGGGCCACAACTCCCATCCTACCCAGCCAGCATGGCCAGTGTTGGGGTGATGGGAGTTGTAGTCCACAACATATGGGGACCTAAGGTTGGGAGAGGCTGAATACAATGTAGAGCTGATAGAATAGCTCCCTGGTACTGTGGAATCCAAAGAGGTGATGCTCGAAATATAGGAGGCTGTGAGTGTTCTTATACCAGGACAGACGAGAGGTCCATGTATCCTAGGACTTTCTTCTCCAGGCTTCCCCAACCTGGTGCCTTCCAGATACTTTGGAGTACATCCCCCATAATCCCTGGCCGTCGCTCATGCTGATGGGGAGTTGTCTAGACCATGCTGGGAGTTCTAGGCTAAAAACATCTGGGGACCCAAGGTTGGAGAACACTGGTCTAGAACATCTGGTGGGTGCCAGGTTGGGGGAAAGCTGGTCTACTCTAAACTGACAGTGGCTTTCCAGGGTCTCGGACAGTGAAGGGGCTTTCCTGTCGCCCGCTAACCGATCCTTTTACCCGGAGATCTCGGGGATTGAACCCGCGACCGTCTAGAAGTGAAGCATGTGCCTCACCACTGGGCTACAGCCCCGCCCCATCTCGACCGCGCACCCTTTGATTGCGAAAGATCCTGAAGTCTGGGTCAGAACTGGAGAAGTGACTTGGTGCGCCCGCTCCAGAAGTGTAGCGTTTTGCTGTTGCGTTTGGTGCCGAGAGAGGAAACGTTTCGGAACTGAAACTGCAAAGGGAGAACTTGCCTCTTGTGTGTTCACCGTGCACAGTGTATGTTCTTTTGTTGGAGCAGACGATCGGATGCTCGCCGCTTTCTGCACCAGCCCCCCTGGGAAAACGGACCAGGTTCAGCTGAGAGGCTTGATCTGTCCGTAGTGTTCTTGCTGGCAACAGATGGGGGGGAAGCTGGGTGTACAGACTAGAATTTGTCCCCGGGACTTGAAATCTTTCCATGGTGTTTGCAGATGGCCTTGTGAGAGCAGAACCGCATACGCGTGCTTCACAGCCAAAGCTGCCATTTTCTTACTCCCAAGAGATAGGCAGGAGAGAGGGAGGGAGAGGAAGAACCGATTCCTTTTGACACAGCATTTGAAGAGTCTGATAAATTACTCCGAGTGTTTCACTCTCACACACCCCCCCCCATTTATGAAGCTTCAATTTTTAATTTGTTGTAATAGCCTTGCTCTGGGAACAGGAAGCATTCTCCTCCTGTGCCGGAGCTCTGGGGTTGGCTGCTAATTCAGCATTGAAGGTCACTGTCAGAAACTTGCCGTGAGCCGGAGGGGCTGCAGCTGATTCAAATTTTTAATTTATTCCCCCCCCCCTAGTTTTATGAGATGGATGCAGCGTGCGTATCGTTTTCATAACGATGTTTGATACCAGTCAGTAAGTTGTTTGGGCGTTACATCCCTTGGCATGTTTCTAAAGAGGCCTGCTGATCCAGCTCTTGGAAGTGGAGGGGGGGGCAGCGGGTGGAGATGTTGATGGACAGAGAGTGTGTGCGGTCTAGATAATCGCGGTTGTGTGTGACCCAGGGGGGAAAAGCGGTCTGTAACACCCATTGACTTCAGCGGGACCTGCACCAGAATTAGCTGTTCTGGCTGCTGCTGCAAGCCCGGCTCCCTCTGTCTCCTCCCTCCCACTCCCATAATGTTTGGTAACACAAAATGCATGTGATGTTCTCATATTGCAAACCCCCACTTTCCCCATCCTCCCCATTGGTGGCTGCTGCTGGTGGTAAGGGGCTGGCCTTTGTGTGCTAAATGTCCCAGGTTCAATCTCCATGTAGGGTAAGGGAAGCCCCCTTTCTGAAACCCCCGGAGAGCCGCCACCAGTCGGGTGTAAACCAGGAGTGGGCAACTTGTGGCCTTCCAGAGATTTTGGCCTGAAACTCCCATTAGCCCTGGCTAGTGCAGCTAATGGTCAGGGCCGGCGTCAGGGGTCGTCATGGCTGGGAACCTGCCGAGGGCCCATGCCCCAGCAGGGCCCACTGACGAGAGCCCCCTGGACTTGCTCTTCTCTTCACCGGCTTGTCCGCCCGCCCGCCCGCCCGTCCGTCCCCCGCCTCTCGCTCTGGCCCAGACAACGGCGGTGGTGAGGAGGGGGAGCAGGAGATACCGTAGCCTGCTTGCTCGCCGGCGCTCTGCCTGCCAAGCACGCAAGTGGTAGCCATGATAAGAAAGCGGAGGAGGAGCACGAGCAGCTATTCAAGCAAGAATCACGGAAGGGGACGGGCTCTGTAAGGTGTCTCGCCCAAGGGCCCTACAAAACCTGGAGCCAGCACTACTAATGGTGAGGGGTTTATGGGAGTTTATAGTCCATAACATCAGGAGGGTGCCAGGGTGCCTACCCAAAGATGTAGACAAGTGTTCTCCAACCTTGGGTCCCCAGATGTTTTTGGCCTACAACTCCCAGCATGCCCCAGCCAGCTATGCTGGCTGGGGCATGCTGGGAGTTGTAGGCCAAAAACATAGCTGGCTGGAGCATGCTGGGAGTTGTAGGCCAAAAACATCTGGGGACCCAAGGTTGCAGAACACTGATGTGGACAATACTGCGGTAGATGGACCAAGAGGACTGACTCCGTATGAGGTGGAGTCCTGTGTTCCTAACATGTTGAAATGCTGTGTGTGTGTGTGTGTATGTATATATTACTTAACGTGCAGGGTTGCTGCTGTCAGTAACAGATGTGCCAGCTGTAATGTATACTTCCAACCTTTATTTGTTTAAAACATTTCTATTTATTTATTTATTTATTATTTATTTATTTATTATTTGCATTTATTTATCGCCCATCTGGCCGGCAAACCGGCCACTCTGGGCGATGTACACAAGATAAAAACAGAATAAAATACATTAAAACAGAATAAAATTTTAAATTTCTAGAGCACCCTTCATCCTCGTAGATACCAGGTATACAATAGGCAGGAAGACGGCTAATCACCCCAAGCACAAATACTGTTTGCTTTGTCTTCCCGTCTTGTTTTCAGACTTATCTCTGCAGCTGTAAATGTTGGCATCTTGGAACTGGGATGTGGGGTCCAGGACGAAGTAGGGCAGGAAACAGGCCGCATCATCGGGGCACAAGCCACAGTGGCCTCCCTGTGTTCTGGCACAGCTTTCCGTAAAGTTAGTAGGGGTGGGCGGGCCTGAATGGTCCTCCGGATTCCTTTAAAACAGTAGCTGACATAAAAGCATAAGCTTCCTCTGTTCTCTTGTTACTTTTCTAATCAATCCGTGCCTTAAATACTTTATTTATGAATAGATATCCTGCCTTTTTAGAGGTGGATAACAGTCAAAATAAAACAATTAAAACATCGTAAGAAAAACCAGCATGCAACCACTAAAACACAGAAATCCACACGGGCAGATATCCTGAATGGCAGATCAAATGCCATTAAAAGCCTGAGAGAACAGGATAGACTTCGTCTGTGGCACCTAAACAATACCAAAGATGGCCACCGATGAAGTGCTCTAGGGGAAGAGAGTGCCCAAGTTTGGGTGCCACCACTGAAAAGGCCCTCTCTCCAGTAGCCACCCATCGAACCTCAGAAGGTGGGGGCACCCAAAGGGCTTCTGCTTAAAATCTTAATTGCTGGTTGAGTTCATTTTGAGAGGCACGGTCTGCTTCAACTTGTCAATTGGCCACCATTTGTTTTGACCCTTCAAAAAATAGGCATTCTTCAGATTTGCAGGAGAGCCTGCAGGCCACCTGGCTGTTCCTTAACGTGTTGTGTACTGTCCATTGTTGTGAGCTATTGTAACAGTCCAGCTCAGTTCAAAACTCTTGAGGAAGGGGGAATATCAAAAGCAAGTGCCGGGCCATGACAGGAGGCTTCTGGTTGGAGAGAAAAGCTTGGCTATGCACGATCTAGTCTGCACGTAGGAAAGCGCATGTTAGATCGAGGCAATTGCGTTGGGGATATGTGGTGGCAAAGCATGCACAGTGTCTATTCATGCTACCCGAGCCGGCTCTAGGTTTGAGGGGAAGCCCAACAAAGGTGGGTCCTGTCCTGTGTGGGTGCCCCCTCCCACCAAGGTGTGCAGGAGGGGCTTACCTTGTACCGCAGTAGACCGGTGGCCCTTTCTTTCCTTTGCTTGTTTAAACTGCAAGGCGTGGCAAAGCTCTCCCATGCAAGGCAGCCATCCAGCATCCCAGAGTGCCCCGGACGTTGTGTCTGGGGCATTGTGAGAAAAACAAAATGGCGGACTGGGCACCGCAAGAAGATAGTGGCCCCCACCGGCCATGCTTTGTGGCCACGACCATTTTGTTCCCCCCACAATGTCCCAGATGGATGCAGAGGCCAGGGCATTGTGGGAAAAATGAAATGGCTCCTGCCAGTGTGAATTGTGGCTACTCGGGGCCCTTCTGGGGCTCCGAGGCCCCAGAGAATGCTGATTCTGGGCCTGCACAGTCGGTAGATTTCATAAGGACAACGTTCTGTTCCAGTGCGTTTTGGCTGGCTTTTTTTTTTTTCTGTGCGAGTTTCCTGGTTACAGTGTGTGTACCTAATTCCCTCTCCTCCCTTTCCCCCCTTCGATGCAGTTACGGACGTAGAACTCAAGCGGCTGAGAGATGCCTTCAAGAGGACCTGCGGACTCTCGTGTTACATGAGCCAGCAATGCTTCATTAGAGACGTGCTCGGGGATGGAGTTCCTCCAAAGGTTGCAGAGGTAATTGCTCTTTTCCCCAAGATGTTGGGGGTGTTGCAGCCGAGTCGCATGCGTTTAACTTGTTCTAGGAACGGTTGCTCAATATTTATAGCTCCTTTTAGCCTTAGATCAACCCAAACATCCATCATTATGTCACTGCTGAATAGTCCCGTCAAGAGTCGGTGTGCGAACGTTACTTTTTTCAAGCACGACATCTTTCTTAGCGAAAATCCTGCCGTTTCCAAGCTAGGCAGCCTACAACCCCCATCAAACCTCACCATTGGCTCTGCCAGCTAGGGCTTGATGGGAATTGTAGGCCGACAACACCTGGAGGGCCGCTAGTTGCCCACCCCTGGCTTACAGCAACCTTGTCGTTTATCCACCTCTGACCCCAAAGGTGCTCTCAGTTTAAATGTTAAGTTTTGGATGACTTGAGGGAGCAAAGGAGGGCAGACGAAAGGTAACAATTTCTACCTATTCCCTAGTGTTTCTTATTTATTTATTTATTTATTTCATTTTTATACCGCCCAATAGCCGAAGCTCTCTGGGCGGTTTACAACAATTAACAATACAGTCCCTGCCCGCAGGCTTACAATCTAAAAAGACACGACACACAGGGGAAAAGGAATGGGGAGGGAAGAAGGGGGAATACTAATTATTACTTCTGTAATTCTCTGTGTCTCAAGAAGCTCCAGCCTCCTCCTTCTTCCCCACAGGGCTGCAGATGTCAGTTAGCCCTGTGGGGGGGGGGGGGGGCAGTCCAACTGGAGCAGGCCCTGATGTTCCCTCGGCCTGCTCCAGCCTCCGTCGTTCCTTCTTCCCCACAGGGCTGCAGATGTCAGTTAGCCCTGTGGGGGGGGGGGCAGTCCAACTGGAGCAGGCCCTGATGTTCCCTCGGCCTGCTCCAGCCTCCGTCGTTCCTTCTTCCCCACAGGGCTGCAGATGTCAGTTAGCCCTGTGGGGGGGGGGGCAGTCCAACTGGAGCAGGCCCTGATGTTCCCTCGGCCTGCTCCAGCCTCCGTCGTTCCTTCTTCCCCACAGGGCTGCAGATGTCAGTTAGCCCTGTGGGGGGGGGGCAGTCCAACTGGAGCAGGCCCTGATGTTCCCTCGGCCTGCTCCAGCCTCCGTCGTTCCTTCTTCCCCACAGGGCTGCAGATGTCAGTTAGCCCTGTGGGGGGGGGGCAGTCCAACTGGAGCAGGCCCTGATGTTCCCTCGGCCTGCTCCAGCCTCCGTCGTTCCTTCTTCCCCACAGGGCTGCAGATGTCAGTTAGCCCTGTGGGGGGGGGGCAGTCCAACTGGAGCAGGCCCTGATGTTCCCTCGGCCTGCTCCAGCCTCCGTCGTTCCTTCTTCCCCACAGGGCTGCAGATGTCAGTTAGCCCTGTGGGGGGGGCAGTCCAACTGGAGCAGGCCCTTGTGTTGTTCTTGTTGCTCTTACGCCCCTTCACCCAAAATAAGATGCACTCCCACTTCCTTCTGCTTGTGTCCACCTGCCTCTCCCAGTTCTGACACCGTCAATACACACAGAGAGAAAATAAGTGGAATAATAAACATAAGGAATTGTAGAACTTCCCTCCTCACTTCTCAGAATGGTCTCTATTTCAGTGTTCTCCAACCTTGGGTCCCCAGATGTTTTTGGCCTACAACTCCCAGCTGGCCGGGACATGCTGGGAGTTGTAGGCCAAAAAAACATCTGGGGACCCAAGGTTGGAGAGCACTGGTCTATTCGGTTCTTCAGTAACCTGCTAAGGAAGGGAGGGGCCTGGTCCCAGTTGGAGAAGCAGCAGCTGACAGAGGTGGCGATGATGGCCGCTTGCCTCCCTGGCTACTTCTTCTCCTGCTCGCGTTGTAGGTCGTTCCGACGGCCTCTGTCCGGGAAGGAGTAGCGTGGCGGGTGGGACAGTGATGGTGGCATTTTGCCACGCTGGCGGCTGTTCCAAACGATCGGAATTATTCAGCCTGAAAGAATAGTATGCAATGCCTGACCACCGCTACCCGTCAAGAAGATGTCCACAATGCCCTGAGTGGGGAAGAATTGAGATTTCCCCCCCTTTATTTGTAGCATATGCTGGTTTCTTCTATCGTACTGCTGTAATCTCCGCTTTTAAGTGCCCTTTTGTAACATCTCTTGTCATTTTAATTGTTGCTTTCCGGGAATGAATAAAGCTGTAGTGAGAGAGTGCTCTGGCTTGGTCGAACGTCTCGCACTCTCGCAGCACAGAGGGTTTTGGGGTGTCAGTGTGATATAGCACAGCCTTGTGTTTAATTAGTCGCCATAGGCGAGCAGGCTGCCGGAAGAGGCAGAGTGCTTGGCCCGTCCTCTGGCAGCCCAAGGTACTTTTCAAAGCTGAACAGTTGAGCTGGTCAAGGGAAAAATAGATCTCCTTGTGTGCATTTTTTTTTTTTTTTAAAGTAATTTACCGTTCATGTTGGCATGTTGCATGACTTGATCCGTGGAAGTATTCAGTGCGCTGCCATCGCAGGCAAGCTAGAGATGTATCAAACCAGCAGGGTTGCAGCTCTTCGCGGAGGTTCATCTTGGTTTTCCGCCACCGGCTTGCCAGTTTCCGTCAGCTTCGCCACAGATTGCTGGGCATTGGCTTCTTGGCTGTGCAGAATGGGGTTGGGGCTGCCCGTTGATTGAAAGGGCACACAATTGGCTGCCTGGTTGGCTGCCTGCCTGTTATTTGAATACGGTTAAATATTCTGCCAAGTCAAGAATGTGACCTAGTGCAAGTAGCAGCCTATTTTTTTTTAAAAAAAAAATTCTGTTGTGGGGTCAATAATTAGCTCGCAAGTGGTGTGCCTTCAGGGAATCTTTTTTGCATTGATTTGTTGGCCAAGGAGGCTCTTCAGCAACCTTCCCCGAACGGGTGCTCTCCAGATGTGTTGGACCTCAACTCCCAGCCTTGTGTTTAATTAGTCGCCATAGGCGAGCAGGCTGCCGGAAGAGGCAGAGTGCTTGGCCCGTCCTCTGGCAGCCCAAGGTACTTTTCAAAGCTGAACAGTTGAGCTGGTCAAGGGAAAAATAGATCTCCTTGTGTGCATTTTTTTTTTTAAAGTAATTTACCGTTCATGTTCATTCGGGGGAAACTGCTATTCCGTATCAGTAACGGTGGATGAGCTTTCCTGTACTCGGTTTGCACCGGGCAATGGTAAAACCTGTTCTTCAGAAATCATGGAGGAGGGAAACAATTGGATGGGTCCAGATTAGACGGCCACCAATTTGGAGGGCTTTCAAAGGGGATTGGACAAATTCATGGAGGAGAAGGCTGTCAGTGGCTACTAGTCCTGATTGGCGATATGCTACCTCCAGTATCAGAGGCAGCATGCCTACGTACTCCAGTTGCAGAGGAACATGGGCGGGAGGGTGCTGTTGCATTCCTGTCCTGCTTGTGGGCTTCCCATTGAGGCAGCTGGTTGGCCACTGTGTGAACAGAATGCTGGACTAGATGGACCCTTGGTCTGATCCAGCAGGGCTCTTCTTATGTTCTTATGGTGTCAGCTTGAAAAACCCAATATTCTGCAAGTATCAGCTTTCACTTAAAAAGCACTAGAAAACACTTTTAGATAGCAGAAGCCTTGAAGTACAAAATCATGCATGGTATGGAGAAAGTGGCCAGGGAGACAGAACCCAATGGGGTCCTCCCATGAAGCTGATTGGTGGGAGATTCAGGACAGATCGAAGGAAAGACTTGTTCACATGACGCTTAGTTAAACTATGGAATTCACTGGCACAAGATAGAGTGATGACCACCAATTTGGAGGACTTTAAAAGAGGGTTAGCCAAATTCATGGAGAAGAAGGCTATCAGTGGCTACTAGGCCTGATGGCTATATGCTGCCGCCAGGATCAGAGGCAGCATGCCCATGTACACCAGTTGCTGGGAACATGGGTGGGAGGATGCCGTTGCACTTGTGTCCTGCTTGTGGGTTTCCTCTTGGGGCAGCTGGTTGGCCACTGTGTGAGGGTTCAGAGGAGGGCAACAAGGATGATAAAGGGACTGGAAACAAGGCCCCATGAGGAGAGACTGAAAGAACTGGGCATGTTTAGCCTTCAGAAGAGGAGACTGAGGGGAGATATGATCGCACTCTTCCAGTACTTGAAGGGTTGTCACACAGAGGAGGGCCAGGATCTCTTCTCGATCATCCCAGTTTGCAGGACACGGAATAATGGGCTCAAGTTACAGGAACCCAGATTCCACCTAAACATCAGGAAAAATTTCCTGATTGTCAGAGCAATAAGACAAAGGAACCAACTACCTAGGGAGGTCGTGGGCTCTCCCACTCTGGAGGCATTCAAGGTGCGGCTGGACAGCCATCTGTCTGGGATGCTTTGACCTGGATTCCTGCATTGAGCAGGGGGTTGGACTCGATGGCCTGGTAGGCCCCTTCCAACTCTACTTTTCTATGATTCTGTGAACAGAATGCTGGACTAGATGAACCCTTTGTCTGATCCAGCAGGGCTCTTCTGATGTTCTACATTTAGGCATGGTGGAAACGGATTCCCCGCCCCCTCCTCATGGCACACCCTTCAGCCCCCTAAAATGCTACATCGAGAGTCAGCGGACCCTTGTGAATTGGGTGAGCCGTGGGGTGGGGTGAGGAGCACAGAAAATTGAGCAGAGGCACTTTCCGTAAGTGGAGTCCTTCCGTTCACCGAAGGTGGATCCTGGATCCAACCCGCTATGCCCTTCTATATTGCGTTAGAGGAACGGCAAAAAGAGAGGCGAACAGAACGTGAAGTGACTGAGGCGTGTGGCTTGTGGCCTGCCTCCAGACGGCGCTGAGCAAAGGTTTTATGGGGAGCCTTCAGGCCCCCTTGTGATCGAGCTTGTTTGGGATATTCATTGGCTGGAGAAAACTTTTCAAAGGCTGGATAACAGTCAGAAATGCCACAGGTAATAATTATGAAGCTCTTAAAATGAAATGTATGAAAGCAGAACAAAGGGTCTTGCCTATAGGCCTTCAATCAAATCTGTTAAACACGAGAAGAGAAAAAAGTGGAGGAGACCAGCCAAATTAAATTGTCAGGAGAATGGTTTAAAAAAAAAAAAAGAAAGATAGATGGTAAAGGATTTCTTAAAGGCCAGAAGAATCCAATTGTTCAGATCTCAGCTGGTATTTGTTCCGGGCCTAGAAAGCAGATTAAAAAAAGAGAAAAGGTGCATGTGAGTGAAAACTGGAAGTCGGCGATGGAAATTTTGAAAAATCCCCCCCAAAATGGAAAGAAGAAAGTGAAAGTAAAGAAGACTAGGAGGGAGTTCGAGAATGAGCAACTTTAAAAGCGAGCCAGAGGATGATAAATTGGATACTAAAGGCGTTGGGCAACCAGCAAAGAGAACAACAGTAAAAGGGATACAGTGATCATATAGTTCCAGTTCCAAGCAGAGGAAATGCGTTAAGCAGCTGAATGAAAAACCAAACTGAAAGGACTGAGCCTTAGAAGTAATTATTGGGGAAGAGCCAGGGGGCCAGCTCAGTGGTTGAACACCTGCCTTTGCGTGGGATTCAGACCTTGGCACCCCCAGGCAGGCCTGGGAAAGGCCCCTTTCTTGAACCCTGGATAGTAGAATGCAACTGCCCTTATCTCGGATCATTGGCCACGCTGGCTGCGGCTCATGGGAGTTGGACTCTAGAATGTCTGGCGGGCACCAGGTTGAGGAAGGCCGGAGTGGACAATGCTGAGTTAGGTGGACCCGTGGCCCGACTCGGTATAGAGCAGCTTCCTGTGTTCCTTAGAGCAGTGTTGTCCAACCTTGGGTCCCCAGCTATGCTGGCTGGGGGCATGCTGGGAGTTGTAGGCCAAAAACATCTGGGGACCCAAGGTTGGAGAACACTGCCTTAGAGAGTATAAATGAAGCAGGAGACGGTGGTAGATGATCCAAAGGGGAAATAGATCAGAAATAATTGACAGGCCTGGGCCGCTTAATCAAAGCAGTGTAGTGCAAAGACTTGAGACCCAGGCAGAGAGCAGTAAGGAGAGCAAACGTTGGGCCAAGAGTTGAGTGAGGACAAGAAGAAGAGGAGGCAATTAATGGAGAAAAATAAGATCAGCCAAAGAGAGCAAAGCTGACAGTTTATAACGAAGAACATCAGAGATCAGGACGGGATCGATGCCACAGCCGCTCGTGGAGCCGCATTCCCTGTTGCTGTATTTCTGTGCTGCGGGGAGGGAGTTGCACTTGTTGAATTTCTGCTTGCCTTTAAAAGTGCTTAGAGCACTGCGCCTCCCATTTCTCATCATACCGTGGCTTGTTTTCTAATTTTGGGGGTACAGTAATAACTCGGATTGCAAGTAACTTGGTTTGAGAGCGTTTTGCAAGACAAGCAAATGTTTAAATATTTATTTTAATTTTTTTTTTACTTGATACACAAGCGACGTCTTGCAATACAAGTGCTGTAGTACGGCTTAAATTAAAAATCTCTGTACAAATTTTTTTTGGGGGGGGATTTCGTTTTGATATAAGAGTGTTTTGGATTACAAGCATTAATTCTGGAACGAATTATGCTCTCAATCCAAGGCATGACTGTAGTTGATACAATGCTTTCAGAACACTGCCATGAGGAAGAGAGCCTAGAAGTGGCACTCCTGTGCTTTTCACAGGACATGCTTTTGTGGCATTTTATGATTTCAAGTTTTGTGAACCGCCCCGAGAGAGCTTTGGCTATTGGGCAGGATGATGATGATGATGATGATGATGATTTCTACACTTAGACAGGCAGGTTTTTTCTGCCAGATTTCTTTCTCATCACTGCATCTGTTCTGTGTGTGGGTGGGAGGGAAGAGGGCATGATTATTTCAAAGTGCTCGTAGGAGAAAGGCTCTTCCAGCCTGGCAGCCTCCGGATGGGGGGTGGTGGTGATAGAGGTTGTGTTCCAGTCCAGCACCTCTGGAGGGCACCAGGTTGGGGGACCCTGCTGTATCTAGTCCAGTGTTTCTCAACCTTGGGTCCCCAGATGTTTTTGGCCTACAACTCCCAGCATGCCCCAGCCAGCTATGGCCAAAAACATCTGGGGACCCAAGGTTGAGAAACACTGATCTAGTCCCACCTGCTTTGCTAGTTTTTGCATTAATTCCTCCATATTTCCACTGCTTTTGGTCTCGCCATGAGGCTTTTACCAGTTGCATGAAGGAGCCGGAAGCCCATCTAGAGAACCATGCATCCGATCTTGCTTGCTCTAGAGCAGGGGTGGACAGAAAGTCGGTCTCCAGATGTTTGGGACTTCAGCTCCCGGCATTCCTGGTGGTTGGCAGTGCCATCAGGGGCTTCTGGGAGTTGAAGTCCGAAACATCTGGAGATCTTGCTTTTCTCCTTCCCTGTTCTATCTGCCTTGGACCATCCTGCCCAGCACTGTCTGCTTACTGAGCTGCTGCTAGCTAAGAGTAAGCAGGATAGGGCTGGATGGAGCAATGACTCAATATAAAGCATCAGAAGTCCAGATGATGGACATCTGGACAATGAAAAAACTGATAGAGATTGTAATGTTGCCTGTTTAAATCAACAAGGCAGTGTAACCACTAGTTAGAGTGGGAAGGAAGGGTTACCGTAATTGAGCAATCCCCAGGATGCATGGTTTTTATTTATTTATTATATTTATACCCCGCCTTTTTTCCTGCAAGGAACCCAAGGCGGCTTACATAATCCTCCTCCTCTCCATTTTATCCTCACAACAACCCTGTGAGGTAGGTTAGGCTGAGAGTCAGTGACTGGCCCAAAGTCACCCAGTGAGCTTCATGGCGGAGCGGGGAATAGAACCCAGATCTCCCGAGTCCCAGTCCAACACTCTCACCACTACGCCACATTGGCTCTCTTAACTGTTTTCTAACCCCTCCTCCCTACTTCTGGCCTCTCTGTGGTCAGCTCTCTCTCTCTTTCTGCCTCTCCAACCTGATGGACACAAGGTCTGAGCTGGCTTCCAGCCAGTGATCTCCAATGAAGCGGACTCTTAACACCCATGACTCTAATCTGCCGATATGCATCCTTCATATATGAATAAACGGACTGTAAGTAAAACTAATAAATGTCTTTATTAGTTTTAAACCTTGTATGGACCATCTGTTTCCTTTTAAGAGCCTTTTAGCAGGGTTTAACAACCCACGTGGTGATAACTGGTTACAATAACCAGACTGCGCATAAGGGGGAAGACTCTGCTTCGTCCTAACTAGTATAGAACTGACTCCTTTCCATATCCTCCAACAAAAACAAGCCACCGTGGGTGAAGCGGTCTGGGTTCAGATGACAAGATGGCTACTTACCCACAATAGGTTGTTGCATCGTGCAAACCAGGTCTGAGCCCAGCCGTGCTAACAAATCATGGTTTGTTAACCACGAATAACCCATGAAGAAAACCTATGGTTTGTTTTTGGGTTGTAAACTGTGGGTTGTTCACCATGGTTTGTTACCTTGGCTGGGTTCAGAAAACACGACAACCCACGTTTCAGTGACAACCCACGGGTCAACGACAACGCACACAACCTTGAATGTGGGCTATCGTGTTGTCTGGACCCAGCCTATATGCGTTTTTAGGACACCGAGGGGGAAATATTCTGGCCATCCATTATTGCAAGCCGTTGCGAGCCTGTGGAAAGTAACAGACATTCCTGGGGCGGTTGTATTTTAGTAGCCTTTTAGTAGCACCAGGAAAACGTATCTCCGGGTCTGTAGAAATCTTTCTCCTAAGCTCATTTGGCGCAATAAAACAGTCCAATATTATTGTGCCAGCAATGCTAGTTTGGCATGCGTCTTAATAACGCAGCAAGCAACAGCAGCGCAAGCGGCATAAAGGCTTCTTTCCCAATTATAGAACACCCGGTCATAAATGTTTAAACCCTCTTCGGTTTACTCCTCCAATCCTCAATTGCAAACCAATTGCCTGTGATCTGTGATACACAGAACGCATCATGGTAAAATTGCGAAAAGGGGTTGGCGCGGTCCCAGGCTGTGTGCCCTGCAAGCTGACCGCGGTGTTGTACGCACAGTTCAGCTTCTTGACAAATTCAGCTGGTATGTTTTTTTTAAAAAGCCCACACATTTATTTTTTTTTAGCCCTTATGGCTGGGGAGGTATGCTTGGAAGCATAACATCTGCTTAAATCTCAACCTGGACAGGTGTCGGAATAACATTTCCTGGGGCTGGAACGGCTCCTTGTCCCCTTATGGAATGGCACAGATTGGCAAAGCAGAGTGCAGAGATGACTACAAGATGGTGCAAACTTACGCAAAGTAACAAAATACAAGACGGTGCAAGCTTACTCCTTTTTGCGTCTTTGATCTAGATAGCAGAATTTAGCCTTTCTGCGTGCTTCTCTTTTTTAAAGGACAGAATAAACATAGCTCTGCATATAAATAACAGTGATCTATGTAGGTTAGTCCTGTCTGCTCTGGCTTGTTGCGGTTTGAGGGTTTTGGGTGTCTCAGTCTTGGATCCTTCCCAGCTCTGTTGCCCTGATTGAACCTAGGACCGTATGCATATAGAGCATGCGCTCCACCATTGAGCCATGAAGGAAAACATTTTTTTTGTGTGTGTGGGGGGAGTGCAGAGCTACCATTGGATTGCACACAGCCTGAAGGCTTCCCTGTGAATAATAGAGCCTTGATGACGATATTAGCCAAATCACTTCTCCCATGCTGTTTGAGATGGGTTTATCCCCTGCGAGAGAATAGGCTGTGAGTGGAGCGAGTGTAAAATCTTATTTCCGAGAAGGTTTTTCTGTTTGTCACGTCCACTGAAGTCAACCCACGGACACGGTTCTACCGATAAAAACTTATTTTTGTTGGTGAAGCAGCACCTGGTGTTTGTGGTTAGATTTCTATCCCAGCCAGTCCTGTGGGTTTAAGGCGGTAGCAGCAGTCATTTCGCATGTGGGTCCCAGTCCCTTAAAAGGCTGAGAATAGAAATAGGGTCGATTTGCACAACGACCCTAAAACAGACCGTGGGTCATGCAGAGGTTGCTTACCTCTCAAATCACCCCCATCGGCTGGGTTTGCACAAAACGACCCCTGTCGCATGTTCATAACGGCGACCAGCGCACCCCGCGGCTTCTCAAGGGTAAATCAACTCACAGTGGATTGTCGGGGTCATCCGAACCAGGTCACATACTACATATGTGGATCTGGAGAGGGCTACCGCGCGGAGGCAGAGTAGAATCCTGGATTTTAAAGTACTGATTGCATCAGCAAACCCTCTCGTGTGTGGGAACAACAGCTCTTTTGAACGGGGAGCAGAGCAGTGGCAGAGTTAACACTGAACTCAGGTGTCTGCAAAAAGTTGATCGGGATCTGCTGGTCGATCTCTGGTTGATTTGCAGCAAGGATTTCTGACCTCCAGTTGCTTAGCAATAGCAGTAACAAAATGACTCCCCTTCTACCCTCAATTATTCTTCTGAAATGAAGCAAATTTTTTTTTAGGGTAGTCAGAAGTGGATGTGTGTGCGGAAGGGGGCTGAGCCCCCGTTCTGTTCCGGTCCTTGCAATAAATTCCTGGGTGCAGGATTCTCTTAATCCTAAGGCAGAAAGCCTTCCCCGGGGAATGGCCTCCAGATGTGTCGGACCACACAGCAACCATGCCGGCTGGGGATGATGGGCGTTGTAGTGCAGCACATCCGGAGGGCGCCAGGTTGGGGTTGGCCGCTCTAGGTCGTTGAAGGGGAAAGTGAACTACGAATCCATCAGTTTGTATTGACACAAAGTGGATAGCTTTGCGGTTTGCCTAGTTAGCGGCTTGGGCCAGATCTGGAAGCCGCGCCCTCTGATGCCAACCCCGGAGGTAAAAGAGACATGGATCAGCGGCCTCCCTAGCGATGGGGCCAGGCAGCAGGCGGCCTGTTGGGAACTGCATCAGCCTCGCCCTCCTTGCTAGTGGTTCTCCGTCTGCTGATCAGGGATTTACCAGAGCCACCTTATGACTCGTGCCGTGTGAAGCGGTTTCCCAAATCGAAAACTCAGTGCAGAGAAGGGCAACTAAAACGATCGAGGGGCCGGAGCAACTCCCCTACGAGGAAAGGTTACAGCAGCTGGGATGGTTTAGCTTAGAAAAGAGGCGAGTCAGGGGAGATGTGATAGAGGTGTACAAAATTAGGCCTGGTGTGGAAGAAGTGGACAGGGAGGCATTTTTCTCCCTCTCTCATCATAACAGAACCCAGCAGGCTCGTCCCATGAAGCTGACTGGTGGGAGATTCAGGACAGAGCGAAGGAAGGTCGTCTTCACACAGCGCAGAGTTAAACTATGGAACTCTCTTCCACAAGGTGGAGTGATGGCCACCAATTTGGAGGGCTTTAAAAGGGGATCGGACAAATTCCTGGAGGAGAAAGGCTATCAATAGCTTCTAGTCCTGATGGCTATATGCTACCTCCAGGATCAGAGGCAGTCTGCCTATGTACACCAGTTGCTGGGGAACATGGGAGGGAAGGTGCTGTTGCACTCATGTCCTGCTTGTGGGATCCCGTGGGCAGCTGGTTGGCCACCGTGTGGACAGAATGCTGGCCTAGATGGACCCTTGGTTTGATCCAGCAGCGCTCTGCTTATGTTCTTATCTGTGTTGATTTTATGAGTAGCTGGGAGAACATTGCAGAATTCCTACCTCCCCTCTCACAGATGGTTGGGGCAAGCTTCAAAAATTAATCAAGGCCTAGAAGAGAAGTTGAATTCATAGAATTGCTACAATTGTGTTTGAATGCAAAGCAAGTTGCTACGCCTCATGGCTGCAGAAGAAAAACCTGAAGGAACATGCAGCATCTAGTAAAGGCTTCAAAGAAGTCGGGAGCTCTTACTATATAATTTTAAAAACCCATCTCACCCTGGAGGCCATCTGTGATATGCACAGCTATTGATTTTTTTTGTATGAACAATTAGGTATCTAGGCATCTCCCATTAAGTGAAGTCAGAACAAGGCACAACCTATTTATCTCAAACGAAATGGGCTAATGATTTTTTTTCCTGTCGCTTGAGAAGCAATTATTGACAGATCTACCTGCATCTCTTGTAGATGCTGTTGTGCCTGTGCCCACAAGTAAGGATTTGTAGTGAATGTCCATATTTATAGGGGTGCAGAACACTAAAACAGTGGGGGGGGGGCTGTACGTAAACTTCCAATTTCACATGGAATCAGATTCCTGGCACAGAATTTGGGCCCCTGGAAGGCAAGTGAAGTTTCTAGACCTCATGATTCAGAGGAGAGGCTTGAGAAAACATTTGGAAGTGTAGAGATGTTTGTGGCCAGATAGGGGAGGGGTGGAATGCAGTGGGAAGGAGCGTGACCTTCTGTGCTCTTCAGTTCTCCCTATACATCATTACTGCTCCTCACTTAGCTATACCTTTCCTCTTGCCCACTGCAGCAAATAAATGTTGAGATTCCACGAACTCTGCACCTGCTTAGTTGTCATGTTTTTACTTGGGGGATTTTGTACATAGATTTGCATACCCTGAGCATGGAATTTGGGATCCTTGGTGCAGAATAGGAATCGTCTTGGCTGCAGTTTATAGAAGGATGCTTAACCCAAGGATAGAACAATCTTGCAAGCTCCCAGGTTATTGCTGTTGTTCGATATGACTAAATAGTAGCATAATTGGAGCATGTGCCATGGTTCAGAAAAACATCAGCACAAGAACAGGTCCCTGTCTCCAGGAGCTTACAATCTGTGTTTCCACAGAAGGGGAAGAGGATACAGGGATAGGAGTGAAGGGCGAGCCGAGCACAATGGTGGCAAAACTAACGAATATATGCATATGCCGTTGCCTGTACGTGGGCTCGGTTTGGGTTTGGGGACGAGCATCAAGAGGTTGAGCCCAAAGCTTTCCAGGAAGGTTGGATTTTCGAAGAGGGGTTTGAAGAAGAGCGAGAGTCAGCTGGGCAGGTAAGAGCAGCGAGTACCGGGGATAGGGGGCTGCAGTGCGGCAGTTTCCGTTCCTGTTAGGAGCTGGCACCAAAGCTTATGGGGGGGGGGTACCGTGGCTCGGGCAGAGCAGCTGCTTTGCACGCAGGCGGTCCCAGCGAAGATCCCCGGCATCTTCAGGTGGGCTAGGAAAAGACTCCTGTCTGAAACCCGGGGGTGCCGCTGCCAGTTAGTGTGGACATCACCGGGCTACATGGACCAGCTTATTTATTTATTTATTTATTTCATTTCATTTCATTTTTATACCGCCCAATAGCCGAAGCTCTCTGGGCAACAAGGATGATAAAGGGACTGGAAACAAGGCCCTATGAGGAGAGACTGAAAGAACTGGGCACGTTTAGCCTTCAGAAGAGGAGACTGAGGGGAGATATGATCGCACTCTTCCAGTATTTGAAGGGATGTCACACAGAGGAGGGCAAAGATCTCTTCTCGTTCATCCCAGTTTGCAGGACACGGAATAATGGGCTCAAGTTACAGGAACCTAGATTCCACCTAAACATCAGGAAAAATTTCCTGACTGTCAGAGCAATAAGACAATGGAATCAACTACCTAGGGAGGTGGTGAGCTCTCCCACTCTGGAGGCATTCAAGGTGCAGCTGGACAGACATCTGTCAGAGATGCTTTGACCTAGATTCCTGCATTGAGCAGGGGGTTGGACTCGATGGCCTTGTAGGCCCCTTCCAACTCTACTTTTCTATGATTCTATGATTCTATGGGCAGTTTACAGCAATCAATGCAGGCTTACAATCTAAAACAGGGGTCCTCAAACTTTTTAAACAGGGGGCCGGTTCATTGACCCTCAGACTGGTGGGGGGGCCGGACTATAGTTTGAAAAAAATATGAACGAATGGATCAAGTAAAAAAAAAAAAGGACCCGGGTCCTTTTTTTTTTTACTTGATAAAATGGAAGGTTATTATAAATTAATTATAAATTAATTATAAATTAATTTGCTGTCTAAAATTGAAATACATTAAATTTTAAAAAGGTATAGAAAGGCTTGATTTGCACACTGCACATATCTTATTTGTAGTGCAAAAAAACAGGAAAAAACAATACAATATTTTTAGTATGAGTAATGAGCAGTATTTACCAGCCACAGAGCTGGTGGTCCACATCCTGCAACTTTGTTCCACATAAATGTGCATAAGATTGCAGCCTTACAGCCTCATCTTATGTCTACTTGGAAGTAAGTTTCACTGAGTTCAAGGAGACTTTCTCCGCAGGTAAGTTTACAAAGGATCACAGCCTTAAAAGTACAAACCAATTCCCTGGGGTAGGTCAGGAAAACCTGGTACCCAGGGAACATAGTGAGAGCCAGTGTGGCATAGTGGTGAGTGTTTGACTGGGACTGGGAGATCCTGGTTCTACTCCCCACTCAGCCATGAAGCTCACTGGCTGACTTTGGGCCAGTCACTGACTCTCAGTTTAACCTACCTCACAGGGTTATTGTGAGCATAAAATGGAGAGGAGGAAGATTATGTAAGCCACCTAGGGTTCCTTGCAGGAAAAAAGGCAGGATATAAATATAACCAACAAGGTCCTACAAATTTCTAGAAGTAGGGCGAGAACCATGCTTCCACCAAAGTCTGTCTCAGACTCTATTTACAAAAACAAAAAAAAACACCATTCAAGGATTCTTACTGCCTTATTTCTCTTCTTATTAGATGTGGGCTAACACCACTGTGGTTTGGCAGGGCTGAGTTCTCTCTTCAGGTCAGGGTAATAATACCTGTTATTAAAGTAAATACCCGGGATTAAGAAGTGAATGACAGTTCTTGGGGGAGGGACCACCTTTTGCAGTGAGTCCCCTTAGCTATAGTTTTAGGATGGCTACAGGGGGGAAGACTTCTGGATTTAAGAGAACCCTCACCTTTCCTCCTATGATTCGAGCACTGGTGAGGCTATGAGGGACATCTTGCATTGTTTATCACCATTTAAATATGTCCCCTCTTTCCTTCCTTGGCTTTGCAAAGCCCTTGCCTCCTCTGCCTCTCTTGAAATATTCCCCAATTTATTGACTCTTAGAGAGCAGGTGAGACTGAGCTGGTGGTGACGGCGCGCGCCTGAGTGCGCGGCCAGCGTCCCCTCCGGTGGGGGAGACACGGCTGAGCTGGCGGTCATAGAATCACTGTTGCCAAATGCACACATCCCGCAATCACTTTAAAACCCGCAGACTCCCTTATGTTTCTTCGCCATCGGACTTAGTGCAGGGAACAAAGAGTGACTTACTTCCGAGTAAACATGCAGAGGGTTGCGCTGCAAGTTATTTGTGGAGTCACAAAACATGCTTACCCAAAAAGCAATCCCCATTTGCAATGGGACTCACTCGACCTTCCCCAAGCTGGCGCCCTCCAGACGTGACAGCCTATACCTCCCATCATCCCCACCCATGGTGGCTGGGGGTGATGGGAGCCGTAGTCCAACACATCTGGAGGGCGCCAGCTCGGGGCACGCTTGGGGGCTCCAGCCAAGCACCCAGCTGCCGCTGCCTCCCATTACACTCAACGCTCCCTCCCTGCTCCTGCCTCGGCCTGTGCTCAGGCCTTGCAGACCCCATTCCGCAAAAGCCCCGCCGCCGCTGAAGCCCCGCGCGCCGCGCCTGCCCCACTGCCGCCGCCACCGGACCCCCCCGCCACCCCCCGCCGCTGGACCCCCCCGCCACCCCCCGCCGCTGGACCCACCCCGCCACCCCCCGCCGCAGCCTTACCTGCACCCACCGCCTCCACCTCAGCCCCGCTGCGCCATTGCCCCACTGCCGCCAAAGCCCCAAGGACCCCCGCCAGACCCACGCCGCCGGACCCCCCCACCGCCAAAGCCTCGCCGCCACCGCAAAAGCCCCGCCGCCGCCGAAGCCCCGCCGGCGCCACCGGACCCACTCCACCACCCCCCATCGCCGCCGGACCCACTCCGCCACCCCCCTGCCGCAGCCTTACCTGCACCCGCCGCCGCCGTCCCGCCGTGCCGTTGCCCCACTGCCGCCAAAGCCCCCCCACCCCACCCCCGCCGCCTACCTGGTCCTGCGCGCCGCCTACCTGGTCCTGCGCGCCGCCGCCGCTGGAGCCACTGCTCCAGCGTGCTGGACTCCTGCCCGCGCTCTGTTTTGAACGCGACAGGAAGTGATGCGTGGGACCAGTGCGGGCGGCTCTCCCTGGAGAGCGAAGATTAATTGGTGAGCCCGCGCGGACACGGCCACCGGGCCACCGGGCCACCGGGCTGGATGGAAGGGCACGCCGGGCCGGATCCGGCCCGCGGGCCGTAGTTTGAAGACCCCTGATCTAAAAAGACACGACACGCAAGGAAAAAAGGAATGGGGAAGGAAGAAGGGGGAATATTAATGAATACTCCTGGCAGGGCTGGTGGGATGGCCCTGCGCTCCCTCTCCTCTCCCTCCTCTCAGCCTGCTGGAATGGCTGCTGGTGGTGACAGAGCTTGACTCAATGGCTGGGTTCACACGCTCAGCGAAGGAAAATAAGCCACCATGGCTTCTTTTCCTCGCCCTGCATGTGCCGGTCGCGCACCTTCCTCATTTCCATGATGACCCGCCCCGGGCACCGGCGAGGGTGGGCCGTGGGGGTGGGCTTCCAAACCACCCTAGAACAAGCCACGAGTTGCGGGGTGGTTTGGAAGCCCACCCCCACGGCCCACCCTCGCCGGGTTCAGACAACACGGCAATCTGCGCCCAGCGCGGGTCATGATGGAAATGCGACAGCGTGCGACCGGCACACATGGGGCGGGGAAAAGAAGCCACCGTGGCTTCTTTTCCTTCCTCAGTTATGTGAACCCAGTCAATATTTATTTATTTATTTATTTATTGTATTTATACCCCGCCTTTTTTCCTGCAAGGAACCTAAGTCGCCTTACATAATCCTCCTCCTCCTCTCCATTTTATCCTCACAACAACCCTGTGAGGTAGGTTAGGCTGAGAGTCAGTGACTGGCCCAAAGTCACCCGTGTGAGCTTCATGGCCAAGTGGGGACTAGAACCCGGATCTCCCGAGTCCCTGTCCAGCACTCTAACCACTACACCGCACTGGCTTTTCTATATAAAATAAGGCAGGTTCCCATGTTCCTATGCTCCTATGCCAGCCTGTTCTTCCAGTTCCTAGTTTACCGGTGCCTTGTCTGGGCCTGAGAACAGTTTGGCTAATGGACAAGGGTGCTGCTGGATCGAAAGCTGGAAGCCAGGTGTGTGTGTGTGTGCGTGCGTGCGTGCGGAGAAGGGGGAACTGTAGTTCTCACACCATCTTCTGTCAACACTTTTTAGGTTGTTGGGCTATGTGCCCTAACTTTCTCTTTCTGTGGGGCTCAGAGGCACCGAACCAGAAGCACTGCAGCCAATCCAGCCCCCTCAATTAGAGCCATTGTGACAGTCAGGGCTTACCTGAGGGTCGCAATAGATTTGTGCATGGGATGCCTCATCAGAGCCTTAGACCAGCTTGGCTGTTCAAGAAGCCCGTGTTCGCATGCATGGATATATTTGCCCCGTCCCTTTCAGGAGGAAAGGAAAGAAAAGAAAAATGTGGCCGGGCTGGGCCAGGTGACGGACGGGGAGAGGGCGTGGCTTTGGGGTGGGCGTTAGCGTTAGCCCACCCCCTGTGATGTCATCTGGCCTGCCAGCTTGGGGGGGGGGGCGCGCGGCTGGAGCGCAATTCAACCCCTGCCTGTAAGACTGCAGTTCTTTAATTTCCTGACAGCAGAAAGGTATATTTCTTTTTTTGGGATTAAACCTGGAGGCACGCTTCGTTGTTGCACCTGTCAAGGCTTTATTTTTAGAATGTGGAAGAATTACCTGCCCTCAGAGGGAGCGCCTGGTGTGAGTCACCGTTCTGGGCCTGCTTCCTCTGATGACAGGTAAACACTGCATCGGGAGCAACTGAAGGATCGACTGGGGCCGACGGAGTGATGCTGTGGAGACTGTTGGAAGGAGGCCAAGGAACCCGGGAAGAGACCTTGAGGGGTGGCGAGCCCCCCCGCCTTGAGAGCGATCGGAAGCTCCGTTCGCAGCTGATGTTTTGGCGTGGCAAAATGGAGGCTGATTGGAAGCGGGCGGCATGAAGATCAGGGCTTTTTGCAGAGATATAGCGGGGAGCCTCCTGCGACATGTCTGTGCTCCTTTCACCCCACAGGAACCGTTAGCGATTTAACTTCTCGCCGCACATGAGGGTGCCCTGGCACACAGCTTGGTAATTACTGCTCCAAAGGGGATGCATCAGCTCCACAGTTGGATGCTCTCTTCCTTTCCTTCCCGTAACCGTCAACGTGGCAACCGTGTTTAATTGCAACGCAAGCAGAATTGTTTAGACGGAGTCAGCCTTTCTTCTTCTTCTCCTTCTGCTCTGGCGCAGAGAAATCTTAATCGATATCACACAGAGAGCGTTGGGCGTTGCCAAGATGAATCGGCCACATAAGTTTTAGAAGTGTCACAGTGGCCACAACTTGCCCTCTTGGAAGCAGGTGGCAAGTTGCTTTCCGGGCCTGTGTATTTTCCGGGGGTCCACAGCACGGGCTGCGTGGAGAAATGCCGTAACTTTTTTTGAAATGTGAAATGCACGTCTGCAGTCTTGAAAACAGAGTCTGGGTTGAGAGCCGGGGGGGGATCCCGTGTTCATATCAACTCAGTGCAGCCTGGTTCATGTCGGGCACTCTGATCCCAGGGCCGGCAACTTCCCGGGTCAGATGGGCAGACAATCTGATATGTAGACGGATAGTTTGGTGCAGGGGTGGGCAACTTGTGGCACTCCAGATGTTTTAGCGTATAATTCCCATCATCCTTCACCATTGGCTATGCTGGTTAGGGCTGATAGGAGTTCTAGGCCAAAACATCTGGGAGTGGGGCACAAGTTGTCTACCCTAGTTTGATGGCTTCCTTCGGCAATGAGTTTTCCAGATGAAAGTAGCTGCAGATCTGGGAACCTTTATAGCAGCCGATGGAATGGGATTGGTGCTCTGGAATCACATGATTTTCAAGACCCAAAGCCTTCTGGGCTGTCTTGTTTAGATCCCAGCTTGAACCACCTGTGGTTTCCCCTTCTTCTCACCAGCAGCTCTGTATCGATCCACCCCGCCCAAGGGGGGCTTACAAAATATGCTGCTGACCCAATAAAGCAAGAGCGATAGGAACAGGAAAGGCTAATACTAAGCCACATTTAAAAACAACGATCCAGCAGTGTTGGCAACAAGAGCAAGCAGAATTGAAAAATAGCTGCAACTCCACGTGCTGTAGCTGCCCAATAGTAGCGCACCTCAAGAGCCTGCCTTGGATATCCAGGCCCGAGTGACCCAGGAAACTGGTGCCTCATCTGTCAGGGTCCCATTTGAAATCCGTGATGTGTCAAGCGCCCAGCAGCTTGGGCACTGCTTTCTGTGATAGAGGGGCAGGAGAACGCTGCAAGGCAGGGACTTGTTCCCCACCTTGCCTCGCACAGGAGCAGGAGCGTGTGTCTTGGGAGCACGTGCCTGAGGCAGAGAGGGGAGACATCGAGGTTGCGTGAAAACCTTTCCGGGGAATCTGCGATGCCTCTGAGGCGCCCTCACAGTGGAGGCAGGGAAGGTGCCAACCCTCCTTGATGCCACAGATGGCAAAAAGTGGGATCTGTAGATTTTATTGTAGGTGTGTGTGTGTGTGTAATCCCAGTAAACTGCCTAGAGAACTTTGGTTATAGCAGGAGTGGGCAACTTGTGGTGCTTCAGATGTTTTGATCACACCAACCCTCACCATTGGCTATATCGGCTAGGGCTGATGGGTGCTGTAGGCCAAAAGGACTGGGGCGGGGCACCGGTTGCCCACCCCTGGCTTATCGGGTGACCTCTAAATTGTATAAAGTAAACAAACACCCTGAGTCCTGTTTTGAAAAAATTGGGAGAGTGCTGTTGGAAGCGCTCTCTCCCTGTGTGTGTGTGTGCGTGTGTGCGTGTGTGTGCACGCACACACACATGCAAACAAAACTGAAGCCACACCACCTGGGAGTGCCAGTAAAATGTCCGTCCTTGCCAATGTGTGACGTCTGCGTTTGAACGCTTGGAAATCTCTTGAAAGAACTCGATCTGTCTCCCTGTGTGTTTTGGCTAGCTGCTTGCAGAGCAAGGGGGAAGCCGCGCCGTAACCAGCATGGAGGAGGGTCACGTTTCTGACACATGACCATTCCTCAACTCCTTCACTCGAGCAGTCACACCAAGTCAAAGTAGCAAAGGCCTGGGATGTCCCGTATCTCTTACGCTGCTCTCCTGTTCCTATGTCAGCTGTGGGGCTGGCATACTTCGAATAGTTATTTTCCTCAAGAGGACAGTCCAGCTAGCTTTGGCTTAATCATTTCTCCCCGAAGCCGCTTGTTTGTCAGTCATTCTGGCAATGTGTGGGGTACATGTGATTGCTTTGCTTAAGACAGGGGTGCAGGGCCTTGGGCCCAGGGGGGGGGGAATCTGACTTTCTCGGCATCCCCAGAAGGCCGCACTTCCTTCTCCTGGCTCCACTCTCTTTCCTGACCACCAGTTTTTGGGTAGTTTCCCAGGTTTTGTGCAGTCCCCTCCATTCTAAAATGTTGTAATGCCTCTCTTGAGGCTTTCGTTATTGGCAGTAAGAGCTTTAAGCTAAAATACGCTGGTGTTTTTAATCTTTTGGCCTCCGCCCATTTTGACTTTGGCACCACCCAACACTGGAAGGCGGCCCCCGAGAGTGTCTTCAAAATGGATTTTGGCCCTCAGGCTGAAAGAGGTTCCGCACCCCTGGCTTAGGGGGAACAACCTCCCATGTTTTTTCACGGGATGGACCACTAAATTAGAGATTTCGTTATATTAAGTGGTATACAAGTATAAATAAATACTGTGGTCCAAGAGCAAGGAGGTGCTGACTTGGGGATACCGGGAGTTGTAGTCCTACGCATCCGAGGGGCGCCAAGTTTCGGAAGGCTGCTCTTATCCGTTCTTTGGTCCTACCAGGGGACGCATGAAGGTGCTCTTGAGTTCATGCACAACTGCCTGCGCAACTGGCGCCACCCCCTTCACATTTGGGGCCGAAGGGCTTCTGGGGCGGGAAATTATGGCTCCCAGTTAGGTGCCCGCCAGAGGATGGACCTAAGTGCTGAGCGCACCCTCGGCAGTCCCGGATTCAGTCTCCATTTGAAGGGTCCCCAGGTTGCAGGGTTGGGGGCGAGATAACTTGGAGAGCTGCTTCCCATTGGTTCTGGGCTCGGGGAATCAATAAAGCTGCACATGGTAGCCTTATATTGATTGATTGATTACATCTACATCCCCCAAGGATGCATTCAAGGTCCCCCCCCTGCCCCCACTTTCCATTTTATCTTCTGTGGCTCACGCTGGCTCAGCTTGTCTGAGTGTGGAAAGCTAAGCAGGGTCAAGCCTGGTTATGACTTGGATGGGAGACGCCTCCTCTAGTTTCCTGCACTGAGCAGGGGGTTGGACTCGATAGCCTTGTAGGCTCCTTCCAACTGTATGATCTATGAAATCTTCACAACAACTCTGTGAGGGAGGTTAGGTTGAGGGAGTATAACTGGCCGAAAGTCTCCCAGTCAGCTTTGTGGCAGAATGGGAATTTGAACCCAGATCTCCCCGCTCCTAGTCCGACAGTCTAACCAGTACACCAGAACCTGGGCCGCCAATCTCCTCGGCGTATGTCTAGTCGACGTGTGCGTCTTAAAAAAGAAACCCTTTTGCATATTTGAAGCAAAGGGAGCTTAATATTGACAGATCTGGAAGCACGAGAGCCGGCACAGGAAGCCATTCGTGCACGTGGACCATATTTGCTTAAATATACGTGGTGATCTCGCGCGAAGGCGGTGCGAGGTGTTTTGAAGCCAAGTGTTGACAAAGTCCAGGGAGAGTCTCTCTCTGCTCCTGGCAGAGTTTTCTGAGAACCAGGCACTCAAAGGACCTGAAATGCACTCTCCTGGCTGAGTTCCCTCACTCAAAACAGACCCTGGCCTCCATTTGAAGCCCTGCAGCCTTTTCAGAAAGTCAGCTCTGTTTAATAAGCAGGCAGGGCTGCGATTCTGGGTTGTTTTGTTTTTTAACCTTCTGCAGATGAAATTCCCAGCATCCTCTCAGGCACTTGCTGAAAATTCAAGCCCGTGTCTCAGTCTTACTGGAAATGGAGGTCAGAAAGAGCGCAGGGGCTGAGAAAGTGAAATGGCATGTACTGGGCTCATTCAGCCACTCCTAAATTTGTAGAGTGACCTGCCCTGAACAGTAGTCTTTTCAGTCTGGGGTCTTTGAGGTCAATCGCTGGTAACTTGAGCAGGAGCTAGAAAGAAGGCCAGCAGGTAGAAGAGTCTCCTCTGATGACTGGCTGTGGGTAGAGTTCCACTCTGAGTATTTCTGCCAAACCTGACCAATCCAGAGGCCCCGTACTGCCTGCCAATCACACGGGTGGATGTTGCGCCCTCCTGCCTCTTCTGTGCTCTACCAGCGTAGCTGGCTGGGGCATGCTGGGAGTTGTAGGCAAAAAACATCTGGGGACCCAAGGTTGGAGAACACTGCCTTAAACTCTTACTCTTCTGCCTGGCCAACTAACGAGAGGCTGGCAACCTGAACGGAGAACAAGAACCCACTCTTCTTCTGTTTATACACACTGGACTGGAGCATTTGTGATCGTCGGGGTGAGAGAGAGACCTTATTATAGCACCTTCTACGTGCCGGTATCCAAACGTTTAGGCGCGCCGGGATCGGTCATTTAGGGAGCATCCTTTGAAGAGGTACAAAGAAACCCCCCTCCGCACCGCTGGCCTCAGATATTGATACACCTGCAGAAGGCTCCATCTGCGGTTCTCGCGCAGCCTGGGTTATTTTAAAAGCCGGGGTGGGTGGGGGTGGATTTTGTCCTGTGGTGACTTCTCGCATGACTATCGGACCTATAAATAATCACCTGGCACTACAGCCTGAAGGGCACCTAATGAGTAATATGATCTACCGTGTGTGTGTGTGTGTGTGTGTGTGTATGAGGACAAATGAGTCAAACAGGCTTGCAGGGAGGGGGAGCGGCCGTGCCACCTGCGAGTGACGGAGGCGTGCTGGGTCCTGCCCAGGTAGCTGTCGCAGCGATAGAAGAGGCGTGAGAGGTCAGCCTTCCCCACCCTGGTGCCCTCTGGACGCGTTGGACTACAACTCCCAGCATCCCCCAGCTATAGATGGCTGGGGGGGTGCTGGGACTTGTAGCCCAACACGTCCAGGGGAGCTGGGGTGGGGAAGCCCGGCATTGTATGGTGCTGCTTCAGCATCCTCTGGGCCACTGGGAGCCATTCGGGGATAACCCTTTCAGAACCGCACCTGTGCCACCGAGGTCGCCGAAACATGTTCCCCCCTCCCCATGGCAATCACCCCCAAATGGGGGCCGAACAGCGCGCGATTATGCTTAGCATTTGGACGGTGTGTTTAAGCATTCCAAGTGCTTCACCTGCATTCATCTAGCTGTCATCCTTACAACAACCCTCTAAGGCAGTGTTTCTCAACCTTGGGTCCCCAGATGTTTTTGGCCTACAACTCCCAGCATGCTGGGGCATGCTGGGAGTTGTAGGCCAAAAACATCTGGGGACCCAAGGTTGAGAAACACTGCTCTAAGGTAAGCCAGTGTTACCTCCCCCCTCCCCCGCGATTTCTGGTGGCGGCTTGCCTAAAGGCCTACGGCTGAGTTTATGGCAGAGGTGACATTTGGGCTTCCTTTTTTGCTGCTCAGCTCAGTCTTTAATGTTTTTTCAATGAATTGTAGGTTCAGAAACCTGTGTGTGTGTTCAATGCGCTTGGCCTACAGTGGCCATGCATGAGGACTAGAGTATTGTCTAGTTCAGGGGTAGTCAACTTGGTACCTCCAGATGTTTTGGATTATAACTCCCATCAGCTCCAGCCAGCATGGCCAATAGCCAGGGCTTATGGCAGTTGTAGTCCAAAACATCTGGACTGCACCAAGTTTCATACCCCAGTCTAATCACACAGAAGCATGACGATGCACTCATTTTTTCCCCCCTCATTTCTGCTTCCAGGTTATATACTGCTCTTTTGGTGGCACGTCCAAAGGACTACATTTCAATAACCTGATAGTGGGCTTAGTGCTCCTGACGAGGGGCCGAGATGAAGAGAAGGCGAAGTGTAAGTACTGGCGGCGTTTGAAAAGGCGGGGATGGGTTTGTGCGTCCCTGCACAGCTGGGTCCAGAATTCACGGAAGTGTTTTCGAAATGGTGGGAATCACTCCTGAGATTAGCCAGGTTGGAAACTGTCAGTGCCCGAGAGGCCTCCTCAACGGCTCGTAGATGGTTGAAGCCAAGGTGGGCGGCACACGTAACCCCAGGATCTGCTTTGTGCAGCCACTCCAGACTCTTCCAAGGAAGCCCAGCTTTTGCTTAAGAAGAACGATAAATCCCCAACGATCTTGCCTGCCAAACCCACCCCATTTAGAGCTGAATGCAAATACTAGATTCCCACTGACGTGTTTTGATTTTCTCTTGCTTTCGTAAGTGGATGAGTGATGCTAACTGGATTGTCTCAAATTCATGTCCCATTTATTATTATTATTTTTTTAAAACGTGCATGCCGCTTAATATAATATTATCTCCCCCCCCCCCCCCCCGCCATTCCAACTATCTACCGCCTTGGTTGCAAGTTAGGGCAGAGTTTGCAGGATGTTTGTCACGTAGTTCCCCCTTGCACAGCTGATTTTTCTTCAGCCAATTGCAAGTGTGGCGAGGGGGATTGGATTGTGCTGGTGGTGTGTGGGCCCCCACCTTGGTTCCAGTCAGAATCCCCCCCACCCCCTGCACTGAGCCTGCTAGTTCAGGTACATCGTGTGCCTGCTATTTTATCCTCACAACAACCCTGAGAGGTAGCTTAGGCTGAGAGAGTGTGACTGGCCCAACGACACACCCAGTGAGCTTCAAGGCGGAGTGGAGATTTGAACCTGAGCCTCTCCAGTCCTTAGTCTGACATTTGCTGATCCCAGCATGCTGAAAAGTTTCATTTTACCCCAAATAGCTACCTTGTGTTGACGCAGCAGTTCTAAGAATATGTCAGCCACTCAGCATTGTGGTACGCATGAACCACTTTTCGTGCTTATCTCAAGGAAATGTGGGTGACCCCAAGCGAATTAAAATTAGGGAATCACTATAGGTTCCACATACTGTCACTTCATATGCAATTTCATGGGGGGGGTTTTGTATCCGAAATAAGTCGGATGTATTTAACAACTCCAGTTTAAACTATTAGTAAACTTGGCATCCCGAGTTGATCCTGCTCTCTGGTTAGTAAAGCCGTTTTTGATAAGAAGGTTAGCGTTATCCCTGTTTGGAACGCCGTACGAGATAATGGGTGTCAACTGTTCTATTGTTCTAGTGTGGTTTGAAAGTGTCTAGTTATAATGTTGCTCTGGGTTTGCTTGTTTCCCTACCTAGACATTTTCAGCCTGTTCTCTAACGAATCCGGGAGCTATGTGGTCCACGAAGAGATGGAGAGGATGCTTCATATGGTTGATGGGAAGGTCCCGGAAACGCTCAAGAAGTGCTTCTCCGAGGTATTTCCTGCAGGTTTTTTTGCACTGAAAGGGAGATGCTTGGCCCCCTTATACTTGACAGCCTTTCCGGGCGGGGGGGGGGGATACTAATGTTGTTCCCACCACCACTGTCCCACCTTTAAAGATACAAATCCTTCCAAGGAAGCTTACAAGTAAAGATGAAATACTGTACATCGATAAAATTACAATAAAACAGTGGCCCAGTTCTCACAATCAGAACAGCCCACCGTGGCTTATTTAAGTTATGCTGGGCTGTGGTGCGTGCCGGGCGGGTTATTTATTTTATTTTATTTATTTATTTATTATATTTATACCCCGCCTTTTTTCCTGCAAGGAACCCAAGGCGGTTCCTTGCAGGAAACCGCCTTGGGTTTCCTCCTCCTCTCCATTTTATCCTCACAACAACCCTGTGAGGTAGGTTAGGCTGAGAGGCAGTGACTGGCCCAAAGTCACCCAGTGAGTTTCATGACCGAGCGGGGACTAGAACCTGGATCTCCCGAGTCCCAGTCCAACACTCTCACCACTACCACACTGGCTCTCAGGGTTTTGAATTTTCAGGCCTGGCCGCGGCTTGTCATGTTGTCCGAACCCAGGGGGCCGTGGATTATTCAACCTGATGGTCCTTTGTTGGGTTATCCAAGGGTTGTTTAAGCCTCACATAACCTGCGGTCCCTGGGTTCGCATGACACAACAAGCCGCGCCCGGGGCTTGAATATTCAAAATGGTCACCTGCCTGCGCCGCAACCCAGCGTAGCTTAAATAAGCCCCGGTTGGCTGTTCGATCGTGCGCACAGGCCCAGTAAGAGAGTAGAAGTCCCGTAGGGCCACTGGTGTTAGGTGGCTCTGGGGTGGGTAGCTGGGAGAGGACAGTCCAGTTGGGGCAGGTTCTGATGTTGTCTTTGCCTGCCTCCCCCGCTCTCTCGTTCCTTGCCACCGGGCAATGGGTGTCAGGTTTTACTAGCCAATGTTCCCATGTGTTCCCCAATGGAACATCGGAACATCGGAAGCTGCCTTATACCTAGTCAGACCATGGGTCCATCTAGCCCAGTATTGTCGACACTGACTGGCAGCAGCTCTCCAGGGTTTCAGGCAGGATTCTTTCCAAGCCCTACCTGGAGGCTGGGGATCGAACCTGGGACCTTCTGCATGCAAAGAATATGCTCTTATCACACTGAGCTCTGGTCCCTCCTCCCTCCAGCACCTGGCATTCCAAGGTGGTCACCCATCCAAGTACTAACCAGGCCTGACCCTGCTTAGCTTCCGAGATCAGACGAGATCGGGCTGTTCAGATGCTGCTGCACTGAAATGCAGGCTAGTAAGCTCTCACTGTACAGGGAAGACCCACCCCACCCTTTGAAATTCTACATCAAAGTAAAGCACGCAGGTTTTGGCTTTCTGCAGACTTGCCCGATACCTGGCGCTCTCACAAAATGGCTGCCACGGGGCCAGGGGCTTGCCCATTCATCAAATGGCAGCCACAGCCAGGCACAGAATGCTGGTGAGGCTAAAAGATGAAGTCACTTCCCCAAGAACTGAAGTGGTGGGGGCTGAGCTCCAAAACACAAAACTTCTCATTTGAACCCAAATACAGATGGTGCTGGAGGACAGCACTTTACTTTGCAGCAGGCCAGCCTCCCAGTTTTAACTTTAATTGTTTTAAAGAAATAACATAAAAATCAGGAGCAGCAGGTAGCCTGGTGGGTGTCAAGAGAGAGGTATCTGGGGGCACGTTGGGGCCCACGGGCGCCATGTTGGAATCCGTCTCCGGTTTGAATTCCCCCCCCCCCCATTTGCAGAAGCACAGTCTTCAAAAAATAAAACAAGGATCTACTTAGAAGAGCTCTGTGCTTTGTTTGAAATGCCCCGTTACGGGGCGGGGAGGAAAGAGAGAGACCAGATCGGGTGGTGGGGACTCTCTTGGGTCCTTCGTGGTGCGTCCAACATTTTCATTTCATTTATTACATTTCTATACCACCCAATAGCCGAAGCTCTCTGGGCAGTTCACAAAGATTAAAACCTTTAAAAAAAATAATTATAAAAATCATATACATACAAGTATATAAACATACAACACAGAGACACACACACAGAGACATTAATACCTTGGATTGCAAGTATTTTGGTCTGAGAGCGTTTTGCAAGACAAGCAGAGCAAGGTCTTGCAAGACAAGTAGTGTAGGGATGTAACCGCTCGCCTTGAGTGGGCTGAAATCGGCCCCGCTCACGCCCGCCAGAGACTCGCTTTGATATAAGCGTGTTTTGGATTACAAGCATGTTTCCGGAAGGAATTATGCTCTCAATCCAAGGTATTACCACCAAGGGCCACTGGGAGGCTGCATCCCCTGCCTCCCAGGAGTAACATCAGAGCAAGGGGGAGACCAACCTGGCCCCATACATCAGCTGGAGAGGGAGCAGCTGCAGGGAGAATGTTTTGCCCTTCGCTGCCAAAAAAGAAAGACCTATAAGAACCTTTTAAACTTAAGAACTGGTGCCTGAGTTTTGCATTCTTCCTCCTCCCTCCCAATCCCTTTTCCTTTTGTGTCATGTCTTTTAGATTGTGAGCCTGAGGGCAGGGACTGTCTTATTATTAATCTGTGTAAGCCGCTCTGAGCGCCTTTTCTGGCTGGAGAGCAGGGTATAAATGCAATAAATAGATAGATAGATATTACTGTATCTAAAAACAATTTTAAACGATCAACCACAAGAAAAACCATGTTTGCTCCCCCGTAGTCCTCCTCTTTGCTTGCCCCCAGAGTGTGGGGAGCCTTCACCGCAGAAAGGGAGAGACTCTTCCCTCCCCCACAACTCCTAGTCACCTTGATGTGGGGCGTGAAGGACTCTCCAGCTCCCGGGCCTGGGTAGGAACGAAGAATCCCTTTCCGATCCCCGCATGCACGGGTGTGGTCTTTCACACTTCTGCTGCCCGTTCGCGGGCACGTCTTCCATGCTTACGGCTACGGCTCATTAAAATCCTTCCCACCCAGAAGCAGTAGGAGAGAGTCTACTGCAAACGTTGGTTTAAGTGCGAATTTGCATTGAATATGTTATATATCTGCCTGTTGCTTCCCATGTAGCGCAAATCTAATCAGACACCCTGCCTTGTTTGGAAGTTGATCGGGGAGCGCTCTCATCTCTAGAGCAAAATAGGCCATTAGGAGATGCCTTTCAAGGAGCGAAAAATGCCACTTTTGCTGGCTGTGCAGGGTAGGGTGTGTCCCCCCCCCCGTATCCTTGTTCACATCAGCTGTTGAAATGAGCGGATGATTGGAGAGGAGCTCTTCAATTTCTAGCCTTCCATATTGCGGAGAGTGGACTAATATGATTGCAGTGTTCAAGGACCAGCATTTAGGTATTGTTTCTCTGGGAAACTCAGAGCAACATACGGGAGCATAGAAAAAACGTGGAATGTGGCACCAGATGCAGAATTCTGCTGCTTGAGAATCTCAGCTTTGACCGAAGTTCTCCTTTTTTTTATCCTGCCTTTACACAAGATGAATTTCGTTTTGAAAGCCATCTTGAGTAGGCTTTCAGAATGCTTAAATAAAATAATGGGGTAAAACAATTAACAAACAGGTCACCATTGGCAAACTTGACCGGCAGGGGCCAGTTGTGTGTGTCTCAATCTGTGCAGTGCCTAGCACTTGATAAATGACAGCCCCGTGTTGTGGGATTTCTGCCTGCCGCTTTGACCCAGCTGGGAAGAAGCCGGTCTACTTTTGCAACAGCCTCGCTTCTCGGACGGGGCCGGCGAGAGTCCGCTGTGTCACGCACAAACAGGAGAGATTAATTTCCAGTAAAGCCAAGATGGGAGTATATGAACTTCAGCCCCGCTGAGAGGTTAACCATTGAGCAAAGAAATGTCTTCGAAATAGAACTGCTAAGCAAGTCAATAAAAAGTAATATCCAGGCGCCATTAATTCAAAGCTCAGCCCGAGACCACTTATTTACCAGAGATTCAGCGTGCAGCCAGCACTCACAGTTTTGTATGCCTGGCGGAGAGCGCTCCAACTTAATCAATTCATGCAGACAGGCTGCTGATAACAAACCGCGGAATCATAAGGAAGCCTGTGAGTATCCCCCCTGCAGCAGAGATGTGGGTGGCTTGTGGCCCTCCCATCCCAGCAGAGCCAGTGGTGGGGGACTGTGCGGGTTGTAGGCCAGGACACCTGGAGGGCCGCAGGTTGCCCACCCTGGCTCCACAGTGCAGCATGCGATCCATTACTTAGTTTATTTGGTGTCTAGCTTTCCGATGGCGTTCCCCCCCCCCCCCCAAGGTTCTAGACCTCATGATAAAAAGCTTGGAAACATGTACGTATTTATGAAACTACAGGTGGCTTCAGTGCCCTGGCCTCGCGCTGTGTTTTCTGTCCGTCGTACACTGCTACTGGGCAGGTCCATCCTCCCGCCATTCCCACAGCAGGGTCAATCTCTGCAGTCTAGATCATGAGTGCTAGAAGCGGCGTGTGCAGGAGCAGCGCAGGTAGAGTTGCCTGGTTGGAACCCGGAGAATGAGCCTGTACCTTTTAAGCACACCTTTTAAGCACGTGACTCTTTATTTATTTATTTATTTATTTATTGCAATACATTTTTATACCGCCCAATAGCCAAAGCTCTCTGGGCGGTTTACAACAGTTAAAATCATAAAATACAATATAAAAGATAGAATTTTAAACCACAGATTAAAAACAAACAGCAGAGCTAACAGCAGCAGTTACAATCACGGAATTAAAAACAATTACAAGATTAAAATGATTAAGATGATTAAAATGCCTGGGAGAACAGAAAGGTCTTCACCTGGCGCCGGAAAGAATACAAAGAAGGCGCCAGGCGAACCTCTTTGGGGAGCTCATTCCACAACCGGGGTGCCACAGCAGAAAAGGCCCTCCTCTTGGTAGCCACCTGCCTCACTTCCTTTGGCAGGGGCTCTTGCCTTTCCTTTGGTCAGCCCACGTCCCCTGCCCGCCGTAGCGAGCAGACTCTGTGTCTGTTATGCTGCAGGAGGCCGTGGAGGAGGATGTACACAAGGACCAGTGGGTGGCTACTCATCTCCTGCTTTTGGTGTGTGCATTATTATGGTACTTATTTATTTATTTATTATATTTATACCCCACCTTTCTGCCTGCAAGGAACCCAAGGTGGCTTACATAATCCTCCTCCTCCTCTCCATTTTATCCTCACAACAACCCTGTGAGGTAGGTTAGGCTGAGAGTCAGTGACTGGCCCAAAGTCACCCAGTGAGTTTCATGGCCGAGCGGGGACTAGAACCCGGATCTCCCGAGTCCCAGTCCAACACTCTCACCACTACGCCACACTGGCTCTCTGGTAATGATAAGGCAGCTTACATAGCTCTCCTCCTATGTCCAAGGAAGCTTACATAGTCCTCCTCCTCCTCTACATTTTATCCTCACAACAACCCTGCGAGGTAAGTTAAAAGGTAAATGCTTGCTTTCCAGACTACAACCCTGCCAACTTACCTGGGATCCCAAGTCCGCCTCTTCCCCCCCCCCCCCCAGGATTCCCTAGTTGGCCACTCCCCCTCCCTCCCGACTACCAATCATTTGGTGGTTTCCCAGCTTCTGTGCTGCTTTTTCGTCCATTCTAAAAGGTGGCCTCTCCTAAGGCTTCGTTCCTGGCAGCGAGAACTTTAAGCTAAAATATACTGGTATTTTTGGCCCCGCCCCCCCTTTGGTGGCCCCCGTGAGCTTCTCTGACATGGAATTCTGCCCTTGGGTTGAAAGAGGTTCAGCACCCCCCCTGCCTTCATCATTGCCGGCCACCAAGTCCCGACAGTGGCCACCTGTCTTCAGCCTCCATACCCAGTCTCAGTGATGCCAGAAGCAAGCCGCCCAAGGGGCGGGCAACTTTGGGAGGTCTGGGCTGCCATTTTTGCAGGGGGGCCCCTGTGAGAGCTGGACTGACCCGGGTTCAAAAGCTTCCCTAGCCAGTGACCCTCAGTCCCAGTCACGCAGGCGGAAGGAGGAGATAACAGCAGTTAATAAAGATTAAAGAGTTTATTTGTAAGACCCAATTGCATGGGATTAAGGCAAGCAATGCATCTCTACTCACTACATCATTGCAGATACAAATCCAATACCCCAGTGGTAAGGCTAGATGAAGTGAAGTCCAGAACAAGTCAAGACGAGAGGAGAAGAGAGAGTGAAGCTATCAGCAAGTGTGTTAGCTTTATACCACCTATAAATAGGATATTACTCACCCCAGTTGTATAACCTATTCATCAACATGTTGATCCCAAACCTGTCCAAGGTTGCTGAGTCATATCACCTCGAGACTATGTCTCGTGACTAGAGACCTTGTGTACTTGAACTCAAGAGACACCCACCAGGTCAGGTGATAATCTCGATGTCAGGTGGTAATCTCGTTCTGCCTATGCAAAACCCAACATCCCCCACATGCTGTAGTGTACCCTTAAAACATATAGATCGGTGTTCTCCAACCTTGGGTCCCCAGATGTTTTTGGCCTACAACTCCCAGCATGCCCCAGCCAGCTATGCTGGCTGGGGCATGCTGGGAGTTGTAGGCCAAAAACATCTGGGGACCCAAGGTTGGAGAACACTGATATAGATAGGCAGATGGACGTGTGTGTGCGCGTCTATTGTTTAGGATGTCTTCAAGCATTCGGGCTGTTCTGGTGCAAAGCCTGCCGCAGGCCTGGCCGTGTAGCTCCGCAAGGGCGTTAGACTCAAGAAGTCGGCTTCTGCGGAGCTCATGAGGGAGGTGAAGGGTCCAACTTAAAATATGCCAAACTTGTCTCCCGTCCTCCAGAAGTGTCCTGTATCGCATCTTCTTTTGAATTGAAAATGGGCCGGTCATAAGTCATAACCTTTCTCCGCCGGATTTCAGGAGCCTGTGTGAATCTCCGGAGGATGCTTCTGCCACGGACTGGATGGCGTAGAAGCTTTCTGCTCCTGCTGCGGTCCTCTTTTCTTCTGCTGAGAGCAGACGCAGCTACAGCTTCAAAGTGGCTCCTGTGGGGGTTTCATTATTTCTTGCAAAAACTATTTTGTCCTCCCCACCCCCTGTCTAAGGCAAAGATTGCTATTCTCCCCCCCCCCCCTTCCCAAATAATGCCTTGTGTGATGGCAGAGATATTTTCATTCCCCGGTGTGTGGGTGAAAGAGAAGAGTGACTGTAAGGTGCTGTTCATTTGTACCAGGCTGACGGTTCTCTCTCGGAAGTAATACATAAACCGTCCTGTGCCATGCTGACTGGACTTCTCGATCTGTCTCGGGAAAGATGGGGAGATAAGGGGGGAACAGCATTCAACTGAACATGGACCGGCCTGGTTCGTTCAGGACAGCGGCTAGGAGACTGAGCTATGAATCGTGAAGTCCCCGGTTCGAATCTCGCCTCTGCCACGAACTCGCTAGTTGGCCTTAGGCGAGCCGCTCTATCTCATCCTCAGTCTCCCCATCTGCAATATGGGCGATAGCCATGCTGACTTTACCTTACAGGGTCGTTGTAAGTCTTATAACTAGATAATTATCTGTGAAGTGCTTTGAACACTTGAAAGCACAATATAAAATTTAAAGTATCATTTATTATTTCTTTCTCTATGTGGCTGCTGGGGCAGTGGTTGAATCTAGTCCTGATAGCTCTATGCTACCTCCAGCATCAGAGGCAGTATGCCTAGGTACACCAGTTGCTGGGGAACATGAGCAAGAGGGTGCTGTTGCACTCCTGTCTTTTGGGTTTCCTACAGGCAGCTGGCCGGCCACTGTGTGAACAGAATGCTGGACTAGTTGGACCCTTGGTCTGATCCAGCAGGGCTCTTCTGATGTTCTTAGGCCTGGAGTTCATCTTTTGGGGTATCTGAGGCCAGTTGCTGGCACTGGGAGCTAGACCTGGAGGCAGCAGTTGGCAGGGGGTTCTGCTCTGGCAATCAGGCAAGGTTGTTAGAACAGCTCCACTGTCTCCTGGTTGGTTTACAGGCACAATTCAGAGTGTTGGTTTTGACCTGTAAAGCCCTGTATGATGTGGAACCAGGCTACCTGGAAAGACCACCTTCTCCTGTACAAGCCTGCCTGGGTTTTAAGGCTTTCAGGGGAGGCCCTTCTCTGTCCCTTTGCCATTGAAGGCACATTTGGTGGGGGCACAAGAGAGGGTCTTCTCTGTGGCCACTCCTGGACTCTGGAACTCCCTGCTGAGGGAGGCTAGGTTGGTTCCTTATCCCTCTCCCGGCAGGCAAAGACACTTTTTATTCAGACAGGCCTTTGGCATGTTGCTGTGGAGCGTTTCACTGGTTGGGCGCCGTCTACTTCTTGTAGTGTTTTGTTTTTAATTGTGTTTTAATGGATCTGTTTTTATATCAGGTTTTAATTAAGGTTTCTTTTTTAATTTGTATTTTATTATTGTTAGTCACCTTGAGCACCAGTTTTGGCAGAAAGGTGGGATCTAAATTAAATAGAAAGATGAAAAGAGGCAAAAGGCCCACCTCCTGCTACCAATATCAAGCCTGTCCAATCCAGAGGCTTCATACTGCCTGCCAATTGCAGAGGCTGATGTTGCGCATGGCTATTCTCTTCCGGCACGCAAGGGGGCTCTGAGGCTGGACAGACACAGCTGTCATGGATGAGGACCCAGAACCCTTGTCCTGAGAGGATCTTGACCCCTTGTCCTCAGGAGAAGAGGCTCCAGAGTTAACAGTTATGGGAGAGGATTCGGTCACGGAAAGGCATCAAGAGGCGTCCACCTCCCCAGGTTCTTCAGAAAGAGCCTGGGGTTCAGTTCCTGTGCATCCTTACTGTCTTCAGGCACTGAGGACTCCGGCCACGAGGACACTAGCATGCCACGACCACTCCCCCATCATCACAGCTTGTTGCTGCTCAAACAGGCCAGGCCTCTTTAAGAGACATGCCTTGGTCTGTGTGGAGGCGGAGCGAACCAGCCTAAAGGCAACCAAACTCTTATTTAAGGCTCAGTCTTGATCTCCTTGTTGGAGCAGCATACAGGCACCCTTGTCTGGCTTCCAGCCACAGCATCACTCGGAGCTTTCTGTGCTGCTGATGTACCGTATTCCCGTCTGGCTTCCCTGTGAAATGTGACCTACCCAGACCCCCTGCTAAAGAACAGGCCCCTAGCAGAAGCCTGCAACCCAGAGATGTGAAGCCCTCGCCACAATTGAGGGAAAGTGGGACACATGAGCAGGACCCATGGCCTGAAATGGTACAACAGCGCACAGTAGCTTACTAGGTCAGGTCCCGGCCACGGGCCATGGAGGGACCCTGGCGATGGCAAGTAGAGGAATGCTCCAAGATCATACCAGCTTGAGGATTCTGCTTTGGGAAAGTGACGGGTGAAGGGGCTCCAAGAACGGCAACCTAAGCTGTCGCTTAAAAAACAACGGCGAGCGTAATACTTGCTTGCAGAAGCCCCATTAAAAGATCTGAAATCCTGAAATGAAAAGATTTCCTGAGACTTCATTAGCTTCAGCAGGTACCTTACGAAGAGCCGCCTAACATCCGTAACACAAAATCTTTGCCGTAGCTTTCTGCAGAGCCCCTTCCCCTACACCGCAGGTGAAGTGCGTGCTTCGTAATTGTAAAATATTTCTGCCAAGATGCCCGCGGGACTTTGCCATGATAATCCCATGAAAGGGAGCCGCGCGGCTCAGTCGCCCAGCACGTGGAATATACGCTTTCTTACCAAGCTGTGTGTTACTGATAAGCGTGTTTGAGGCAGAATCTGACCCCCTTGTGCCAGAGGGGTTAAAAAACACGTGCAACCCTTCTTACTTTTAATCACTCGTTTTGTTGTTGTCGCTTTGAACACAGTAGCAGGCCCCGCGTTTGAAAAGCAAGCTACCCGGTGTGCTCGAAAAGTAGCTGTGAGGTTTTTTTTTTTTAAATCAGGCAGTCCATGGCCGCACATGCATTACAACTGAGCTGAAAAAACAATAACTGAAACCACACTCGCTCTTAATGAGAGAGGCCCCGAAGGATTTCTCTCTGAAACACATCAAGCGCTGTGCTTGAGAAATGCATTTTAATATTATTTTGCAACTAGCTGATGGGGCCTGTAAGTACAGGTTTTTTTTTATTCTTTCGTTTCCCACAAATCTCTTCCTCATCTTCTGGCCATGCTTGCAATCAGCTCGTTAAGGCCTCTCTTGCCACCATAGGCTGAGCTGCTGTGATATCACAGCACCTCCCGCCCCCTCTGACTGCCATTGGTGCAGCTGCGTTGATGTCACAAAGGAATTTGGGCAGCCTGGGGCCATGTCACTGGAAATGTTATCCCGAGGGCTTTTGGTAAATTCAACCCCTCTTCGTTTATGGCACTGTGTGCCCTGGGCTTTTGAACCACCGCATTTCAATGTAGATTGGCTAAGATGTTTTATTGCCTTTTGCCAAAAATAAAGAACAAACATTTGCTGCTTCCGTGGGTGATTCCTACCCCGCATTTCCAGTGGCCTGCCACAATGTGAGCACACATCTCCTACCAGTCTTCTGGTTTTGCAACGTGTTGGCTGGGCTGCAAGATTTTGGGGGTTCCCCCCCCAAAAAAAATGGAACAGACTGAATCTTGACTTCCTTTCATTGCCTGCCTCTTGTCACCGCTTCATCTTGATGGCCTCCCAGGCCAGCATCGTGTGCTGGTTTTGGGAAGTTTGCTTGAGCTCACAACCCTTTTTAGCCTCGAGGTTAAGGCAGGTGACAAATGAAAATCGTGTTTTCCTTGCTTGGGCTCAGTAGCTCGACGCCTGCCCAGATTTTCTGAAATATGCTTAGGGTTAGGATTCTGGTGACCCACAAGCAGCTGTTCCGCATGGTCAGAGCTCAGTTGCAGAGCGGGTGGCTTTGTGTGCAGAAGGCCCCCGGTTGACTTCCCGGCATCTTCATTGAAAAGATCTCGTGCCGCGGGGCCAGGAAAGAGCCTTTTCTGCCCCAGACTTGGGGAGGGGTCTCCGATTGGAGTAGAGCACCCTTCCCCAACCTCGCGCCCTTCAGATGTGTTGGATTACAGCTCCCAGCATTCCTGACCATTGGCCATGCTGGCCAGGACTGATGGCCGTAGAAGTCCAAAACAAGGCCAAAGTACAGGTTACGTTACTTGCACTTCTTCCTAAATTGAGCTCTTTTATTTGGAAGAAAAAGCAGCTGTGGACCCTTTGTGCCAGTTCGGGCCCTGCACCAATTTTCTGCTGCAGACTTCCCCTTCCCTGGCTGCTGTTTGCAGTAAATCGGCACCTTCAGAGGCAAGCCGCCGGCGCCGGGTGGAGGTGCTTTTCAACAGGAAAACTGGTGCACAGCCTTGTTCCAGATTGGGCCCCCCACAGCTGCTTCCCCCTCGGAATAAAAGTGGCCAGCTCTTAAAAAGCGTACACAACATCACTGTGCGGTTTGGCCCTTAGCAAACCTGTGTGTCAGCAGTCGCATTTACGTCGCCCTTTCTGGGTGCGCAGATCGCTTCGCACGCATTCATCTCATCGATGGTTGCAACAGCCCTGCAAGGCAGGCCAGTATCCTCCTCTCCTTGCGGGTGGGTGGTTCCAGCTGAGAGAGCGTTGCTTGTGGGTGGGTGGGGCATCTTTTGGGTTTCTTCCCTCGCGGCTCGCACTCTAGGTTGCGCCAACGGCAGGAATTGGTTGAGTCGGCGAGCAGAAACCGAACGGCCTTTGCTTAACTCCTCCCCCCCGCTTTGCTTTTATCCTAGGGTGAGAAGGTCAACTATGAGAGATTCCGAAACTGGCTGCTGCACAACAAAGAGGCCTTCACGTTTTCCCGCTGGCTGCTGTCCGGGGGAGTGTACGTTACGCTCACGGACGACAGCGACACCCCCACCTTCTATCAGACCCTTGCCGGAGTCACGCACTGTAAGTAGCTGTTTTAGCAGAGTCGCCCTGCGTCCGAGCTGCCTTGATTTTTGTGGCATTGTGAATATGCAGACTCTCCTCTCCTTGGGATTGCTCGAGAAGCAAGCTATCTGCTCTTGCGCATAAATCTAATTACTGTGGCCCTTTACAGTATCTTCTGTCCTAACGCCTTCTGGAATTTTAGGTTCGCCTATACTCTGAATCTGCAAATAGATGCCACGGAGTACCTCGTCTACGTACCTTTAATTATCCAATTTGGAGGTCACAACCCTGATCCGGAGCTTGGGGGATGTGTTGTGTTCCCTTCCCGACCCGTGGTCAGTGCTGCATCCAAAGTGTGCTTTCGAGCCATGGGTAGGAGGCAAGGTGCCAGCCGTAGCTTTTCAGATCTGGCTGTCATGGCAAACTCTGATTAGAGAAGCCTTCCCCCCAACTGGATGCTCTTCAGGTGTGTTGAAGTCATGCTATGCTGTTTCCCCCCCTCCCCCAATGGGCATGTTCAACCTAGGGTTGGATGAATGGGTCTGTTTTGCTTTTTATAATCGAGTTTTTTCAAGCAGAAGATAATTCCATCCTATTTCCACATCCGTTTGCAATTAAAAAAAGAAGTCAGAACAAAAATCCATGCACGTTTTCGTAGGCACGGACATTTCTGTGCATTTCCCTGTAATATACACAGCTTTATTTCCCCTGATATGTGCCTTTTTGCACACCATTTTCTATAATGTGTACATTTTTTTGTGTGCGTTTTTTGATCGGACAACGGTGTCTCAAAATTTGGAGAAGCGCAAAAGCCGAAGGATTTTATTCCAGTTCGTGCAGTAGCTCGAGACGCGCGAATTAGGTCACTTTGTATTAAAATGCGCGAACCAAACGAATTTCGCCCCCCCCCCCCCCAGTCGTCGAAACTCTGACCGTTGTGGAGCTCCCCATGCAGGGCAGACAAAGAGTCAGGACACCAGCCTCCGCTCCCCTGCGGCATCCTGTGGAACTTGGAGGAAGGTTTTCAAGAGCTCCTTTTTTCATTTTTTGTTCCTCGTCCTCTTAATTCGAATACCGTCTCTTGCCTTGAACTCAGGACTTCCAACTGTTCCTGTTTACATCCTCAGCCACTAAGATTCATGGCACTGATGTTTAATTGCATTATTAGAAGAAGGCCAGAGCCTTCATTTTTTAAAAATATTTTACGAGAGAACAGAGGAAGACTGATTGTTTTGGGCTTGCGCTGTTGGAGGCCTTGCTGATCCTGCTGGCAAAAGCCAGTCGAACTTTTATAGCTTTCAGAAATATCTGTATTTGTCGTGGGATTTACTGTCTCTGCTGGCTGTTTCAGCAGGAATTGTAAGTGCTGTGAAACAGAGCAATTTGTTTCAGAATTTATGAGGCCAAGGAAGCAGGGAAAGATATAATTCCTACCTGGTTGGCTCATATTCCTGAGCACTTTCTCCTTTTCCCCCCGTTTTCTTTTTTTGCCTATCTTTTGGAATCTTATCTATTTTTACTTAAGAATCGGTTGGGTTTTTGTCTTTGCCTGGATGAAGGATCATCATATGGAAGGCCGTCTTCCAGCCGCTCCAAGCAGTTCCGTCTGGCCTCCACGAGCCTCTCAAGTTTGAATCGAGAATGCCTAAAATGTTTGCTCAGCTTCACTTGTGAGGAGAGGAGGCACATCTGTGCATATGTGTTTTTTAGGCAAATCGGCACATTAACAGTCCGTTCTGTCCCGTTTTGTCATTAACCTGCAGTATATTTAAAGACATATCGTTAAATGTATTTTCTCTTAATGTGTTTCGATATGTATTTTGATCTGAGCACTGCATCAGCATGTCCAGGAAGTGCAGATGTTGGTGGAGAACTAAGTTCTGATCCACAGATTAGCCTGAGAGACACAGATCAGGCCAGTCCGTATCGGAATTTGTGGAGATCGAATTCTTCACTCCTAGTTTCAAAGGCATCAGGGGCGGGCAATTTCTGGCCCTTCAGGTGTTGATGGACTACAGCTCCCATCAACTCTAGCTAGCATAGCCATTGGTGGGGGGTGATGGGAGTTGTACTCCAGCAACATCTGGCGGGCCTATTACACATTTTACTGCATCACAATCTCATGATAAGTACCCAGGTTACACCGTTTTACTTTAGTGTTTGAATGCAACTTGCTCCAGGAGCCTTTTGTTTTTGTTTTTACTGAAGAGCGGCATAAAAATACTTTAAATAAATAATAAAGACCCCTGAATGAGGTCAATAGGGAGACAAAGTTATGCCTGGCGTGGAGAAAGTGGGCAGGGAGACATTTTTCTCCCTCTCTCCTACTGCTAGAACTCAAACGGGTCATCCCATGACGCTGATTGGTGGGAGATTCAGGACAGATCAAAGGAAGGACTTCTTCACACAGCGCAGAGTTGAACTGTGTAATGTCGCTACCACAGGATTCAGTGATGGCCACCAATTCGGAGGGCTTCAAAAGGGGGTTGGGCAAATTCATGGAGGAGAAGGCTGTCAGTGGCCGCTAGTCCTGATGCCTATATGCTACCTCCAGGATCAGAAACAGTATTGCCCATGTGCACAAGTACCATGCCTGTGGCTCACGCTGGGCCTCAGCTTGTCTGAGCGTGGAAAGCTAAGCAGGGTCAGGCCTGGTTATGACTTGGATGGGAGACCCCCCCTCCTCTAGTTTCCTGCACTGAGCAGGGGGTTGGACTCGATGGCCTCGTAGGCCCCTTCCAACTCTACGATCTACGAATCTATGCTTTATCTAGGGCCACACCAGGGCCTGAGGCTGAATCTCCCCTTCCCCGATCTGTGCTGTGTTTCTCCCTCTCTCGCTCCCTCTCTCATATCACACCTCTGATTTCTCTTGTGGTCATAAAGCTCTTTTTTTTTAAAAAAAAACAAAAAGACCCCAAACATCACTTAACAGCACGTGCAACACAAATTGAGCAGTGATAGAAAACCGCAACGATCTGAAATGTTTGGAGATCATAGCATGGGGAGTGTGAACAATAACGGTGGCCAGAGGCAGGGGATGGCAGGCAGGTGAGCATCCACGCGCAAGTCCCCAGGGCCGGAGAGAGGGCCAGAAGAATACCCGCGGAGACCTAGCGTCCAATTAGTCGGTGCCAGGCCTGCAGCAGGTCTCGACATCCCCTCGGCCGTGAACTCTTCCGGCCCCGGACTCTTCCGGCCCCGGACTTTCTGCAGGGGAGAGGATTGGGTTCTGCTGTTTGCTAGCTTGTTTTCTTGCTGGTAGAACAAAAGCCTATAGATGCTATATGGCAGTGTTCTCCAAGCTTGGGTCCCCGGATGTGTTTGGCCTACAACTCCCAGCATGCCCCCAGCCAGCGTAGCTGGCTGGGGCATGCTGGGAGTTGTAGGCCAAAAACATCCGGGGACCCAAGCTTGGAGAACACTGCCATATGGAAATGTGTTGGGGAAATGGGATTGGACACCTGCAGAGGTGTGCAGAAGTCTTTCCCACTAGCTTAAAACTGCAAGGCTGCTCACCACATGGTCTTGACACCCCCCCCCCAAAGGCTACTTAAAATTAAAACAACCCAGACTAGTTATATCAAACAAAACAGCAGGTTTCTTGTACTCACAGCATCTGGTATTCTTGCATAACTGGCTCGTATCTTTTAGCTTGAAGCTCTTGCTGCCGGTAGCTCAAGCTAGCTCTTAAATATCAGCATCTTTTAGCTTAAAGCTCTTGCTGCCGGTAGCTAAGCCATAGGGAGAGTCATTTTAACTTTTTAGAATTAGTTGCAAAAACACGCAAAAGCCAGGAGACCACCAACCTGTTGGTGCCGGGAGGGGGTGGGGAGAGCATGAGCCACCTGTTGATGTGGGATGTGACCCTCTGGGGAAACCAGAGGGCTGGATCAAGCCCCTAGCCAAGTCAGATTGGGCCTGCAGGCCTAAAGTTCAACACCTCTGGCCTAAAGGGATTAGATCAGCAACAGAAAGGAGCAGGGCCTTTTTTGTAATAGCTCCAGGGCTCGGGATTAACGTTTCAGAGGAAGAACATGAAGGAAACTGTTCTGGCTGAATTTCAGGAAGTTTTTAAGTGACCTTTTGAGAATTGGATGTGCTGTTTATTCTTGTTACCATTTCCAATAAATTCTGTTTTTTATGGATATTGACACACGAATTTGGATTTAATTTTAATGATTTCCCCCCCTTAACTAATTGTATTCGTTAGTCCTTGTGTCAAGGGCAAGTAGCTAAGTATAAATTCATACAGTGGTCTCTGCCGGTGTTTTAACTTTGGCTTTTGGGTGGCTCCCACTGGTTTCTCTCTCTCTCTCCTGAACCTATCTGAGTAACATTGGCACAAGCATGAAAAATAGCCCTGATTAAAAATAGGGAAAAGTTATAAACTTTTTGATTTGAGCGGGTGGGCGGGCGGGGAGAAGACAGCAAGCATTTACTGTGAAGCTCCAGTGGCTCCATTTAAATTTACTTAATGAGGCGAGATATCGAGAAAACATTTTTTAAAAAATGAATTATAATTTTTCACTTGTAAATAACATTTATGTTGGAAGGCAGATGGCTTTAATTATGTTTCTCCCTGGCCCCAAATTACAAAGGAAATTTTTCAGAGTCACACTAAGTTGCACACACTTGCCATGTTTAATCAAATTCTGTTCCATTTCATTTAAACCGTAAATATTCTTCCAGGGTAGTTGTTGAAGTTGAAAGTTAGCATAGCAGTTCGCTCTCTCTCTCTCTCTCTCTCTCTCTCTCTAGTCTTGGATTCTTTTTCTCCCCAGTGACTTCCATTTTGGGGCAGTAAACTTCCAGCGCATTTCACCATGTTCAGAGGTTTTAATAGTTTAAGCCTCGAAATATGATGGAAGGTTGCCTTAGTGGGATGTTTTGCAAGTTCTGCGGCAGCAAAAGGTAAATTCTGCAATCAGTATAAACAATGCAAATCGGATTTGTGCCAAGGCTCTTGCAGAATTTGTTCTGCTTCTCTTAGTTGTAAGAGGAGAGATTCTTTCGCCCCCAGCCAGCGGAAAACTAATTCAGCCACTCCTCTGGCTTCTGATATTTTCCCAGGTCTTGTCCATATGCGTTCATGTGCATATTTGCAATCATAAGGGCAACAAATCTGATTTTTTAAAAAATGGAAAGAAAGCAGGTATATTCAAGTATCTCATTTTTATTTTTCTTGGGTGACATTTTCCACTTCTCTCCCGATTTCTAGATTGTAAGCCTCCAAATTTTGTATGGTGTCTTGTCCGTGTGGGCTGGTTGAGACAATCATATCTTGGCTTAATAAACGGATGTATCAATGAGCTTTGCAGGGGCTCACACAACCCCTTTTCTGCTGTGTGAAAACACACAACACTATTCTGTGTTTTATGACTTTGAATCAAGCCAGGATACATAGCCATGGTTAGAAGTTGGCTTAATATCCTGGCTTGTTCTGAAATCATTAACCATAATTTCCCATTATTGTGGTTTCCTCTTACATCCAGACAGGGCAACTATGGGTAATGGCTTTGGAACAAGGCAGGATATTAAGCCAGCTTCTAACTATGGCTTTGTATCCTGGCTTGATCAGAAGCTGTAAAAATACAGTTTCCTGCTTCGGATGTTATGCAACATTACAATGAAGACTTCCTGGTTTGTTGGCTCGCTGGAGCAAAGGGGCTTGGGTGTACAGCCAAAAGGTACAATATCTCCCTCTGAATGTGGCCAGGGTCTCCCACTGAGTTCAGTGGGACTTCTACTCCCATGTATGTCTGTGTAGGATTGCAGTCTAGGTCTGTGTGAATTTGCATATGAGGGAAAAAAAATCTAAATCGAGAAGCACACTTTCTTTGGCTTTAGATTGGCATCACTTCAGCAGAGGCGTTCCCCCTTCCCTCTCACACAGGAAACAAGCCTTTTCCAAGATGGCACCCGCCATCTACAGGTTTTATATTAAATTTTATGTTGCCACCTGCAGTTCTTAACTTTAAAATTAAAAATCTGGTGCCTGATTAATTGGGGACACCTTGATCTGATTAAAAGAATTTAATCTATGAATGTAACTGACTAAAAGTTGCAGCCTGTGTGCGTGTGTGTGTGTGCGTGTGCGCGCGCAAACTAATAAATCCTGATCCGAGAGAGAGCCAAGAAATGTTTAAGCTAATACTGATTCACTCATTTGTTGCTGTGTCTTACAAGCTGGACTGTCACTCCTCGGTGATGGAGCGCATGGCTTGCCTGGAAAAAAATATATATCCCTGGTTCAGTTCCTGGCATCTCTGACGGCGAGATTTTGGGGCGCTGTGCTGAGAGAGGCTCCTGCCAGAGATCATAGAAAGAGTAGAGAGAGTTGTGCTCTAGGGACCAGTGGTCTGCCTCAGGATAAGGCATCTCCTTTCTGGAGCGCTGCTGTGAGTGCTTTATTCAGCTGTTGCATTTGCTCTGGGTGACACACGTGGGGCTATCCCATTTTAGTACCAATACACCCCGTCGGACCCTTCCTTCATCTAGCCCGTTTTTGTCTGCTCTCCCTGGCGACAGTTCTCTGGGGTCTTGGCTGCCAGGGACTGAACGTGTGGCCTCCTGCGTGCCGAGCAGGTGCTTTGCCACTGGGTCACGGCCCCCTCCAGAACAGGGAACGGGCTACTTTTCCTAGGTGTTCCCCCTCGAGCCAAACGCCCCTCTCCCCCTCAGTGTACCAACATGGGTAGCTGCTTCATCCTGAATCCGGTCTTTGGTCCATGTAGCTGGGCCTTGTCTACTCCAAGTAGCTTTCCAGGGCCTCAGGCAGAAAAGGATCTCCCCCGTCAGCGGCTACCTGGAAGCGCCAAGAATTTTATCCTCGCAGTATGGAGAATGGCTCTCCCGGTGGGTTTTCCGGCTGGGTGGGGATTTCGACTTGGTCCAGCGCTCTATGGCAGTGCTTTGATACCTGAAGCAAGCTCCCACCCCAACTCACGCACACTAATACAGGGGTGCAGAACCTCAGGCCTGGGGCCCAGTCCAGCCACGACCCCTCCTCTGGACCCACCCCGTTCCCCTCAACCACTGATGGTTCCGTGATTTCGCGGCTTTTGTGCGGTTTCTCCCCCCCCCCCCCCCCATTCTACAAGGTTGAAATGCCTCCCGCAAGGGTTAGTTTTTTTTGGCAGGAAGAGCTTTAAGCTAAGAGAGGCTGGTATTTTGGCCCCACCCTCTTTTGCCTTCAGCCCTGCCCACCGCTGGGATGCGGCCCCTGGAAGCTTCTCTGAAATAGAATTTGGCCCCTGGAGCTGAAATAGGTTCAACACGCCTGCACTAATGCAGATTGGGAGGGGGGGGGAATGCTTCACCCAGCCCTGTAGATTTGGGGGCACACATGCTTCCTGCATCTGCAAGTTAGCCTGGTTTGGGTTACTTCTTAGCGTTCTGCTTTTCCCTTTGCCCGGGGTTCTGTTTTCTGAGCCTTCAGCTTTTCTTCTGGCCTTCAGCTGTCTGATGGCTTCCCACCCCTGTTTCCTTTTGCACCTGAAGAGGGCGCTGCAGCCTGAGTGGGCACGTTCCCCGGAGGCCCGCAAGGGTATGTCTACCCTTGGACTGGGAGGAGTGGCTCAAGTCAAGGGCAGATTTGCTTCACCTTGTCCTTGTTGGTCCTTCTCTTTATTCCCCATTGCTTTCTTTGTCTGAATTATCATAGGGGGTTGGACTTGATAGCCTTGTAGGCTCCTTCCAACTCTATGATCTACTACTATGAAATCATAAAGTTGGAAGGAGCCTACAAGGCTATCGAGTACAACCCCCTGCTCAGTGCAGGAAACTAGAGGAGGGGTCTCCCATCCAAGTAATAACCAGGCCTGACCCTGCTTAGCTTTCCACGCTCAGACAAGCTGAGCCAGCATAAGCCACAGGCCTGTACTTAGGCCGTGAGGCTTTGACAGTGGACCATCTCTCTTTGTATTATATAATGCTGTTACCTGCTCTTGAGCCCTTGGGTCGGAGTGGGCTGTAAATCTCAACTAAAAGAAAAACAGCAGCGCCCGGCAACCCACTATTGGGCTCTTAAGCCAGGGACAATAAAGTGTTTATTTAGTTAGACTAACATTAGATCCAACCCCAGTGGACATAATTGTATTATGTCAGCAACAATAAGAAGTGTCTTGTAAGCAGACATTGCCCTGGTCAACTATGGTGAGTAAAAATTGCCTCCAGGCGACCAGACAAAGAAACTTCTAGACTGGGAGAGTTGGTTCTTTTTTTTCTTTGCAATTCTTTCTTACGCCTTCAGTAAAACAAAGATTACTAATATAGATGTGTGTGAACGGATGGGCTAATAGATTTTTTGGGGAACCTAGTAATTTATTTGCAAGCCTGTACTGGGATACGTTTTCTCTTAAATGACCATGTTAAGAGATCACGGGGGACCCTTACAGCATATTCAGTCTGAACATACAACAGACACCTTCCTGTTTGAGCTTTCGCTTGATAACGAAAGAGAGAGATGAAAGTATCCCGGCAAGCTCCTGGCCGCAAAGCAAAACCCTTCTAGTGTGGCTTAATCTCCATCTCTGCACCTTCTGATCCTCTTATCTTCTGGGTCATTCTGTGTCACCTTAACCAGATCTTGTCGACTCAGGTCCTTTAACAGGCAGTCTGTCTGAAAGTGAACAAATGGCTGAGTTTGTTCCAGAGGAGACCCTCGGTCCATCCCTTGGCCAGCAGACACCTTGTTTGGCGACGTGGAGCGGTTTCTGTGGGTGTGCAACCGGACTCGGTTGAGAAATAAGCGTTGTTGGTGCAGGCCGGGGACGGTTAAAATGAGAGGAATATGGTATGCTGCTACTGTTGTGAACCAAGGAGAATTGCCCCATTAGGTGGGTAGAACGACAGAATGGGGATTGGAGGGTGGGCTGGGGGAGGATCTCTGGGGTGTGAGAGCCAAAATGGCAGCAGGGGGGCGGAACAGCTTGTCAGAGTTGGAATGTTTGTGATTTTGGGAGAGGAGGGGGGGTCTACGATGTTGTATCTGGATTGGGACCAGGGGGAAGACCTCTGGAAAAGCCAAGTGAGCAGGGATTGGTGGATGGGTGGAGAATGGCGGAAAAGCAGGCGACATGAGTGGTTTAACGCTTGCCTAATGTTTATTTTGGTTTCTGTGGCACTCACGTAAACTCAGTGTATTCTGCTCAGAGCCTTTCGGATTAATCTAGATAAAAATCCAGATGTATAAATAGAGGAGGGCTTTTGGATACCTGTTCTGGAAATAATTCAGTTTCGATCCTAACCTCTGAGGTGCAGGTTACCGACTTCTCAAAGTGCTTGTCGGAACCAGGTGAACCCTCTTGTAATCCTGTTGTAAACTGATTTTCAAGGAAGGAAAGCACAAAATATTAAGCAGGCTTGGGGTCTTGTAGTGTGTTTTTTAATAACATCTTTAATCTAGTGGCGGGGGGGGGGGGAGGAGTCCTTCATAGAAAACATTCCGGAATGTTCAAATCCGTTTTGCTTATTTCTTGAGCTGATCAGCGACTGACGGTCTGGCGGATTGTCATTTCCTCCCATCCCAACCCATTTGGATGTTGAAACTAATACATAGTGTTCCTGCAAATGACAAGAATGGCTGCACCTGCTCTTAACTTCCCAAGACGGTCTGACGTGGGGCTCCAGTAGGTTGAATGATGAGGTATCCCAACCCTAAATGCGTTTAAACGTCCCATTGTGATGTACAAGGAAGGTGTTTAGGGCTGAGGTTTGACGACAGAGCCACCCACCCCGTCTGTCTGTTGACTTTATTTATGTATTTATTATATTTATATCCTGCCTTCCAGGCAGCTGACATAATCCTGCTCTCCATTTTATCCCCGTAACAACCCTGTGAGGTAGGCTAGGTTGAGAGTCAGTGACTGGCCCAAAGTCACCCAGGGAGCTTCCTGGCCGAGTGGGGACTAGAACCCGGATCTCCCGTGTCCTAGTCCAACACTCTAACCCAGTGTTCTCCACCTTGGGTCCCCAGATGTTTTTGACCTATAACTCCCAGCATGCCCCAGCCAGCTACGCTGGGAGTTGTAGGCCAAAAACATCTGGGGACCCAAGGTTGGAGAACGCTGCTCTAACCACTACGCCACACTGACTTTGACAGGATTACTCTGGACTTGGGCAGTTGTGCCTTGCAACTCACGCTCACTTGGGACTACCTTGTTTCATAAAGTGGAGCTTGTAATTCCCCCCGTGCTTTGGCTTCTCATCTTTGTGCCCTGCTGGGATGCTTAAGACCAGGGGTCTTCAAACTAAGGCCCGCGGGCCACATCCGGCCCGCCTTGCCTTTTTATCCGGCCCGGCGGCCGATCGGCGGAAGCAGACTTTTTAAAAACTCTTTTGCTTCAAGCGCCGATTCTTTTGTCGGCGTTCCGCATCCGGCGTAATTACATAATTTCCTGACGACACTCGACTCTCTCCCTTTCTCTCTCTCTCGTTCCCCCTCCCCCTTTCTCCGGACCCAGATGCTGACTTGTGGTGGCGGCGGCTCCTCTCGGGTTCGTCACTGAGCAGCTCCGCCGGGCCTCTTGTCCTGCACGATGGCGGCGGAGGGGGGAAAAAAAGGACCCGGGTCCTTTTTTTTTTACTTGATCCATTCGTTCATATTTTTTTCAGACTATAGTCCAGCCCCCCAACAGATTGAGGGACAATGAACTGGCCCCCTGTTTAAAAGGTTTGAGGACCCCTGCTTAAGACGGATGCTTTTGGGCAAACTGGACGTGGCAGGGCTTGCAAAATGGGACCAAAATGTCTGTCAGTTGCATAACCTGTGAAATTGGGCTGCAGGGTCTTGCTCCTGCCCACCACGCAAATCCCCATCGCCTTTCACCTTTGAGCCTTAAGACATTGCAGGTAACACTAAGAAGGTTCTCTCTTCACCAGGGTTTTACTCACTATCTTCAGATCCTGTTTAATGGGGATATCTTGGTTAGCGCCAGGTGCTAACTTCGTCAGCTACAGTTATCCACGCTCTGGTAACCTCTCGTTTGGATTCCTGCATAGTGTTGCATGTCCGCCTTCAAAAACCGTCCGGCCCGGAAACTTCAGCTGGTCGGAAATAGGGCAGTGAGCTTGTGATCTGACCATATGATGGCTTTGTGGTCTGCGCTGGCTCCCAGTCTGTTTCTGGGGCCAGTTCAGACTGCTGGCATTAACCTGCAAAGCCCTAAATGGCTCGGGGTCGGGTTACCTGAAAGTTCGGGGCGTGAGCGGAGGGAGAGAGTCTTGCCTCACTTTGCACTGTGGAATGGTGGAGCGGAAGCAGTGAAAGTCTCCCTTCGCTCTTGCCCTTCGCTCAGTGCTAGAGCTCCTGTTTTGCATGCGGAACGTCCCGGGTTCAATCCCTGGCATCTCCAGGTAAAAGGATCAGGTAATGAGAAAGACCTTCTGTTCGCCTGAGATCCTGGAGAGCCGGTCAAAGCGGGTGATAGATGAACGGTCTGACCTGAGATAAGATGGCTTCCTATGTTCCACAGTCCAGTGCGAAGTGAGACCCCACCTTCATGTCTGCCCGCTTCTTAGAGTCAAAGGTGAGTGCTGACCACGATACAACGGCACCGCGTAGACCGGGCGTGGGCAGAAAGTAGATCGCTAGATGTTTTGAACTTCAACTCCCAGCATTCCTGGCCATTGGCCATGCTGGCAGGGTCTTCTTGGGGTTGAAGTCCAAAATATCTGGAGATCTCTCTCCTGCCGCACCCCTGGCTAAGACCACAAATACACTCCAGAATTATGCACCCCCGTCCCCTCTTGGTGTGTAAATTGGCCCTCCTAGCCACTTTGAATTGCAGGTTGTATAAATATGTGGTGTGGATTCTAGCATGAGTTAGACCTCTCTTGAAAATACCCCTCGCAGTGCATAAATAGTGAGGAGAAACCGGCCTTTTGTGAGGGGAGAAAAAGTCTCGGCAGCACAGAGCAAGGTTGGTTGTGGAGAGGCAGCCGTGTGCATTTCTCAACCACTGCTTCACTCCCGAGGGATCCCAGGTTGGTATGCAAACTATTTTAAAAAGGCAACATATCCCAGCATTAAAAAAATTAAATCAATATCATACACTTGAGAGGCATGATTACTGTTCAACCAAGCAAACAAAAACGATCAATTTAAAATGCCGGGGCACATAAGAACTGTTTTGATTTGGTTCCAAAACGAATACATAGTTGGTGCCGGTTAAAGCTCTATTGGCGTTCCTGAGCTGGGGTGCCACCACAGAGAAGACCCTCGCATTATGAATGGTGGGCGTGGCTTGAGGAAGGAATGTTGCGATCTCAGGAGGCAGATGGGAGAGAGAGCAGCTTGCACTCCTTTGTGGGCAGAGTTATGCCAACATTTGAGGGCTGTTGAAGACATCGTATGTAGCTGGCAGAATGTTGTGTGTGATATAAATATATTTTCCCCACAGCGTTTAAACGTATGGGTACTTTTCAGGGCTGTGTATGTGCCGTGACTTCATGGGCCTACAGATTGTGGTATTTAGGGGCAAGAATTAGAAGAATTTCCTAAGACTCTCTCATCTTTTCTTTTCTTTTTAAAAAATAACTTTTAAGGATCAGATTTCTAGCCTTTATGACTGCCCCCCCCCAAAAAAATCTGATTGGAAGTTGCTGGGCCCACTGAAATCTCAGAAATGGGGTGGGGGGTGTCCGGACAAGATTTCCCATGATTGGGGGCAAGGCTGCAATAATTTGTGCATGGCTCCTTGACTTTCCCCTGTACCTATTGCAGTGTTCTCCAACCTTGGGTCCCCAGATGTGTTTGGCCTACAACTCCCAGCATGTCCCACCCAGCTATGCTGGCTGGGGCATGCTGGGAGTTGTAGGCCAAACACATCTGGGGACCCAAGGTTGGAGAACACTGACCTATTGGAACAAATTATGCAAAATCATTGAGAATGTAGATTTGCTTAATTTGCGTGGTGTATGCAAGTTGAAGAATTCAGCTTTCCTTAGTGCAGAATTTGGATTGCCTGGGCACAGTTTTTAGGACAGTTCCCCCCACCCACCCACCCACCCCAAGTATGTGTAGTACACACACCATGCTGGGAGCTGTAGGATTTTTTCTTTCTTTCTGTCTAAACATGCATTGGATTGCATCTTAAGTATATTATTTGAAAACCTGTCTGGGTCAGGATCTTTGAAAAGGGCCTAGCCATCAGTTAGAGCTGTTCAAATTGATGGTTTGCTTAATTCACAATCAATAACTTGAATATGAAAGGAATTGATGTATAGTTTTGAGTTATACAGTAAGTGCTCTTTTCCACTTAGTTGCAGTTTTGCCTTTGCAGAAAGTGGCTAATCTCTCTTGCGTGGTTTGAGTCTGGTCAATACAACGGGTCTGTTTGGCCGTCATTCTTCCACGCTCATCGTATCAGTAATTCTCCTATAGAGGACGGCTTGAAAACACTTGGTTTCTTTGACCTTGCTTTTTCCAATCTCTGCTTGACAGAAATGCAGATAAAACATCATCCCCCCCCCCCGAAGGTTATATTGACACAAGCGATTAAGATAACGCTGAGGAAACCATTGCATGCAGTGTTGAGTGAAAGACAACACACTAAAACATATAATCTTTCTCTTAACTTTTACATCTTCAAATTTTTTAGGTTACTTAATCTGGTTGTCATGATCATTTTTATAATCATTTTTCTGTTCCGTGGTGGTGGTGGTGATCACCATCGTCTAAAAATGCACACATTTCCTCCCAGATCAGCCTTGAGTTGCCCTGCTCCTTTCTACAGTGAGATAATTTTGCTGCATGTTTGACAAATGGGGGTGAAGCACAGTTGCTTATTGCCTTCTAAATATCAGCTGTCAAAACAATTGGTTAAAAAGAAGAAGAGTGATATGCAGGCTTTTAAACTGAGGGCCCAGTAAAATCGAAGCACTTACCTTGTGCATTAAAAAACAAAACCAAACCCTGCTTAGAGACCTCGTCCAGACGTTTCATGAAATTGTAGGACTTGAAAGGTTGCCAAGTCCAGTCCCTCACCCTGAAACAGGATCAGTGCTTTCCATCCCTGTTTGTGTCCTCAGCAATCCCAAGCCCTGCTCCAACTGGTCAAGCAACTTTTGTTTGTTCGTTTGTTACATCCTAGCGAACGGACCCGACTTTGCATGGGTTGGAACAGCCCTTAGTCTGACACAGCGCCTTCAAGGAAACACACGCAGCTGGCAGAGTTGGGACACTTTGTGCCCACAGTGTCTGAGCGAAGGGATGCTTTCTACTATGGTGCACTCCTATAACCTCATCTTGAGTACTGCGTCCAGTTCTGGGCACCACACTTTAAGAAGGGTGTAGACAAACTGGAGAGGGTTCAGAGGAGGGCAAAAAGGATGATAAAGGGACTGGAAACAAGGCCCTACGAGGAGAGACTGAAAGAACTGGGCATGTTTAGCCTTCAGAAGAGGAGACTGAGGAGAGATATGATCGCACTCTTCCAGTACTTGAAGGGTTGTCACACAGAGGAGGGCCAGGATCTCTTCTCCACCATCCCAGTTTGCAGGACACGGAATAATGGGCTCAAGTTACAGGAACCTAGATTCCACCTAAACATCAGGAAAAATTTCCTGACTGTCAGAGCAATAAGACAATGGAACCAACTAGCTAGGGAGGTGGTGGGCTCTCCCACTCTGGAGGCATCCAAGGTGCAGCTGGACAGCCATCTGTCAGGGATGCTTTGACATGGACTCCTGCATTGAGCAGGGGGTTGGACTCGATGGCCTGGTAGGCCTCTTCCAGCTCTACTTTTCTATGATTCTATGAACCTCCTGGATGCATCCAATTGGGCACTGCTGGAACTAGGAGTGTGGACTGGATGGCCTGTCGGTCTGATCCAGCCGGGCTCTTCTTTGGCTCTTAAAAGGTGAACCATGCTTAGCGTGCTTAACAAGCTGTTATCTCTGGACAACTCCCAGTGGTTAAGCCACATACTTGGGGCCTTGGGAGAGAAAGTGAAAGTGTCCTGCCTGATCCTAAAAGATGGTGATGAGCTAGACCGCCGGCCGGCCGTTCATGCAGTTCTCAAAATGGACAGAAGTGGCAGTGAGGTCTAGAAGATCTTGACCTATCCTTTGCACAGCACAGAGGTCTGGGGCAGGTGTGTGTGTGTGTGTGTGTGTGTGTGTCCATTCTCAGTAAAACAATAAAGTCCAAAGTTGTAAACCGATGCACATGGCAGTCTGTACCTTTTGGGGTTTCGTGAAGAGTTGCACCCAGATGAACACCCCCCCCCCCCAAATACACGAGGCTCTTCAGTTGGTTTTCTGTTACTTTGAAAGAGTATGGCATTTGTGGCCTTGGTAAGGGATGGGTTCCAAATTCTCTCTTGGGTGCTGCTGAAATAGCCATCATTGTGACAGGTGGTGTTTGTGTGGGGAACCCTGTACAGTCATGCCTTGGATTGAGAGCATAATTCGTTCCGGAAACGTGCTTGTAATTCAAAACACTCTTATATCAAAACGAAATCCCCCCAAAAAAATTTGTACAGTGATTTTTAATTTAAGCCGTACTACAGTACTTGTATTGCAAGACGTCGCTTGTATATCAAGTCCAAAAAAATTAAATAAATATTTAAAAATTTGCTTGTCTTGCAAAATGCTCTCAAACCAAGTTACTTGCAATCCAAGATATTACTGTATATTGAAGGGCCCAGGGGTGCGCAGCCTACCCAGTGTTAGAGTAGTGGCGCAAGCCTCGGTCCCGCTGGAACGTCCTCGCTGAGCACAGCCCTTTTCCTTATAAGAGTGAATGGCAACCGTTCACTTATATGGGGAAAGTAAAAGCATGATGCGGTGGTGAGAAAAAAACATGTCCCCTGCATCTGATGATCCTAGGAAGGAGTCGGTAGGAAGTACGTATAATGCCCCCTGTCAACTGTTTTTTTTTGCCTTTGACCTATAGAACTCGGTGGGAAACCATTGAGAACTACCGTAGCTTGGCCCTTCTCTGCACAGCCTCAGTATCTGTTCTGTTTCTCAGTCTCTCTAGAAAAGCCTTCCCCAACTGGGTCGCCCTGCTGGCTGGGAATTATGGGAGTTGTAGTAGTCCAACACGTCTGCAGGACATCAGGGTGGGGAAGGCTGCTGGAGAAGATGGTGCATAAGTTTGATGGAACCCAGCAAGGAACTGACGTTATAGATAAACAGATGCTGTGCAGGGATTTTGCACATTTGGGTTCCTCTATTGCAGTGTTCTCCAACCTTGGGTCCCCAGATGTTTTTGGCCTATGCTGGGAGTTGTAGGCCAAAAACATCTGGGGACCCAAGGTTGGAGAACACTGCTCTATTGCAACCTTGTTGGGAGAGGAGAACCCATCTTTGTTTGCATCTGGGTTGCCCATTCTGGGTCTTGGTTGAACAAAGAACACAGGAAAAGTGTAAACAGCCTGTGTCTTCGTTGGCTGTTTCAGCCCTTCGCCATTGTGTATGTGTGTGTTTGTTCCTTTTTGGTAACCAGTCCAAAGAGCTGAAGTCTAATCCTATTATAAAGCTGGCATGGGTTTAAGGGCTCAGGACCATCTGGGAATGAGATCACACATGGCGAGGCTAAATATAGGCAGCTTTGTTACAAGATATTTGAGAACCGCTTAACGGGCACCGGTCTTGAGCGCCACTGTAACTTTCACAGATATTTAATGGTGAAAATGCTGCTGGCGGGTCTTCCTTGAACAAGTCCCAGTGTTGTCCTCCAAATAACATTCTTGCATTTTGCATTCTACGCTTAGGTGGTGATTTCAAAGCTCAGTTGCTCTGTTGAGGATGTGGGGATATTTATCTTTTGTATCGGCTAAACAGATCGATTTTATTAAGATGATAAATGCTTTCATAGCTTACACTTGGCAAGTTTGCAAGTCCAAGGCAGCTATCGCATGAGGAGGCTATTCCTCATTCGTGAAGACTTTTGAGTGCTGGTGAAGGGCCCTTTCTAATATGACCATAGTGGAGCCATTGCTGCGTGCCTTCCTTTCGCCGCTCCAGAAACATTGGGAGTCCCAGATCATGTGAGAGACATTGATGCTGCAAGTACTTGATAACGGAGCCAATTCGTTTCTTGTTGATCCCATGGGTGGAAGAAGGACCGAAACCCAAAAGGTTCAAAAGTCCCCGCTCGGCCATGAAACTCACTGGGTGACTTTGGACCAATCACTGACTCTCAGCCTAACCTACCTCACAGGGTTGTTGTGAGGATAAAATGGAGAGGAGGAGGGGGAGGATTATGTAAGCCACCTTGGGTTCCTTGCAGGAAAAAAGGTGAGGTATAAATATAATAAATATAAAATAAATAAAGAAGGGGATTTCAGCCAAGGCAAGGGTGGGCAACCTCGAGCCCAACAGCCAAATCCAGCCCTCCTGGGGTTTCAATCCAGTCCTCCGGGATTCCCTAGATGGCCACACCCCCTCCTCTGGTCCCATCCCCTTTCCCCAACCACCAGTTGTTTGGTGGTTTCCCAGCTTTTGTGCAGTCTCCCCTCCCCCCATTCTAAATGCCTCTCCTGAGCTACTTAGTTCCTGGCAGTAAAGAGCTTTAAGCTAAAATAGACTGGTATTTTTTGCCCCGCCCCCTTTTGCCTTTGGCTGCCCCCACCGCTGGAATGCGGCCCCCAAGAGCTTCTCTGAAATGGAATTGGGCCCTCGGACTGAAAGAGGTTCCACACCCCTGGGCTAAAAGTTAGGAAGAACTTCCTGGCAGCGTTATTTGTCTGACAGTGGGCTGTATTGCCTTGGAAGATGGTGGACACCCAACCACAGAGGCTGGGTGGCCGCCTCTCAGGGTCGCTGTGGCAGCGGATATCCTGCATTGGCAGGGAATTGAATCAGATGTATCTATTTATAATATTTCTTGGCTGCCTTTCAAGGCAGAAGCCCTCCTAATTAGATGACTTCTGAGGTCTGTTCCAACTCTAGGATTCTGCTTCACTCGGCCAGCACCGCTCCTTCCTTATGGGCTGGAGCAATTCTGGCACAGGAAGAAGCTGCATCACGGACTCCTTCCAACATGACCTCGGGCTTCCAGTGTTCCCAGCAGATTGTGCCCTACATTAATTAGTTGGTGGGGAGAGGAGGAGGTTGCCGTTGTGATATTCTGCTTCAGGCAAGACGTGCTCTTGAGCTGGGCCTGTGGCCAGTGGATGCATGGCCTCCCTGCTGAACTGCCATTTCTAGCCTCTGTTCCTTCCTCTCATTTGCCCTCGCGGCATTAGAACACTTGTGAAGGGGAAGGTGCTCAATGGAGGTTGGCCTTTCACAAAGGTTCCATGGACTTTGAAGAAGCCCGAGTGCAAGGTGAAAGGGAGAAACGTGCTAAGCGAAAAGCATGTCAAACGAATCCTTTACAGGACCACCTTCCATCTGGTAACCTGTGTCCTCACTGTGGGAAGCTGTGTGGATCTAGAATTGGCCTCCACAGTCACTTACGGACCCATCGCTAGAGTCTACGCAATCTTCTTTAGAATTTCCCCCTTTTATCCCGGAAGACAATCTTACTCGGTCACGAGTGATCGCCTGATGATGATGATGCTCTCCATGTATTTTCGTGCGGTGTTCTCCGGGTATTTTGGTCTAGAACTCCTACAATCCCTGACCGTTGGCCATGCTGACTGGGGCTTATGGGAGTTGTAGTCCAAAATATCTGGAGGGCACCAGGATGCCTACCCGTGATTTTAGGTGGGTTGGCAGTGGAATAGTGAGGAATGCACTTGAATCCTAGTCTACTACTCTTGCAAGGAAGTGGGGGCAAAGGGGAGTTTTAGTGGACCAGACTGCATTCACGCATTCAAATAGGCACATGGCAAGAAAAAGTTAAAACTTTTGATTTTGTAAGTACGCTATGAGCCTGTGACTTCCATGTACCATTTTCCAGCGGTCATGTGTCCAGTAAGTCCAACAGAAGGAGAAATAAGAAGAGCCCTGATGCTGGATCAGACCAAGGGTCCATCTAGCCCAGCATTCTGTTCATGCAGTGGCCAACCAGCTGCCTGTGGGAAGCCCACAAGTAGGACGTGAGTGTAATAGCACCCTCCCGCCCATGTTCCCCAGCAACTGGCATACGTGGGCATACTGCCTCTGATACTAAAGGTAGCATATAGCCAGCAGGACTAGTAGCCATTGATAGTGTGCATGGCCTTCACCTCCATGAATTTGCCCAGTCCCCTGTTAAAGCCTTCCAAATTGGTGGCCATCACTACATCTTGTGGAAGTAAATTCCATAGTTTAATGATGTGCTGTGTGAAGACGACAGAAAGGATGGTCCAGTCCTGACGTCCAGGTCTGTTAGATTTGTTGAGGTTCTTCAGTGTTAGTGGGCTGGGAGTAGGGGGAAGGGAGGGAGAGAAATCCCCTTTCCTGGGATTTTTCCTCTTCCAGTCCACAGCTCTTCTTGTGGAGTAGGGTGGGCTGATCTCCTTTACTAACTTCAAGTCAGCTGCATTAGCTGGTTTTGACAGAACCATTTGCTGGTTCTGATTGTGCAATAGAATATTCTTCTGGAGAACTATTTACAGATGCCAGCTGTGGTCCTATGTCCGGGGTGGGCAACTTGCAGCCCTCCAGATGTTTTGGCCTACAACTCCCATAATCCCTTACCATTGGCTATGCTGACTAGAGCAGATGGGAATTGTAGGCCGAAATGTCTGGGGGGTGGGTCCATAAGTTGCCCACCCCGTTGTATGTGATCCGATGTTTCGTACATGCAAGTTCCTTTGAAAGTATTAACGGACTTCCATCCGGTTTTCCTTTTGTGTCGTGCCCTTTAGATTAACTGTGGGCAGGGACAGTTTGGTCTGTTGTTGATGTCATTGTAAGCCACTCTGGGAGCCTTTTTAGCAGACGAGTGGGGTAAAAATGTTTTAAATATATAAATATCCGTATTGAATGCTCCAGCATTTCTTTTTGGCTTTGTTATTGTATCCATATTTTTGCACTCCACCTATGTGGATGCATATTTGTGTGTGTGTGTGTGTGTGTGTTCACGTGCTAGCAGGAAGAAAAGACTTCTCATCTTGTTTACTTGCTTTATCTTTGTACCACATTCTGTGGGTGTGTGGAGCATCTGCCACCGTTCCAGTCCACAGTGCCTCTGATGTAGACCGTTGCCTGCTCATGCCACAATAACATGGTGCACGGACTTTGGTCCCATTGCAAAAGCAACCCAGATGACTGGAGCTGCTCCATTTAAGTTGCTACCCAGATGAAGTGTCTGCCTCCCCTGCACTGACATAAAGCACTTTTAAAAGCATGTTTTCAGTTGGCTGACTTTGATCATCTTTGTTTTTTACGCAGTGGAAGAATCGGATATCATTGATCTCGAAAAACGGTATTGGCTCCTGAAAGCTCAGTCAAGAACGGGACGTTTTGATCTGGAAACGTTTGGCCCCTTGGTTTCCCCTCCCATTCATCCGTCTCTGGGCGAAGGTATGGAAACTCATGGCTTATCTCCATTGTTGTTAATATCATCAGTATATTTTTGTGGGATGGGGCGGGACTGGTTAGTTTCAGCCAATAACGCCAGTCATAGTTTGCTTGATGTTTACAGTCTGTCCCATCTCAAAAACTGTGCACGGGCAATTAATGGATTAGCAAATCTAAACATTAAAAGTATGTGAAGATGGTCTTTTACAACACAGCATAAGGGCTACAAATCGAAAGCGCCTTTGCGGGGGGGGGGGGAGAAGCTGGTCGAGGATGGAATGACCGCCACTTGACAGTCAAGATTTCCCCTTCCGAGACCGTTCCTGAGCCCACATTTGAGCTGTCCCTTTCCCATTGTGCAGGCTCGGGGGACAATTTGTCCCAGACAAATAGATGTTAATAGCGGGGGAAAGAATGGGGTGGAGAGGCGGATGGGACATCTCATTGCAATCTATCTGCCCCAGTCTTCTGTCACTGTGTTCTGACGCTGGGATGGTGGAGCTGCACACAACCTTAACAATTTGCCACTTGGCTGAAAGGTGGGACGTGTAAACACGATGACCGCATTCAGGTGATTGTTTCTCAGCTGAGATACAGATGAGACCTTCGCTTGTGCATGCAGCTCCTTTACTCCTCCCTTTGTGGCATGCCTCAATAAGGCAGGCAGTCTCTAATTAACCATGGTTTCCCGTTTCACTTGAAGTTTATGGCTACTGGGCTTGGAATAAATCAGGAACTTAGACCGCAGTTTGAAATTGGTCTAAGATCCTGGCTTTTCTGAACCTGGTATCCATAGTGTGTCCGTGGCTTGGACAAAATGGGAAACTGTTTAACGAGCGACTTCCTGGCTTATCGAGGCAGGGGGAAAGGCCTGCATGACACCGAGCCGAGGCTCAAGATCGTCCGGACCGGGCCAGTTTCTCCATGCTGGGTCGAACTCAACCTTTTGCCTTTGCCACTGACCCCTTGCAGGTCTCTTTAATGCCTTTGATGAAAATCGTGACAATCACATAGACTTCAAAGAAATCTCCTGTGGACTCTCGGCCTGCTGCAGGGGACCTCTGGCGGAGAGGCAGAAATGTGAGTAGGCCCAATGAGACTGTTAAGAGCTACTGTGCATGCTACGTTTTTTGGCGTGCGCCTCAGTCTCCCCTCCGTAGCCCCTCAGGACCTGGGACTCGCATACCCCAGGGATCGCCTTCGCTCAATGTGTGCCCTCACCAGCTAAGATCTTCTTGGGCCCTCTTCAGGCCTCCCTTGGGGAGGAGCACACGTCCGCCGGACCGGTCTCGGAGGTGATGGAATGGCCTCCCAGGGCTTTTGCCCGAGCATGTTTCTTACAGAGTTTTATAGGAGGGGGCAAGAGCCACCTTTGAAACAGCCTTCGTCAACCCTGCGGGGCTCCAGATGTGTTGGGGCTACCACTCCCATCACCCCGTGGGGATCACGCACTAGGCAGTGAAGGCTTTGAAACCGCCTCCCCCATCCCACAGGCCTCCAGATGTGCGGGGACTACAACTCCCATCATCCCAGGGTGGGAGTCGCTTCCTAACCAGTGGAATTTGTCGGTGGGATTTCAAGGCGGGGCTGCCATTTCTGTGATTTTTATTGCTTTTATGACCTGTGGATTTGATTAATCGTGTTAGCTACCTCGAGGCAGGGCTTAAATATGTGAAATGCATCCAGAACTGTGAATCTGACACACAGGCACCTCAGCCCCTATACACACGTGTGTGTGTGTGTGTGTGTCTTATAGGTATGCTCTTCAAGGAGCTAATACTGGCTGCAGTTCTCTGTTGAGGGTGTAGTCCTTGGTCAAACTTAGATTTGCCACTGCAGTGTATGGAGTGCGGATGAGCTTACTTCCTAATGTTTCTTTTTTTCTTGAAGGGACCCCCCTCCCCCACATCTGTCTGAATTCATCTACATGTTTAAGGCTCCTTTCTTTCCTCCCTCCGCTGTCTTTCCCCATAGGGGTGAATGCAAACATAAGAAAATATAATCTCATTCGGCGGTTTAAATATGAGGCCTTTTAAATGCTAATTCCTAATCGTCTTCTAGCTCTATTAATTCGATATATTATTGTGAGTTAGTCTCTCATTTTATGCCAATTACAATCAGTCCTCTCGAAGAGGCTGTCTTGTTGGTTGGTAGCCAATAACCTTATTCTTCGGCAGATTTCCATTTCTCTTTGATAAAATATTCATAAGCATACAGTTAGCACTGTTTATGGCACTGGCGTTTGCGCCCATGTATATGCGGCATCTGAGGTGCTTCTGCCACTACTAATATTTGCTTGTTAGAAAACTGGGGAGTAAACAGATTATTCTGTTTTTATTGCATTCCCGAGTTCTCTGTGTAGTCTCATCTCTTCCCAACCCTGTCAAATGGGTTTGCTGCTCCTCCTTCCTGTACGGTCCTCCAGAGAAGCTGCTCTTGAGAAGAGCCTCTCCTGAACCACTCTAGCCTTGCCCTACTTCCGTCTCTCTGCTATTCCCCACCTCCTTTTCTCTCTCTACACTTCTAATTTCTCAAACTTCACCTTCACTTTCAACGCCTACCTTACCCATTGCGTGGATTGTAAGTTTTCCGGGCAGGGGTTCCTGTAGGAGAGAGTTCACGGTTACTGGCTTAGGGTTGATTTGCAGGTAAAGCTCCCAACCAGCGGACTAAACGCTAAAAGCCTGCGCAAATGAAAAGGTCCGTAGGTTTCATAGATTTCATAGATCATAGAGTTGGAAGGAGCCTACAAGGCTATCGAGTCCAACCCCCTGCTCAATGCAGGAAACTAGAGGAGCGGTCTCCCATCCAAGTAATAACCAGGCCTGACCCTGCTTAGCTTTCCACACTCAGACAAGCTGAGCCAGCATGAGCCACATAAAGTGATGTGATGCCTAAAACCCATCAAGCCGGGTACCGCATGGGCATCCTTGGGGGAGAGCGTTCCAGCATTGCGATGCCGTCACAGAAAAAAAAAGCCCTTGCCCTGGTTATCACCTACGCTGGTAATTCACCTAGAGAAGGGCTCTGATGAGAACTTTGCTCTAGCCATTGGCCAAAAATGTTGGTACCTTCAATTCAAGGTGCTGGTTTTTTCCCCTAAAAGCCTTAAACAGCCTCAATCCAGGATATCTCAGTGAGCATCTTGTCCCATTTGAATGCTTACGTACATGTATCACACACACACACACACACAATCTCGTGAGGTTTTTTTGTGTTAGTAGTTTACTGCAGGGGTTCCCAACTTGGTGCCCGCGGGCACCTCCAGTAGTGCCTGTGAAGGGATCCCCAGTGTGCCTGCGGGCACCTGAAAATCCACCCCCCCCCCCAAAATATACATTCATGGATTTGTATGAAATGCAGACAACTTTCTAGCAATTACAGATAGGCTTCAACAAAAGTGAACCAAATATCGAAATAAGTATCCATTTGTAGTTGGCATCTATGTGCCACCCGTTCATATATCGAAAGCATTGTAAGGTCCTCAGTCCATTGCATTATAGGAGGTGAGTGTCTATCCTTCCAATTTTGTAATATCGGTATTTTAGCCGTCAAAAGTGCGCAGAGAATCCATTCCCCCTTTTTATTTATTGATTTCCCATGAAGCAGGTAAATAATTTAGACGAGCGCGTACACCCGTGGATATTAGACCGTTCCAGTGCAAAATTTATCTGTGTAATAACCTCCTCCTCAAAAGAAGCAATTACTGGACATTGCCAAAACATACGTTTAAAAGAAGCATTAGCTGTATTGCCCTGCCAGCAGTGAGCCAAATTAGACAATCCCTTATTTAAAAGATGTTGCAGTATCCAGTATTTTGCTGAATAAGATGCAGCCTAAAGTCCGTAGATGTGACAGGTAGATGCCAAAACAGCGATCCACTGATGAGGCGTTTTGTGGTGGCGCCCACAGCACTTTCTCAAATTCGCCAATGTGCGCACAGGTCCAAAAAGGTTGGTGACCTCTGTGTTACTGGGTTCTGTGTTGAGAACCACCCTGAGGCCCTGGCTGGCATAAGCCATAAAGAGAGCCAGTGTGGCGTAGTGGTGAGAGTGTTGGACTGGGACTCGGGAGATCCGGGTTCTAGTCCCCGCTCGGCCATGAAACTCACTGGGTGACTTTGGGCCACTGACTCTCGGCCTAACCTACCTCACAGGGTTGTTGTGAGGACAAAATGGAGAGGAGGAGGAGGATTATGTAAGCCTCCTTGGGTTCCTTGCAGGAAAAAAGGCGGGGTATAAATAAATAAACGTGCCTCTTATATATTAACAGCGAGGTCATTCTCCGAGTTGGATCATCATGTAGCCCAAACGGCACCATCCGTGCACAGGAGGGGAGCTATCAGCAGGGGCTTGAGGGCACGCCAAGGTTTGCAGAAAGACAAAAAAATCTTTGCGGGGTGCCGGTGGGGAAATGAGGGCTGAGCAGCCTCAGAGGGTACAGAATGCAGACTGACTTTGAGGGCGGGGAGGCGGAAAACCAGGAGGGAGCAGAGATGGAATGAAGTATCCTGGAAGAAGCCTGAACAGGAGCACTACAGCATTTTGTCACAGGCCCCACTTGTTAAAACTAATAGCGGTGCTCTCCCTTCAATGGGGGGTGTCCATCCTCACCCCACCCCACCCCTAGGTGGTCCGTGCTCTTCTTTTAGGCCCAAGTGAACTGACTCCCATCCATCCCTCTGTTTTCCTGGAGGCACCTGGCAAGTGCTTCTTGTAGCTGCATCCGCAGTGGCAGCCCAACTTCTCTTTTTATCTACCGAAAGGGTCCATACTTAAACAAACAAAAACTCCTAGGTTGTTTGTGTGTGTGTACGTGGTTCTTTGTGTGTGTTCGTGTGTGTGTGTTGTTTTGTGTGCATTTCTCTGTGTGTTTGTGCATGCGTGCATCTGTGTTTCTTTGATACACATACGTAAGCTTGTCTTCCAGATTTGAGTCGTGCTCATTTATTTATTTATTATATTTATTATATTTATACCCCACCTTTTTTCCTGCAAGGAACCCAAGGCGGCTTACATAATCCTCCTCCTCTCCATTTTATCCTCACAACAACCCTGTGCGGTAGGTTAGGCTGAGAGTCATTGACTGGCCCAAAGTCACCCAGTGAGTTTCATGGCCGAGTGGGGACTAGAACCCGGATCTCCTGAGTCCCAGTCCAACACTCTCACCACTACGCCACACTGGCTCCATGCGTCATTAAACTCTGTTGCCCCCTTCCCCAACCTGTGACTGAGACAAAACCATAACTCAGCTAATTCATGCCATAGCCGATGGTCAATCCTAGCTGACAGAATAACCTCACTTTCCCCTCTGTTAGTTTGCTTCAAGGTTTTTGACATTGACCGAGACGGGGTTTTGTCTCGCGTTGAACTCGAAGAGATGATGGTGGCCCTTTTAGAAGTCTGGAAAGATAATCGCACTGACGACATTCCTGTAAGTTGCATTGAAATTTGTTTATCTTTTTAAAACTGTCTTTCCAGTGTACGTGGGTTGGTTTTTTGTTTTTTTTTTAAGTTTTGAAATGCAGTTTGCACATCTAAAACAGCTTTTAAAATGCCTGCACCGAGGAGAAGGGCAAATTCAGTGTGTGCTCATCCTTGAATAGTTTAACTTGTGCTGATTGTTTTTAAAAGTGCCTCTTTTACAAATGACTGATTGAACTCTGATTGCAAATTGATTTCCAGGGTTTGCAAACTGGCAGATTTACTCAAATGTCATAAAATTGGTAGGACCCAGACTTACACATGCTTAGTGTAGACTAGTGTTCTCCAACCTTGGGTCCCCAGATGTTTTTGGCCTACAACTCCCAGCATGCCCCAGCCACCCATGCTGGTTGGGGCATGCTGGGAGTAGTAGGCCTTTTTTTCCATCTAAACATGCATAGGATTGCGCCTTAAGTCTGGATCCAACCCAAGATTTCTGCTTTTTTGCTCTCTATGTAAGCTCGAGTACTGTGTCAGGATCACTCTTTTTCTTTTTTCTTTTCTTCCCTGGCCCAAGGAGTTGCACATGAACCTGTGTGACATTGTTGAAGATGTTCTGAAGGCCCACGACACCACGAAGGTAAGAACCTGCTCACGCTTTTCGCCGTCGTTCACTGTATGGATTGTACGCTGTTTAATCAACACAATAGCAGCTGCAAGGATTGAAGCAGCCGGTTTGTTGGAAGGCAGTGAGGGCGGGCAAATATTAACCGGTGGGTTAAATAAGATATGGAAGGTTTTGTTTTACGGTGATGTTGACACATGCAGGTAATATACATAGAAAGGGAAGGAAGAGATCAATAAAATCAGGAGATACTATAGTAACTGGAATCAGTTTTTAAAAAAAGTTTCTGGGATATATGTTTGCATTAAAAAAACGTTTCTTTGGTGATTTTTGGTTTTTGAGATACGTAAGGCGGATGGATGGATGAAATCATATTTGTTGTATACAACCGTGGGATGATATATTCACTGTGGAATATTTATTATAAAAGAAGCCTAATAAAATGCAATTTAAAAAAATATTTTTTTCAAAAGGAACTGTTGTTGAAGCTGTATCTTCATTGTTCAGGTCCACCCAGCCAAGCCAGGGATGGGGAATATGTGGCCCTCTCAGTGTTGCTAGACCACAGCTCCCATTATCCCTCACCATTGGCTATGGGACTTGCAATCCAACAGCAGCAGCTGGAGGGCCACAAGTTGCCCCGAGAGCTACTCAGGGCGCAATCCTATGCATGTTTAGACAGAAGAAAGTCCTTCGACTCCCAGCATGGCTGGCTGGGGCATGCTGGGAGTTGTGGGCCTGTCTAAACATGCACCCATAATCTCTTCTTTTTAAAACAACACTCTCCTTCTTTTTAATCATAGAAGTGGTTTGGCTCAGTTGAGATTATCTTCCCAACCATGGTCTGGAGGACTGTGAACGAGCCCTAGCTTCTTGCACTCCCTTCCTCCTCTCATCCTTTTTGTGTGCCTTCCCCATCAGTTTCTTGTTTCGCCCCGAGCCCGATTCCTCTGGGAAGCTTACGATCAGGGCTTAAGGCAGCAAGCCTTGTCATTAGCCTCTTGATTGAAATTCTTGCTGGCCTCAGTATCGTCGCCTGCTACAATATAGTTTGTGTCGCTGGCTTTAGGGACAATCGGACAATCTCCTGAATCTTTTTTTCCCCACCCTCCGCCCCTGAAATCTGCATGTTGACATTAAACCCTTGGTTGGAAACTAACTTTCATGGGGGCGATATTTTCGAACTGAGCAAGGGCCAGCCATTTTGGCTCTGCCCGCTGACTCCCACATGAGCCCGAGGCACTGTCGGAAAAAGGTCTTCCATGCTGTCTTTCTACAAAGGTACCTGTGCACATCAGGGGATAACTCTAAGAACATAGGAGCTGCCTTGCATTTGGTCCGTTTAGGGTTCAATCCTAAGCATGTTTAGACAGAAAAAAGCCCTACAACTCCCAGCATGCCCCAGCCAGCCATGCTGCCTGGGGCATACTGGGAGCTGTAGGCCTTTTTTCTGTCTAAACTTGCATAGGATTGCACCTTCAATTCAGTATTGCTTACATCAGGAGCGAGCAGACTACAACTCCCATCCTGCCTGGGTATTATGGGCTTGCGGTCCAGCACGTCCGGAGGGCACCAGGTTGGTGAAGGTTGTGTTAAACCCACGCGAAGCCTATTTACCTATCACAGCTTTCCGGTCAAAAGAGCAGTTTTGTGGAAGACCTTCCATTTGGAATAAAGACCGTTGGGAGCATTTGTGAATAGGAGGTTCCTCTGGTTCTTGGGTGGAAATCATGACTTGTCTCCACCGGTTTGGAACTGGCTTCAAGCCAATTCAAGTGGGTATATGCAGAGGCGTAGCGTGGGGGGTGCAGGGGGTGCCGGCCGCACCGGGCGCAACATCTGGGGGGGGGCGCTCGCGCCTCCTCGGCTGCTGCCGCTGCTGCCTGCCGTCCGCTTGCTGCCGCCGCCGCCGCCAAAGCAACTGGGGAACCGCCGAGGCAACTGGGGAACTTGCAAGCGGCAGCAGCGACGCCCCTCCTCGCCGCTCCCCCCACCCTCCACCCCCAAGGCTTCGCGGCTGGTCCCAACTTTGCTCGACCGGCCTTGGCGCTGCGCTGGAGGAGCCACCGCCGTGAGCGCAAGGAGGAAGGGCCCCGCCCGGAGGAGGGGGAGAAGGGGGAGAAGCCTGCCACCAGTTGCGCGCAAGTCGAGGCGCACAAGCACGGTGCACGGCGCCTGAGCGCGCTTGCCTCGGCTCCAAGCGGCGCCCAAGCAGCTCACCCTGGCGGCGGGAACTCTCGCTGCAGCACGCAGGAGCCCAGAAAGGGAAGGCTTCGGACCTGAGCTGAGCGCGGCTGCGCTCGGCCTCTCCCAGCACTTCCCGTAGAATTTCCGCCTCAAATGCCGTTTCCCCCCGTGGGCCGGTTAAGAATCCCTCTTCTCTGGAACAAATTTCCACTTGTCCCCAGCTGTTCAGGGGCAGAAGGAAACTAGGAAGTTGTGTCGGTGAAGGGAGAGTTGATCTGTAAGGGGGGGGGCTAGCCCCCCCATTTTTCTGCCCCCTCCTAATTTTTTTAAAACAAATAATAAAATGTACTAAGCAATTTTAGAAAACCAACAAGAAAGCTTTTGTTTTTCTTCTTAAAGGTACAGATGCTATTATTTGGGGGCAGTGCCACAGCGGAATCTGCCCAGATATTCCTAATGATACATATCTGAGATGAAGGAATATTTTTACGTATGTGAACAGTTGCACATACTTTTTAAGAAGGGGCATGTTGCTCAGATTTATAAAGGCTGTTCTTTAAAATTCCTGTTGGTTCACATGGACACTGGGACTGGACACTTGGATTCAGATGAAGAATTCATTCTTTCTATACTCAAATTAATCAATCAATGCATCTAACCCTTATGAAAAAATTTGTCATAAAAAAACTGAAGCTATTGGATTGCTCAGTAGTCTTCCTTTCCCCTTCCTTACTGAAATTATTCTAAAAGTACTGGGATATCTTAAAGCTGTAAGATATCAGTGCAGGCAGCAGCAGCAGCAGAATCTGGATATTAAGGCAGCATTGAATCTGTGCTGGAAGGTAGTTGCAAGAAATGCAAAATGATACTGTTTTCAACAACATTTCTGAAGCAGCCAAGAAAGCATGTGAATCTGCTGACCATGAAGCGCCATCAAAACGTCTATGTAAAACTCCCTTGGACATCAGGAAAGCTGATTATAATAAACTCAAGAGTACAAGTACGTAGGATTCCATGGCAGGAAAACCCAACAGGCAGAGGAGTTCAAGAGGTGGGGGGATGCTTATCAAATTTGCAGATGACACAAAATTGTATGGGATAGCTAATACCTTAGAAGGCAGAAATAAAATTCAAAATGATATTGAAAGTTTAGAAGACCGGGCAGAAAATAACAGAATTTTAACAGATACAAGTGTTTAACAGAGAGCAAGTTCTTTGCTTAGGAAAAATTAATAAAATGCACAGCACAGGTATAAGATGGGGGCTTGGCAATAGTACGTGTAAAAAGGATCTTGGAGTTGTAGTTGATCACAAGCTGAATATGAGTCAGCAGTATGATGTGGCTGCAAAAAGGGCAAATTCAATTTTTGGTTGCATCAACAGAAGTATAGTTTCAAAAGCATGGGAAGTGATTTATTTATTTATTTATTTATTATATTTATCAATCGCCCATCTGGCCAGTCACCCGGCCACCCTGGGCGATGTACAATTAAAATACAACAAAACAACACAATAAAATATAATAATTAAAACAATATATTGTTCTTGATATTTTTTGTCGTTTACGATGGTTGTGAGACGACATATAATAGCATGGTCCATGCTAGGTTACTACATTTGTAGATTTGTATTCATAGACCTGCTGAAAATGTGGAGAATGTGTAATGCATGTTCGCACTCAATAAAGTGTTTGAAAATAAACTTGTATTTAGATGCATTTTACTTTAATTACATCAGTATTTTCATAACAAACAATACATGTGCTTAGGGGGTAAGGGTTTCTTTAACTAATCTAGTGGAAGAGACTCGAGTGCTAAAATCCACGGGTTAGGGGGCGCAAATTACTTGCCTTGCCCCGGGTGCTGACAACCCACGCTACGCCACTGGGTATATGTATGCCCTTTGATTCTCCGTTCCTTTTGCGAACATTGTCATCAGTAGCTTTTCTTCACGAAACGGCACACTGTGTCCCTTTCAGTGCTCGATATTTCTGTGTGCAGATGTGAGAGACGTGTCGGCCAAACACTTGGTGAAGTGCTCACGGATTCTCTTTTGCTTCCCCATTTGTGACTTCAGCTGGGCCAGCTCACTCTGGAGGATTACCAGATCTGGAGCGTGAAGAGCGCGCTTGCCAATGAATTCCTGAATCTACTATTTCAGGTATGTTTCCGGCAGGCTGCAACCTCCACTGTCTGGCAGCATTTTAGCTTTGCCTTCCCTGCCTGCCTGCTTCCCTTTGCAGTCGCAGAATGACAAGGGCCGTGTCGGCTCTTGTGCCGGTGTGTTCCTGGGTCTGTCTGACTCTTTCTCCAAAGTGTGCGCTTTGCAAGGATGCTTCTCCTTGCCTGATTGCCGAGCTTCGTTTGTATGCATTCCAGTGTCTTGGGATGCTTTAAAGCGCAATCTGTTGGGGGTGGGGTTGAAGCGGGGAAAAACCAATGTGCGAGACACACGTAAGAATCCAGAGGTGTTCCATGGCATAATAGCTGTTGCATTTTCCGTTAGGGCAGGCCTGTTCTTTTCAAGCAGCCTTCCCCAACCTGGTGCTCTCCAGATGTGTTGGACTACAACTCCTGCAATCCATTGGCCATGCTGGCTGAGGATTGTGGGCATTGTAGTCCAACACATCCGAAGGACACCAGGTTAAGGAAGGCTATTCCCAAACCTTGCTGGTCAACCTTTTTGGCGAACGCGTCGCACAGCGTGTCCAAACTGCGGGCGTGCCGTTCCGAGGACGTGCCAAAGTGTACATTGCAGACTCTCGGTCCCACTGCCACTCAGTTAAGATGTCGCTCTTTTAAAATGTCTTAACTTTCCAGCAATGTCAGCCCTCGAGGCAGCATTAACAACAAATAGATCCCCCCAATCCCCCCAAATACACACACAATCCTTCGTAATGAAACAACAGAGCAAATAATAACGGAGCATAGAACCAGAAGGCATAAAACTGTTTCACTGGTAGGTCCCTCTTCCATGAATTTCTCTAATCCCCATTGAAAGCCTTCCAAGGGCAGACGTGGCAGCCAATCAAACAGCATAAACATGAGCCCAAACTTAAAATTTAAATGCTTCTCCGCCCCCCCCCCCCCAAGTAGGTAAATTAAAACAACAACAACACTGCCGCTTAAAAGATAACACTGCACGTGGAGCAGGCTATCGATGGAAGATTTTAACACACATCCATCTTCTTATGGAAGCATAGCTGTCTGGGGTTTTCATCATATGGTTTGGGCCTTTCAAATCTCCTTTTTTTTTTAAAAAGAAAAAATGCAGTATTTTATTTAATGCAGTGGGGGGTTTTTTAATGCAGTGTTTTAAAAATGTTTTGTTTTTCATCTTTGAGCTTTGGGTAACTATTTAAACCCAGTCCAGCTTGGGTGAATTGTTGCTCTACTCCCAACAGGTGAGGTTGGGGGGGGGGCGATCCAGCTGCCCCCCACCTGATCAGACCTTGTGTGATTTTTACATATCCTTCTGTACTACTTGAACCCCCCCCCCCCCATACACACACACTAGTGTGAGTTCCTATGTAGGCTTCATAAAACTCAAATGCAGCTCAAGTCGTGTGATTTAATGATGTTGAAAGGAGGGCCGGCGTAAAAAAAAAAAAAGCCAGCTGTGCTTTTGTGCTTTGGGAAATCTATCACTTCCTGCCAGCTAATGACTCTTTTTTTCGTTGTTTTTATTCACAATGCAGAATGCAATTTTTTGCTCTGTAGTAGCAACTTAAATCCATCTCCCCTACCAAACATTAAAAAAAAAAAAAAAGATGTCCAGCTGGGATTCAAATTGGTGGTCTTGAAAATTGCAATAGGAGAAGAGTATAAATCTTCTGATGATCAGTCGGTTAGGGGAGTGAATAACGATGTTTAGTATCTCAGATTCAGGCCTTGGTAAACAACCCCAGCTCTTTCGTACATATTATCATGCCATTCAAGTGGGCTCCGCCATTATCTTGCCGTCCTGTCTCATAACTGAGTGGGCGGATTAAATCTGCAGATCTGCCCAGTTACAAAGCCTTTTGGCGACGTGGGGGGGACGGTGGCAAGGAGAGATATTAGCACAATTCTGACATCACGCCCAAACGTAACTTCAGAAATCTGGCGGGATGTCTGAATTGACACAAACCATGGTTTGTCATCCGCTGGTGAATTGGAAACTAGGGTTTGTACTTAACTGTTCTTCTTAACTGTTGTGCTTAACTGTTGGGGTGGTGCTAGGTACCGAAAAGATCCGGGGCTCAGGCCCACAGGGGAAAAATAAATTGCACAAATTTGCATATGCTGATTTACATATGCTCTAAAGTCCATCTGTTTGTCTTTAAAGGACCCTGTCTTCTAAGGACACCCCATTTGTAAAAAGGGGTGTATGGACAGGGGAGAGGAGGGCATTTGATTTCAGACAAAAACCTCAGGCTGAAAGATTCAAGGGGGGGCAGCAGGAGGGGAAGCGCATGTGGGCCAAAAGCCAGCTCATCCAGGGGGATCCGATGCAACAGAGATCACCAGGGCCCCTGAGCCTTTCTTTCAGCAAGTGCCCATGGACAGCAGCAGGGTGGTGGGGCAGAGGACCTCCCAGAGATTTGGGGCTCCAAATGAAAGATTCGGGACTCCAGCCCTAGTGGGCCGCCCCCTAACACTGCTTGGCATGTTGTCTTTAATCGCCAACTTCCTTGTCACAGCCATTGGTCTATTTTTAGGGTCTACCGCAGTGTGGGAATTGGGCATCAGTTTATGAACTGGAGTGCCGAGAAGGATGGAAAACGAAAGCAGCTCTGAAACCACAGTTTGCACGCTTGGAAGCGCAAACCCAGGCTTGGCAGGCTGTCCAAATTAAGTCATCTGTGGCAGTGAGCTTTCCGTGCTTTGGCTGAGTGTCCCCACTCTGCTTCCAGCGGAAGCATCCATTTATCCTGGGTAGCTGACTTAGGAACAGAGGAAGCTGCCTTATACCCAGTCGCACCATTGGTCCATTAGCTCAGTGTTATCTGCTCTGATTGGTTGCGTCTCTCCAGGGCTTCAGACAGAGATCTTTCCCAGCCCTGCCTGGAGACGCCGGGGATTGAACCTGGGACCTACTGCATGCTAAAGCATATGCTTTTACCACGGAGCTACGGCCCATCCAGGTTTGGGGAAGGCTGGCCTATCATTTCAGAAATTAAGGGTTTGGATGGGTGGGGGTACAAAATTAACCCAACAACAAACAAGCTCCACCAGAATTTCAAAATACTTTGCCGAATTGCTAGCAGGATTCCCCAGACAGAAACTTCATCCGTTGCTCTCTCTCTCTCATATATTTTAAAGTACTGTATATGCAATACACCAGTGTTCTCCAACCTTGGGTCCCCAGATGTTTTTGGCCTACAACTCCCAGCATGCCCCAGCCAGCTATGCTGGCTGGGGCATGCTGGGAGTTGTAGGCCAAAAACATCTGGGGACCCAAGGTTGGAGAACACTGCAATACACCCACAGGCACCTCTTCAGTTAAGGTGTGGGGAGGAAAAGGCCAAGACCGAAAGTCATCCCCAAACTTCAGAAGGAATGGTCCAGCACATGTAAATGAAGACCTGATTCGCAGGAAACCATTTCCAAATCAGAAATGGGTGGGTGTCTTGGGCCCAGCGGACATCAGACTGTCTGCCCGTTTGCACAGAAAGGTGGCAAATCATGCATTCATTAACCTGTGATTCTCCACGGTGCGAACTGGGCATGTTCTGCCGCCGTTTTGCATATGCAGCCTCGTACCAGGCCAACTGGAGGTTGCTACGTGATGTCTGAACCCAGACATTATAGGTTAATCGTGGCTTAAACAAACTCCAGTTAGCCTAACAACTAATTGTAGGCTAACTGGGTTGTTTTAAGCTATGATGAACCTATAGTGTCTGGGCTCCAACATCACGTAACAACCTTGGCCTGATTGGAGGCTGCCTGGGCAAAATGGCAATGGAACACACCTGGCACGCACTGCGGCGAATCGCGGGTTAATGGACGCATGATTTGCTGCCATTGCGTGCAAGCCAGGTCAATAAGTGTGTGCCGGGGGAAAGCCCCACAAGGTAAGCAGTTGGTCACCTATAGGAAAAGTGAGTGAGTATCCAAAGCATTCGTCAAGATCCACATGTTTTGCCTCGCCCCTCGGACATAATAGGTATTTGAGCATTTGTGGTAATATGTGACAATTAACTGGATTGTAATTGTAGCCAATGTAGCGTAGTGGTGAGAGTGTTGGACTGGGACTCAGGAGATCCGGGTTCTAGTCCCCGCTCGGCCATGAAACTCACTGGGTGACTTTGGGCCAGTCACTGACTCGCAGCCTAACCTACCTCACAGGGTTGTTATGAGGATAAAATGGAGAGGAGGAGGAGGATTATGTAAGTCGCTTTGGGTTCCTTGCAGGAAAAAAGGCGGGGTATAAATATAATAAATAAATAAATATAAATAAATAATGAGTCCCTCCTATACTGTGTGATTAAATTTGTTGATGTTTTTTCCTTTCTTTCTCCTTTTCTCCAGGTGTGCCATATAGTCTTAGGTTTAAGACCTGCCACTCCAGAAGAGGAAGGACAAATCATTAGGTAGGCCTCACCCTCCTCCCACCAAATTCTTTCTTGGGATGCTTTGAATAAGATCCACGGCTAAATTAGACAAGGACCGGGTTCACGCGACTCGCGAAGCCTCAGTAGGTTGAGCGGCAGAGTTGGCTTAGCATGTTGTCTGAACCCTGCGTGGTGGTTTATAAGCCAACCTGGTGTGGCTTATAAACCACCCTGCTAAGCTGTGGCTTGAAGTAGGGTGAAGAAAACCCTAGTAGGTTTAGTGTGTGGTCTGAACCCGGACGACAGGCTAACCCACTGAGAAGTCAAAAAGGCACAGAGCCCCTTGGCAAGAGCGGCGAAAAAGGGCTGCCACTCTTGCCAGGGGGACTAGCAAAGGGTGCTTTCCACCACCACCACCACCACCACCACCACATTAAAAAATGTAAAAAAAAAAAAATAGCAGTGGGCTACAAAGTTTCACTTTGGATTGGCATGGAAACTTGCCTGCATGGACACAGTGTCCATGCCAGATTGGAACTTTGTAGCCCACTGCTATTTCTTTTACACCAAAAAAAAGAAAAAGAAAAAGAAGAAGGCTGGGGGTGGGGGTGGAAAGCACCCTTCGAGCAGAATCTTCAGGTGGGGGGGGCTCATGTTCCCCCCCCCCGGGCTGCCCTCACTTTCCCAAGTGTGGATAACCCAGCGGCACAAGCCCCCGCCAAGACCCTGCAAAAAAAGGGTGTTTTGGGGGATACCCCCTCAATTCCCCCCTTCCACACAGGATCCCTGGGTTTTTTGGGGGGGGGTGCTGGGAAGCCCCAACTGTCCCCTTGGTTTTGCCATTTACCCCAAGTCGATAGCACTGCGGGAAGTGGCAAAACCAGGGGGAGTCCCCTGTGCCAGGGACGGGAGATTAGCCCGAACGACAGTTTTGGGGTGAGGGGGGGGAACTTGGTGCTCCTGCAGTGCATGCTGGGATGCCAGCAGGGGGGACCGATGAAGGAAGAGGGCTGCGGGGATGGCCAGGGAGCCCCGCTGTGCCCGATCATTAGTCGGGGGCCCAGGCAAACTTAAGCCCACAGAGGAGGCTTCAGGGCCTCTGTGGACTTAAAAGTGTTGCGTGAACCCAGCCGAGGTGATCTTCAGAGTGGGAGCTGGTGGTCCGCTGTCCCTTACCTTCTCCAAACCCCACAGCACAAATGAGAGCTTGGAAGAAAGGATGTGTGTTCCGGGCCATCCTGGGTCAGTCACCCCCCCCCCCCCCGTTAAGCGGGTTTGTCGGCAGTGGCTTCCAGGCAAAGCAAAGAAGGAGAGATGCCTCCTCTGTTGCCAGCCCCCGGCCCTGAATGTGCAGATTGCACCCAAGCAAGCCAAGATTTAGAAAGCATCAACACCTTCGTCTTGATTCAAGCCACAGCTGATAGAATTGAGCCTCTTGGTGTGCTGTAATTGAGATGGCTGGATTACAGCAAGTCAGCAGTTTTCAATTCTGTCACCTGTGGTGATAGACTTCCAGATAGAATTCTATTCAATTCTGTCACCAGGACGAAGGGTTTTTCTTCTTCTTTGTTAATGACAGTACATGTGTTAATTAGCTCGCCAATGCCAGGATGTGTGTTATCACCAATCCACTGTTTTGGGAATGGCCCCTGGCAATAATGTAATTATCACAGTCTGTACTTTCTGCATTTCATTTCCCTCTGACTTCACTGTTGACAATCCCCTCGCCTCCCCAACCATATACGTACATGCATACATATCCCCCTCTAACTCAGGATAACTCTTCATGCATCCAATAAAGTGCTGGCATCATACATTTCGTTAGCCTTTAAGGTGCCGCAGGACTCGCTTCTTTTTGCCGCAACAGACTTCGCGCAGCTGTTCCTCTGGAATTAGTTACCTTACAGCAAGGGTGGGCAGACTTCAGGTTTGCAGGATCTACTTTGTTTTGTTCTGGGTTTTTTTGCTAGAACCTTAAGATTCACCACGCGGAGCCTGGTGCAAAAGGCGTGCGCTTGGAATTTAAAAATAAAATAAAATCTGGGCCCAGGAATTTGTTTGGAGGACCAGAACTGAACGGAGCTAACAGTCCTTCCACACACACACAGAAAAACACTTGTGGTTACTGCCAAATTTCCTTCATTTTAGCGGTATAATTTAGGGCAGGTATTGTTGCTGTTATTAGACCACTGAGAGTCAGGAAATCCTCGCTGATCTGCTGCAAAATCACCCAGAGAACTGCCAGTAGATTCCGATCTGCCTTCTGCTCAGCCTTGCCTCACAAGATCATTTTAAGGGTCATAAGTAGAACAGCCTTCCCCAACTTGGAGCCCTCCAGATGTGTTGGACTACAACTCCCAGCACCCCCCAGCCAGCATAGCTGGCTGGGAGATGCTGGGAGTTGTAGTCCAACACATCTGGAGGGCTCCAAGTTGGGGAAGGTTGAACTAGATAATACATATGTAGCATCTTAAATGCTTGAAAGCTCCATACAAATGTGAATAATAATAATAATAATAGTAGTAGTAGTAGTAGTAGTAGTAGTAGTATTGTATTGTACTGATCTGTTTTGTGTGTGTTTTTTTCTTCGCCTTAGGGGCTGGTTAGAACGAGAAAGTAGGTACGGCCTTCAGCCAGGGCACAACTGGTTTCTCATTGCAATGCAATGGTGGCAGCAGTGGAAAGACTATGTCAAATATGTAAGTCGCATCTTAGGCTGTAGGGAGGGGAGAGTGTTGAACCAATAACCTGATGAGTATATAGAGAAGGGGAGAGAGACAGCAATCCAAGTGCTCCCCACCTCCACCAGGAGAAGGCCGTTGTTTGTTTTCTAAAGCCGCCAGCGTAGCCTGTCAAGACGCTTTGCTCTGAAGTCCCGTTATGCTCCCATATCGATTTCTTGGAATATTCTTTTCCTGCCCTGTTTGTTGCTTTTTCTAGTGCTCTTTCTGTGAGAACATCTCGCCGATTATCCACTGCCTTCGGCTTCATCTTGCAGTCTCTGTTCTTAAGAGAACAGCTTTATAGAGACCCAGTGTGGTATAGCGGTGAGAGTGTTGGACTGGGACTCAGGCGAGCCGGGTTCTAGTCCCCGCTCGGCCATGAAACTCACTGGGTGACTTTGGGCCAGTCACTGACTCTCAGCCTACCCTACCTCACAGGGTTGCTGTGAGGGTAAAACGGAGGAGGGCTATGTAAGCTGTCTTGGGTTCCCTGCAAGAGGAAAAAAGGCGGGATATAAATAGAATAATAAAATAACAGTATAGTTCTGGATTACAGTTTTGTAGTACAATCCCTAACATCTATTTTTAAAAATGTTTATAAACCAAAATGCAGTGGGATGGGAAGTAGAGAGGAGAAACAAAGATGATCATTTTGATTTGCATGCAATTAAGATTATCATTTTGATTTGCATGAATGGGGGAGCCGAGCAAATAAGCTCCCATCTTTTCTGCAAGGCTTTCGCATACTTGGCAAAGTTTGTTTGAATTAAAACTGAGGTGGGTGTACCTCAGGAGCCCACTGAAGCTCCTGTTAGAATCTTGACAAATCTCAACGTTTGTTTTCTAAAAATGTGAGGCTTCTAGTCCTCATGACTATAGCTGAGAAGCAGGGTGCGTGCCTTTGTATGTATGGAATTGCAGGTTGAACATTTCCAGTTAGGATCACTGGTCCATCTAGCTCAGTATTGCCTACACTGGTGCAGCCCCCTGCTGTTCCACAAAATCAGCAGCAGTGAAACGAGAAAACAAATTAAAGGGGGGGGGGAATTGCATGCATAATACTACAGAGCACCAAAAAGTGTTTTCAGGAGGCACCGAAAACAATACAATGTTGACGCCTGCCTGACCAACCTCCAGAGGCAGGGAGTTCCAGAGAAATGGAGCCACCACTTTCTGGGTGGAGTCCAGTTGGGCCGTAGGTCCATGTGGAACCCCCAGGAGAATGCCCTCCGATGACCTCAGTGACTGGGCAGGGTGGTATGGGAGAAGGCGCTCTCTCAGATATCCTGGTCCCAAGTTGTTCAGGGCTTTATACACTAGTAGCAAAAGCTTCAACCTGGCCCAGTAGTGAATGGGCAGCCAGTGCAGTTCCCTCAGCAAAGGAGTTGCATACTGGAAAGGGGCAGCTCCTGACAACAGCCGAGCTGCTGCGTGCTGCACTAGCTTCCAGCTTCCGGAGCAGCCTGAAGGGCACACAGAAAATGGCCCACAGATCTCCCGAAACTGCCTTTGTCTGCACTATAACAGGCAGTGGCTCTCCAGGGTTTCGGATGGAAGGTATTTCCTGGCCCTACCTGGAGATGCTGGGATTGAACCCGGGACCTTCTGCATGCAAAGCAGGTGCTCTGCCCCTGAGCTACACCCTTCCCCCACAAACACAAATGACCCAGGCGGGACTTGCACCCACAGTCCTCTGCTTCAGAAGCTGACGCCTTCTCTGTTAGGCCACTGGCCCTGCCAGTGATGCAATCACAAGTCCTGAGACAACGCCCGCAGGGTGAAGTGCCGTCTCGGCCTCACCTTGCCGCAGGAGATCCAGTTCTCCGGTTAAAAGGAGTTTGACGTTTGGTGCTGGGATGTGCCCCCACCCCCGTGTTACTGGCGAATCCCCCGATGTCCCCGCTGCCACCTCTGGGCCTGGCGGATGGCAAAACTGTGATGCCGGGGGCCACAGGTGTTCGTGGGGAAGAAATTGGTACCTGATGCCAACGCTAGAGAAATTTTGGTTGCGGTAAGTGACTGAGGAAGCCTGGCCCTTCATCTGTGGAGATCTTCTGGAGAGGGATCTAGAGATTCCTTCTTGGAACGGTCCTGGGAGAGGGGGGGCGTCTTTTGTCTCTCTCAGGATCCTCAGTGTTGCAGGTTCCTCCTCTGTCATTGCTCCTGGGATACCGAGGCCAGGAAATTTGTCCCTGCCTTCCCACATTCTGATCTAGGAGTCTTCAATGGGCAAATTCTTCCATTGAATCTGCCTTTACCTTGTTAAGCCTTTCTCCGTTGTCATGAGGGCTAGCAACTTGAATCCCCCTCCAAATGAAAACTAAGGTTATTTTGTAATCCAGTGGACTTGTTGTGAATATTGAAATACCCAGTTGAGTATAGCATTTAGCATTTTGTAAACCTCCCTGGAAGTTATGCTGGGTGGTACTGAATTTTAATAAATTCATTTTTTAAAAAAATCTTCACCTCTGAATGGAAGGTGCTTATGACTGTGGGATGTGGGAAGTCCTAGTCTCTTGCCTCTCTACTACAGTCCTGCCCTGCAGTTCAGTTCCCTCTTTCTCTTCCAATTTTAGGACGCTAGCCCCGTTGTGATAGAGCCTTCGTCTGTCTTAAACGGAGGTAAGAATTCGCTCCCGGCTCCTGCAGCCCATACGTCAGAGCAGGGAGAAGACAAAACAGGCGGTTTAAATTACTACAGTGCCACAGAAGAAAAGTGTTCAGATAACATTTCTACCGCATCAGAAGCCTCAGAGACCACTAGCGGCAGTAAGCATTCGACAACGATAACAACCTCCCATCTTGTTTTTGAAAGAGGATTGAATCTGGATTGGGCGTTGCGAGGGATGCTGAGGCAGGAAGGACGCTAGACTAACCAAAATAGACGGCTGGATACGAGCATGAAGAGGGCAAGCAAAGCAGGGAACACATACTTCGTTTAGCTATAGTTATGCTGTGGGGACTGGTATATAGTGCTAAGGGCTTCACAGAGGGATTTAAAAGAAGAGAGTGGGGTTAGTTAATGGCCTTCTCTCTCATGCCCTTAACATTTCATAGATTTCATAGATCTTCGAGTTGGAAGGGGCCTACAAGGCCACCGAGTCCAACCCCCTGCTCAATGCAGGAAACTAGAGGAGGGGTCTCCCATCCAAGTAATAACCAGGCTTGACCCTGCTTAGCTTTCAACGCTCAGACAAGCTGAGCCAGCGCGAGCCACAGGCCTGTTCTGCCGTACTCCTGCATCCCACAGAGAGAGGATCCAGGGTGGGGCTGTGCAGACGAGGAGGTGGAGCTCTGTGCGGGAAGGACTGGCTCCCTTCTCGGCGCCTGTTTCGTCTCACTGAATTCCACGTGGCAAAATCAGGCCGCGATCCGGGGGCCTCGGTAAAAAGGGAGCCACGTTTGCCTCTCGTCCTCAGACCACCTCGTGTTTCCCCAGGGGCGGTTGGCAGCGTTGGCCTGAATAAAGAACTCCTTTACTTTCTCCCGCTATAAAGGAATGGCTGCCATTCATCCCTATGGAAAAAAAAAAGATAACGCTCTCTACTTGGGGACAAAGTAATTGTGTGTATGTGTGTGTGGGGGCAAAACCTTCCCTTCCTCCCCCCCCCACCCCAGTGGGTGACCTAGTCTGAGAGGGGATATCATAGGTGGTGATGTGGATCTGCCCCCCACAGAGTCTCTGCAATACTGCACAGTCTGCGGGCTGTGATGGGTATTTCACTAGTTTCAGATCAGCCTCGTTCTTATGAAGTAAGGGAAGGACGATACAAAGGCCCTGCTGTCGAACTGTGCTTGAACGATGAGAATTCCCAGCCTTTGCTTTCTCAAAAATGCACCATCGCTTTGTAGAGCCCTCTTGGAAAGCAGAGGGACAAAATGATTTGGGGATCACAAAATAGAGGCACCTCTTAAAAACGCCCTGATCCCCCAGGATCTGCCTTTCTGCATTTCAGATGGCTGTCTTAGTTTGAGTCTTTGCCCGCTGCTCACAAGGTGGGCACACCGGTTGCTGATGGACGTGCCTTTTCCTCTGCGGCCGCGTAATGTTTCTCTCCGTTCCGTCTCCCGTCTCCCCGTCCAGATTTCCTTTACGCCGCCACGCCCAGCGCCGAGATGTGTTTTGTCCGGCAGCTCAACTCTTCTGACAACAACAACCAGTGCGTGCTTGGATCTAATGGGAATACATTACTGCACCTCAATCCACAGCGGCCTGGAGCAATTGATAACCAGCCGCTTGTAACACAAGACCTAGTGAAGGTAAGTGTGCTGCAAAATGATAGAAGAGGGGACCACACACACACACAGACCTCATAACATAAGAAGCGGCCTGATGCTGGATCAGACCAAGGGTCCATCTAGTCCAGCATTCTGTTCACACAGTGGCCAACCAGCTGCCTCAATGGGAAGCCCATAAGCAGGACATGAGTGCAACAGCACCCTCCCGTCCATGTTCCCCGGCAACTGGAGTACGTAGGCATGCTGCCTCTGATGCTGTGTGTGATACATACACACACACACACACACACACACACACAGATGGTAGCTTCTAGGCAACCATTGCAGTTCTTTTCAGATTGGAGGGGTATGAACCATCCTGGCAGGACCAGTTAAAATTCTGGCAGACGAATTCTGCACTATTTGGAGCATCCGAGACATCTTCAAGGGCAGCCCCACAAATCATGCATTACAGTAGTCCCAACTGGGAGGTTCCCAGAGCACGGATGCGCTGTGTTTACTGTTGGCATTGCAGAATGTTTGGGATTTTGTTTATTTCAATATTTGCAAATCCCACTGTATGCCTTGTGTGGGTTCGCATCTTTTGGGCTAGCCTTACTAGTCAAGCCCAAAAATTGTGGTTGTCACTACCTCGTTTGGCCCCATGCAACTGAGGCACTTCAACTGAGGCATGGTTGAGGGAGGGCTTTTTCTCTATTCCCCCCCCACCCTGAATGTTTCCCAAGGGAAACTTGCCTGGCGCCCACACTTTTTGGTGCCGTGCCAAGACTCTCCTGTTCTCCCAGGCCTTTTAAGTCTTTTAAAGTCCTTTTAAATATTTTTTGTGTTGTTATTATTATTTTAGGTCCCTGCAGTGTGTTTTCCCCCTCTTATACCTGCTACTGTATTTTACACTATTTTATGCTATTGTATTTTATGCTGTGCTGGCACGTTTATTTGTTTTACATTGTTGATTTTATTGCCAATTTATCTGGTTACTATTATGTTGTAAAATGCCAAGAAAAATCTGTTTTATGCGGCGTTTAATACATTTACGAAATGATAAATAAATAAATGTGTCGGCGGCCTTGCAGCCGCCAAACACACTCCAACACCTCCCATCCCTGCAGAAAAGGGGAAACAGGGAGCTTGCTGGTTTGGCCACTCTGGGGTGCTCCGGGCGCCTTGGCAACGCAGCAGCTGAGCAACCCCCATCCTTCCTTTGAAGCTTGGAGATGGGATGGGGATGTCCACGCAACTGCCCACCTCTACAGGTCCATGGTTGGGAGGACAGGATGGTCCATTGTCACAGGGCGGTGTCAAGATGAGCCAATACATCAGGGGTGGACAGCTTATACTTTGGCCTACAGCTCCCAGAATCCCTCACCATTGGCTATGCCGGCTAGGACTGATGGGAGTTGTAGGCCGAAATATCTGGAGGGCCACAAGTTGCCCACCCCTGTGATACATGGAAATGGAAGGCTAATTATGGTGATAGATGTTACGTGAAGTGGGGATCCTCTTCCAAACGTTGCTCAGCCTATTAAGAAAGGTTCCAATAATCCTTTTTGGCATCCTTTTAGGATTGGCAGCTTTGAGGTGCCCAAGATCTGATTCTAACCCTCCCCCCTTTTCTTTCTGAAGGCTCCATCGTTGACTCTGGAAGGCGGTCGACTCAAACAGTCTCCCCTGTTAATTCAAGGGAGGAATTATGAAATTGTCCCAGAACCGGTGTGGAGGGCTCTTTACCACTGGTACGGTGCAAACCTGTCTTTACCGAGACCAGTAAGTACCGAAAGGGGATGCTCTGCTGAGGTCCCTTCTCTTAACCTAGGTCGGGCGCTTGGATCTATGAACTGCCAGCTGTTCTTAGCATCTCTGTCCATCGACAAAACTCTCGCCTTGAAAGGGCTGAAGGGAGACGGCACATCTTTGCCAAAGATGCATCTTCAACATTTAATGTTTTCTATAACAATCCCTCCTACACTTGTAAAAAGCAATTTAATAATGTGACATTGCAGTCTGAAAGTCTGCAATAAAGTCAAGAGCTGAGAAAAGTGAGATGTATTTGGCTGACTTCAGTTTAATTTAATTTAAGGGTGGGGAATTAAGCTTTTTATATCATTAAGGGGATTATTATCTAGGGGATTTATAGCACAAGGCTAGAACTTTATCTAGAGCAGTGTTCTCCAACCTTGGGTCCCCAGATGTTTTTGGCCTACAACTCCCAGCATGCCCCAGCCAGTTGTGCTGGCTGGGGCATGCTGGGAGTTGTAGGCCAAAAACATCTGGGGACCCAAGGTTGGAGAACACTGCTTTAAAGGAAAGGAAAAGCTGAGAATTCAGGGCAAATTAGAAATGTTCTGGTCCAGAGAGAAGATAAAACAACCTCACAGGTGCCCAGGGACCAGTTTCTTTATGCTGGCTGGGGCATGCTGGGAGTTGTAGGCCAAAAACATTTGGGGACCCAAGGTTGGAGAACACTGCTCTAGAGTCTGTGCTGATCCCCCTCCCAATGTAAGTTTCTCCTGTATACTTCCCTTTCAGTTCTTGTAAATTTTTTATCCATACCCTCGGGAGGTGTTGAGTTAAAAGGAACCTTGAATGGTTAATGCCTCCTTAGCTCTTGGCAGGCAAGGACTGCATCAACATAAAGTAGCTATTGTGGTGCAGAATGTGAGTCTTTAACTGATAATTATTTAAATAATTTTTAAAAAACACAGCAGGGGGTGGTGGTGGGGGTGGTCTTGTGGCATGTTAGGCTAATAGCTTATTTGGCATAAGCTTTCCTGGGTCAGCTCCCAGGTCTTTGTCATATGCGCGAAGTGTCGTCTCCTGCTGACGGGTAGAAATAGACCAGGGGTGTTGAACCGCTTCCAGCTCAAGGGCCAAATTCCATTGTGGAGAAGCTCTCGGGGGCTGCATTCCGGTGATGGGTGGGCTCGGGGCCGATATACCAAACATACCAGCATGTTTTAGCTTAAAGCTCTTACCACCAGTGACCTGAGCCTTGGGGGAGGCATCTCGACCTTTTATAATGGGGAAGACAAAAGCTGGGAAGCCATCAAATGATTGGTGGTCAGGGGAAAGGGACTGGGGCCCTCTGTGGAACCCCAGAGAGCTAGATTGGGACCCCAGGGTCCCCAGGATTTGGCCTTGGGGTCTGCTCCCCTGAAATAGGTACACATAGGTAATAGAGGAGATATTAGTCAGTGATGGGGTCAGTGTCTTATGAAATGTGAGTCTGCGTAAACTTTTGTCACAGGTAGTCTTGATCTTCAAAGTGGATGATCAAGACTTCGCCCTGGGGTTCATCCCCCCCCCAATTCAGTTTAATTGAGATTTGACTCCAAATATGCTTACATTTTAAAAGTGGGAAGGGTTAAAACACACCACAGAATAGACTTCCCCAACCTTTCATCCCCTTGGATGTTTCGGACTTGGACTCCCATCAGCCCCTGCCCGCAGTGGTCAGGAATGCTGGGAGTTGTAGTCCAAAAGTCTGGAGGGCCTTGGGTTGTGGGTGTCTGGCATAGAGGGATTAATAGTTTAAGTGGAGGAGAATACATGAGCTGGGTTCAGGCAACACGATAACCCACGGGGTTGAGTGTGGATTGTTGTTGAACTGTTGAGTTGTCGTTGAAATGTGGGTGATCGTTTTGTCTGAGCCCAGCTGCGCTAACAAGCCATGGTGGAACAACCCACAACTCACAACCCAACAACAAACCATGGGTTCTCTTTATGGGTTATTCGTGGTTAACAAGCCATGGCTCACACAAGAGCTGTGATTTGGTGCGGCCCAAGTTTGCTGATACATTTCTTTTCTGCCACAGACAATGGTGTGTTCTTTGGAAACAAAAAAAAATTGCTTCTGGTGGAAGCCTGGCGTTTTGACTCCTTGTTCCGAGGAGTACTTAAGCGCATAGATCTACGGCGCTGGCTATCTGGAACACTTGATACCTTTTGCCAGCATTGAGAAATGGCTGGATTGTTATCTCATTTGGTATTTGTGCTGGTTTAATTGCAAAATCAGTATGTGGCTGCCTCCAAGGTACTGTGGAAATGGGTCTAGTGACCAATTACCCACCAGCCATCCTTCAGCGCGGTCTTCATTGGATCTTGCGGACTTCCAGATCTATTTTTGTGGTTTGGCAGGAATCGATTCAGCCAGGTTTCTTCTCTCCCCCCCCCCCCCCCCCCCGTTTCGACTTTCTGTGAATGTGACTTTATACTACAATTAGTTTAAACCAGCCTTCCCCTGCTGGCTGGGGGGTCCTGAGAGTTGCAGTTCAACACAGCTGGAGGGCACGGATTAAACAGCCCTGTATCTTATAAAAAGTTTACTGTTCTTGCCTTGTACCTTCAATATTTGATTCTATTTTTGCCTCTGGCGGTGTTGTTTTGCCTTCGAAAAACTCAGCATGACAAGCTGCTGTGACGGCTCTGATGCCCAATCAGCAGACGAGCTCAGAACCAGGAAGCCATCTTGCGCCAACTTTATAAAAACAAGGAGTAATCGTTTTGGATTTCGTATTGTTCTTTTGCACGTTGGCTTTAAAATATAAATAAAAACAAACAGCTGGACAATGTTTAGCCGCTTTTGGATGCGGCCAACCTGTTGAAGCTTTGTTGCTAGCTGTTGAAACTCCGAAGCACCGCAATGCTCGGATTTGCCACTAAACTTCTCCCACACGTTCTCCATGGAAACAAGCATCTTTCGCAGCCTGAAAAGGGCCGGATATATTTTTTTTTTGCGTTGTGCAGACCTCAGTGATGCACCTTACCGGTGCGCTTCAGGAGGAGGAGGCACTGGTCTCGCTGGGAAGAGCTCGTGCCCTGCGTGTAGAACGTTCCAGTTCAACCTCCCAATATCTTGGGCAATGTGGCGCACAGCTGCACAGGGGTCTACTGTCCGCTCTGGATGGCAACTGTTCAGCAGATGCTGGAGATTGAACCTGGAACTTCCTGCACACAGTGCACGAGATCTGACTCTGGTCATTCAAGGAATGTGCTCTGCCTGAGAGTTGTGGGCCCCTCCCTCCTTATGTGGGGCAGAGCCCTTTTGGTGGGCTGGGTAGACAAGTCATCTGGTTTTGCGCATAAGGGACATTGGCCGGCAGGGGAGGGCGGTGATTCCTATGTCAGTGGGGCTCCTGATCCATTGCAGTTTTTATTTTGAGCTTTATTGGAGCTCTCCATGGTGCTGTCCTCCATCCCCCAAGATAGGCTCGCCCCCATGGAGCACCACGGATAGCTCCTAGCAGCGCCTCCAGCAACATCAAGTAGGCCGCTCAACAAGATCCGCCACGGACAGCCTTCTCCCTGTATCCCATCAGCCAGAGAAACCAGGCTGGTGGGGACTAGGAGAAGGGCCTTTTCTGTGGCAGCCCCCAATTTATGGAACTCTCTCCCCAGTGACCTCCGCCATGCCCCTTCCTTGATTAGCGTCCGCCGGGCATTAAAAACGTGGCTTTTCAGGCGGGAATATGGGGTGGGTTGGGATTTTAAAGTTTTGTACTGTTTTTAATTGTGTTTTATACTGTGTGTGTGTGTGTGTGTGTTCCCCCCCCCCCCCTGGTATTTTATTGGATTGTACATCGCTCAGAGTGGCCGGATGTCTAGCCACATGGGCGATTCATAAATATAAATAAATAAATAAATAAAAAAAAAAACTTGGAATAAAAGCTGCGATGGATAAGGAGCCCCACTAACATAGGAGTCGCCACCCTCCCCTGTTGGCCACATTTGCATAATTGGGAAAGGAAAAGAAGCCACGGGGGCTTCTTTTCCCCCGCCCCGCACATGCTGGTCACTCACGCGCAGCAACTCATTCCCATAATTACCCTCGCCAGGCGTGGGTTGCTGTGTCGCCCAAACCTGGCTAGGGTGGGGAGTGAGGGAGGCTTCCAATTCCCCCCCACCCCAAAACAAGCCATGGGCTGTGAGGTGGCTTGGAAGTCACCCCTGCCACCCCCCTCGCCGGCTTCAGATGACATGGTGACCCCCCGCCCGGCAGGGGTAATTATGGAAATGAGGCGGCGCATAGAATCGATCCCACTGTGGCTCCTTTTTCCTTCCCCGATCGTACAAGCCCAGTCGTTGTGTCTGCTGTATCATCTTTTACTCTACAAGATAAATGCATCCTGCGGACCTCTCAGCGAAGAAACCCCTCGTTTTCTTCTTCCCGCAGGTGATCAGGAACAACGCGACGGCCCTGCCGGAGCTGGAGCGCTTTCCCCGCTACCTGCTCTTCCTGCGGCAGCAGCCCGCCACCCGGACGCAGCAGTCCAACATCTGGGTGAACATGGGTATGATGAGCCTGAGGGCGTTTCCTCACCATTTGCAGAGAGGTAACGTAAGAATACAGCAAGAACCCAGCTGCGTAGGGTCCGAAGGGCGACCGGCCCCACCGCCCAGACCGCGACGCCGTTGCTGCCCCACTGCTTGTAAATGACTCTAATGAAACCTTAAAGCAGGGCTGGTGACGGGTAACCCTTTCCTTCCAAAGGAAAACTCTTATCAAAAGTCTTGTCGACACAAAAGGCATTTTCTTTCCTCGAAAGCAGCCTTTCCCAACCAGGTGCAACTCCCATTATCCCCAGCCACCATGGGGAATTCCCGGGTTGGGGAAGACTGTTGTAAAGACATCTTAGGGTACAATCCTAGACTACTGTAAAAGATGTTGAAGGGTACAATCCTAGACTACTTTAAAGACATGGAAGAGTACAATCCTAGACTACTGTAAGGACATCGAAGGGTACAATCCTAGAGTACTGTAAGGACATCGAAGAGTACAATCCTAGAGTACTGTAAGGACATCGAAGGGTACAATCCTAGACTATTGTAAAGACAGCGTAGGGTACAATCCTAGACTACTGTAAAGACAGCGTAGGGTACAATCCTAGACTACTGTAAAGACAGCGTAGGGTACAATCCTAGACTACTGTAAAGACAGCGTAGGGTACAATCCTAGACTACTGTAAAGACAGCGTAGGGTACAATCCTAGACTACACTAATGACATCGAAGGGTACAATCCTAGACTACTGCAAAGACATCGAAGGGTACAATCCTAGACTACTGCAAAGACATCGAAGGGTACAATCCTAGACTACTGCAAAGACATTGAAGGGTATAATCCAAGTACTGTAAAGACAGCGTAGGGTACAGGAGTAAAGACATCTTAGGGTACAATCCTAGACTACTCTAAGATGTCTTTACAGGAGTAAAGACATCTTAGGGTACAATCCTAGACTACTATAAAGATATCTTAGGTACAATCCTATGCATGTTTAGACAGAAAAAAAGTCCTACAACTCCCAGCATGCTGCAGCCAGTTTTCCGCAACACAAACACCGTGGAGGAATTGCCTTGTATCCACGCCAGCCCAGCATGTTTTGTACAAGGCCTTTCGTGCTGTTGACCCATGCTGAGCACCTGTAATCCCAGTTGGCGTTAGCTCGGTAGGCCAGACCCTTGGGAGGAAAGCATTGATGGCACATCGACCTTTAATAAGAGTTTGCTTAAATGCTCATTCTAAATCTTCGACTCGTGTTTGTTTTTTACCGCTTGTTTTACCACTCTTTGTAAAAGGAAAGGGTGCTGTTACACGCCCCAGGATCTTTAATAATTAGTGGCTGATTGCTTGACCCGCTCCTGAAAAACCAGCCAATTGGCCACCAATGTCTTACTGGGCAGCCTTTGGTGGGAGCTGCTTTGCCTTGAACCCGTCAAATTCCCTAATTCAGATTTTTGGGCTGTTTCGAATACGCTGTCTCTGCCATGATTTGGAAGTTTTGCTCTACACTAACTTAAAATCAAATATTAATCTTGAGTGCCCCCCCAACCCGCCCAACACGCTTTCTTGCTGTAATCTTATTTCTAATCCTCTCGCCATTTAATTGCAGCGGGGGGGGGGGGGGATGCTCTCTTTGTTGTATGTACGTTAAGGAGAAAGATAATCCTTTGCTTCAGTTTGTTATGGTAAAGAGAGAGAGAAAGGGAGGGAGAGATGCTTTGCTGACTTACAAAGAAATTGTGGTTTAAATTTTGCTCTTGCGTTATAGCTGCATGCTTTCATTTTAGTGTCTGGCCCTGTTTTGTACCAAACTGGGTAATGGAATCAATTGTCTAAGGCAGGGGTGTGGAACCTCTTTCGGCCCGAGGGCCAAGTTCCAAATCGGAGAAGCTCGTGGGGGACATGGGCAAAAGGCCGAAGGCCAAAGGGGGCGGAGCTGAAAAACAAAATCCCAGCATCTTTTAGCTTAACACTCTTATTGCCAGTAACGAAGCCTTAGGAAAGGCATTTCAACCTTTTAGAATGCGGGAAAAAACTTCATGAAAGCTGGGAAGCCATCAAATGATTGGTGTTTGGAGGAAAGGGAATTGGGCATGTCTGTCTGGGGACCCCCAGAGGGCCGTATTTGGACCCTGGCCTTGAGGTTCTGCACCCCTGCTGCAAGGGGAGGAGCCAGACGGTGGTCGGTCTCAGACAAGCCAATGGAGGGGGTTTCACTATCTCACCTCTCCCTCTGATGAGCCTGGAATGGTACGGTCCATTGAGAAAGATGCTTCAGGCAAGCATTTCTGCTTAAGATTCCAGCAGGTGATTGTCGATTGAGGGTGACTTGACCTAATGCAAAGCAGGACTGCAGAGCTACTTGCGTTCTGTCATGGTGTGCCTTCTGCCTCCTTTCCTCCTTCTGCCTCGGTAGACATAAGTAGGAAAGAGGACACCAGCACTGGTCCTAAGACACCAGCACGCCCAGAGGAGCAGACGAAAACAGCTTCATGTTCACTTTGAGAAAAAAAGCAATGTTTTATTTATTTACAACATTTATATACTGCTTCACCTCTACACAGATTCTAGAGCGGTGGACAATAAAAAGAATAAATGCAATATTAAAAACAGAATGCCAATAAAAACAGTGGCTGGTCAACTAAAGAAGGCTTCCTGAAATAAAGATGTTTTCAGGAGGTGGCAAAAATAATACAATGTTGGTGCTTGCCTGACCTCTAGAGACAGGGAGTTCCACAGAAAGGGGGCCACCGCACTGAAGGCTCTTCTCCAGGTGGGCTCCAATCGGGCCATTGGTCCATGCGGAACCACCAGGAAATATGCCATCCGATGACCTCAGGGACCGGGCAGGTTGGTAAGGGAGAAGGCGCTCTCGCACATATCCAGCTGGTTCTTTTAGACCCTTCTGTTTGGTTTTTTTGGCCGTCCTACGTATAAATCGCCCTTTTGTCCTCTTGTGAACACAGGGAATGTCCCGTCACCCAGTGCCCCCTTGAAGAGAGTCCTAGCCTACACCGGCTGCTTTAGTCGCATGCAGACCATCAGGGAGATCCACGAGTACCTGTCGCAGAGGCTGCGGATCAAAGAGGAAGACATGCGCTTGTGGCTGTACAACAGTGAGGTAATGGCCGCGTCCTGAAGACTTCCAAGCCTTCGTGTGTTCAGAAAATAGTGTCCTCTTCCCCCATTCGCCCAGCATGTGAAAGCTCACCGTTGAAGGCCAGAGGAGAAGCAACCCAGTCTGAGAGTGGGGAGCCAGATTACTGGGGATGAGGCATATCTTTTATCTTTGTGAGAACTGCTGTACGGGGCCAGACCGTGGGGTCCATCGAGATAAGCGGGTTGCCCTTGATGGCCGTTAAGTCTTGATGGCCGATATATTACCTACAGCAGCCTTCCCCAGCCTGGTGCCCTCCACAGATGTTTTGGGCTTCAACTCGCATCAGCCCCAGTGGTCAGGAATCCTGGGAGTTGTAGTCCAAAACATCTGCCGGGCACCAGTTGGGGAAAGCTGACCTACAGTATCAGAGGCAGTATGCTGGGGAGTACAGGAGCGCTGTTGAGTTCATGTCCTGCTTTGTAGACTTCCCATTGGGGCATCTGGTTGGCCACTGTGAGACCAGAGTGCTGGACTGGATAGGCCTTTAGTCTGATCCTGCGCGGCTCTTCTCATGTTCTTATGACAGTGGTTCGCACACAACTCTAAATGGTTTATTTTACCCTTTTTTTTTTGGCGCTACCCAGGGTTTGTCTGGCAGACCATCGAACAAACCATGGTTTGTTTGCTCAATCCCTGGGTTGTTTGTTTCCCTCCTCCTTTGCCCACTCCCTCCCTGTATCCCAAATGCCTTTGCGGCACTGTGATACTGGCACGTACAGCGGCTATTTTTATTTTACTGCTCTTGCCCACCACCTCTGTAGCCTGGTGAAACGACCCATGAACAACCCACGGTTCTGTGCCTCACACATAACGACAACCCAGAGTGCACAGCCCAACAGCAAACCATGGCTTCTCTTTCTGGGTTGTTTGTAGTTCACAAAGCCAAACCGTGGGTTAGTGTGATGTGAGAACCAGGCCAGTGGCTCAATTCAGACATGCTGAGCCTTGGTTAAGGATGCCTAACTGTGCCTGAATTGACAAAGCGAGTATGGTCAGTCCATGGGATTCCCTTTGCATGGTGTACTTGTCTGTCCCTGCCTCACAGACAGGGTGCTTTCTGGCTTTCGAGTTTACTTGTACCATAGCGTGGAACATCTCCTCTAGAAGTTCTTCTAGAGCTTGTCAGGGACTGCGAATTAAAGTGGGGTAGGTCTCAATTTTTTTTCTTTTCTTTGCAGAACTATCTTACTCTACTGGACGATGAGGATCACACGTTGGAATATCTCAACATCCAAGACGAGCAGCACTTAATAATAGAAGGTATAAGAAACGGGGGATCCAACTTGGGATTTGACGACACAAACTATTTTCAGCCCCGTGTCTGACATATCATTGGTGTTAGCTATGTCTTCACAGGCCTCCCCTCTCCTCCAATAAACTGTACTGAGACCAATCCTTTTTTTTTTTTTTTTTAGTATTCCCTGTTAGGGGTTTAAAAGTTGTCCTCTTGAAAAAAGAAAAAAAGCATGTGTAATGTTGCCATCCTCTTGGTTTAAATCGCAGAGTCTGGTGGCGCCTTAACGGCTAAGTCTGCCTTCCCCAGCCTGGTTCCTGCCAGATGTATTTGACTACAACTCCCATAATTCCCAGCTAGTGTGGCCAAGGGCCATGGGAGTTGCAGTCCCAACACATCTCGAGGCCAGCAGGTTGGGGAAGGCCGGGGCGAAATCATTCATGGTAAACCATTCAAAACTACCACGTGACTTTGTCAATGACACGGTGAAGGTATCACCCCTCTTTGACAGGCAACGTACAGGCAGGCAGGGGTGTGATTCCAAAGGGATGCTAGAAGGCTCCGAAATTCAGGAGACGCTGTATGGCATTCTGTAAGTCGCCATCCTCCCAACAAAATATCATTCCAGAGGGAGACTCCCAGCATGCAGCTGGCCGAGTTGGAATTCATATGGGGGTGGCTCACCCATTGAAGAAAATTTAGCATGCTTTTGTTCCTCATTCATCGGCCACACCTGCTCTGATTGGATCACCTAACCCTTTTAAAGCTAGATCTTGTTTTGCAATAGCCATTGTGACACCCCCTATCTCTCGCATTCCTGGGCACTTCTGGGCCACACTTGTGGAAAAGCATTCCGCCCGCACCCTTATTTTGCATTCAGCAAAGTGGCCCCCCTCTCTGGCCACAACATACTAGCTTGTCTTTCAAAGTGCCGCAAGCCTCCCATCATTTCTGCTGCAACAGGCTAAAACAGCTGCCCCTCTGGAATCGTGCCTGTCTTGGTCCGTGAAGGAGGATGCGCTCAGGGTGGTAGTGCTGCTGTTTTTCTTTGTTAAGCTTACTTACTATGTTAATGAGAATTTAGGCAGCTGCTCCTTAGGGAAGTTGGGACCCTTTTCCCTTTACTCTGTGGTTTTTTTTTCTCCTAGTGGCCGTGATTAAAGCAGCTTCCCCCAACCTGGCGCCCTCCAGATGTTTTGAACGACAACTCCCAGCATTCCCGGGAGCTGCTGGCGAGTCCCAAAACATCTAGAGGGCATCAGCTCGGAAAGGGCTGGACTAAGGGGGGGTTGAGCAGGGGACAGGATAAGATTGGGGAGGGATGAGTTTAGGGCTAGCCGCAGCCCATCTGGAGAAGAGGGCACACAAATGGGATTGCGTGGGGAAAGTCTGGACAGATTCTGTGAGAGACCACGAAGAGGTAGCCAAGGGGATTTGTTCTCACTCTCCATCTTCTGCCAGCAGCCCCAACGCTTTTGCCTGTGACGCTGAGCTTGAGTTTCTTTGATTCCCGCGTCAGCCTTCTTCCCCTTTATGACTTGATTGCGCCTCTTCAGACGAGCTCAAGGCGGCGTATGTGGTTTTTTACCCCCTCCCCATGAGGGAGGGTAGGCTGAGAACGAGAGCGACTGGCCTTGGTGGCTGAGTGGGGGTTTGAACCTGGGTCTCTCCAGTCCCGGCCCAACTCACTCTAGCCAATACAACATGCGAGCTCTTAATGCTGATGGATGCTTTTTTTGTGGGCTAATAGCAGCGTGTGGGAGGATTTTCTCGGGGGCGGGGCGAGGGAGAGAAGGAAGGGTTAAGTCCCCCCTCCTCAAGTGCTGTGGCCACAGATGTGGTTTCTGAGGACACGCTTCGCATCATGTCTTCATGTCTAATTTGGCCCTTAGAGTTGAGGCTTAGTTAGCCTTTTTTAAAATATATATATATTGTGGGCTTGTTTATCATCGCAAGTTAATATTAGACCAATATTATATTTTTAATGATGGTGTAACCCTTCCACCTGAGGTCATCTTCAGAAGCCCCCCTTTCAAGTTCCCCCTGCCAAAGGAACTTAGCGGGACGGCTACAGTCCCGCTGTTACATTTCCAAAAGGGGGGATTTCCCCCTTCCTGGTTCCTAGCACCCCTCGGGCAGCTCCAGGTCCAACCTTGCAACCATCACAGGATCTGCAGAGACCCCTTCTCCCCCCCCACCCCCCATCATCTTGGGACTCTGAACATGCATACCCTGTGACTTCACCATCAAATCGGGATTCCCCCCCCCCCCCCCCCCCGACCACCAGACCTACTTTTTGTAACATCTTGCCAGATAGGGAGCGAGATCTGGAGATCTCGAAAGCTTGCACATGATTTGTGATCTTTTGGTTGGGCCTAATAAAGGTATTATACTAATAATGGATTTGGGTTTTTTTCTTAGGGTTAACAGGGCTGCCTTCTCCCCCCCCCCCCCCCCAATCTTTCTATAAATGTTTGCAGCTTGCTATTAGTTGGTCAGCTGCATCCTAAATCCAATGGAGTCGTCATCAACTAAGCTTTGTTTTGTGTTTTTGCAGTTCGGAACAAAGACATGAGCTGGCCAGAGGAGATGTCCTTTATAGCAAACAGCAGCAAAATAGACAGGCATAAGGGTAAGTGGTCACTCCCTCCCGCCCCACCCCAGTCAGCAGCCGGGTAACACAGAGAACAGAATGACCTGGTGGAGTCCCGAAGGCAGTAGATTGGACTGAAGTAGTTCAGACTGCAGTGGGGAGGCTCACATTTCTAAATGCTCACCTACGTCAAAATCGAAAAGAAAAGAAAAAAACTTCCCTTCAAGTAGAAAACTAGCATATTTGGAAGACTGGGTTGTAGCCTAGCCTGCCCCCTGCTGTGCTACTTTTTTTACTTGCAGGGAGTGTTTTTACACAGAGGAGCGTTCAGAAATGGCACATGCAGCTGCACCTGTAGCCTGAAGTGGCACAGTCTTCACCACCACTTTAGAATTATGCTGCATCATTCCAGTGTACACACACAGAGAGAGAGAGAGAGAGAGAGATGCCAGAGTTGAAACCCAAGAATAAACCACAAATTCTTTCTCTGACTTGTCGGGGAGAGACAAGCCCGAGTTCCAGGGTTGGACAACACAATAAGCAACCCAGGGATGGAGCGTGTCCCTGTGTTGTTCAGGCAGGAGGATCCAAGGGGCAGCGATCGAGCCATGTAAAGTAGCACACCGGCCTGTACATGGTAACCCAGGGTTCCATTCATTTCATTTCCTTGCTTACATTTCTATACCGCCCAATAGCCAAAGGTCTCTAGGTGGTTGATAGAGATTAGAAACCTTAGAAATACAATATTGTACGTAATATAAAAACAGTTTATTATTTATTTATTTATTTATTTATTGTATTTATAGCCTGCCTTTTTTCCTGCAAGGAACCCAAGGTGGCTTACATAATAATCCTCCTCCCCATTTTATCCTCACAACAACCCTGTGAGGTAGGTTAGGCTGGGCGTCCGTGACTGGCCCAAAGTCACCCAGTGAGCTTCCTGGCCGAGCGGGGTCTAGAACCCGGATCTCCCAAGTCCCAGTCCAACACTCTAACCGCTGGGCCACACTGGCTCTCTTCAGTTACAAACATGTGAACAGACAACACACACACGCACCTAAACAATTTTAACAATCAACAAAAAAACCTGGGTTACTGTCACGTGCAAACCGGGCCACGCTCCCTGGTGCAGGGCTTTCTGGCCAGAGCAGGAGAACTGGTTCAAATTGTGGCAACAGAGAGCCAGTGTGGCGTAGTGGTGAGAGTGTTGGACTGGGACTCAGGAGATCCGGGTTCTAGTCCCCACTTGGCCATGAAACTCACTCGGTGACTTTGGGCCAGTCGCTGACTCTCAGCCTCACCTACCTCACAGGGCTGTTGTGAGGATAAAATGGAGAGGAGGTGGAGGATTATGTAAGCTGCCTTGGGTTCCTTGCAGGAAAAAAGGTGGGGTATAAATATAATAAATAAATAAATAAATACCGAGAGCACTCTCAGTCTACGCTGGAGGTTCAGGCCAGGCATCATGACCCAGTAGCCTCGGGCTTCTGATGTCTTTCTTGGCTTTATCACTTAAACCATTTTTTCCCAGCATTGGGCCACACGATTTCCCACAATGCTCCCAATGTAGTGTCCCTGTGGGGCATCATGGGAGATTAAAATGGCCCACAGAGCCACCATTTTTATCTCCTACAATAGACTGTCTGCCCATGGAATATTTATTATTTTATTTATTTATTATATTTATTAATCGCCCATCTGGCCGGCCACCCTGGGCGATGTACAATTAAAATACAGTAAAACACAATAAAATATAATGATTAAAACAATTCCCCAGGTTGCTGAGCTTGCCAGCCCCCCTGCCTTGTGGGGATGATGATGATGATGATGATGATGATGATGATGATGATGATGATGATGATGATGATACCACCCAACAGCTGAAGCTTTCTGGGCAGTTTACAACAATCAATAAAAAACACAATACAATATAAGATAGACACAATAAAAACATTATAAAAATTTTAAACCAAATTTAAAATGACACAAATAGCTAAAACAAGTTAATGCAACGTGACCCATTAAAAAAAAAAAGATTAAAAATAACCACCCCACCATGCACTATTTAGAGTTGTTAAAAGCTTCAACATAGAGGGCAGTCTTAACCGGCAGTCTTAACCTGGCGCCGAAAGGATTGTAGAGTTGGCGCCACTTGGACCTCAGGGGGCAGCTTGTTCCAGAGTTGGGGGGCCAGCACAGAGAAGGCCCTCCCCCTGGTCGCCCATGTATGTCTGCCGCACAGCAAAGCGCCCCGTCACACTTCATCCTCTTTCGTCCTGGTCAGTTCCGACGGAGAAGGGAGCCACCGGCCTCAGCAACCTGGGGAATACCTGCTTCATGAACTCCAGCATCCAGTGCGTCAGTAACACGCAGCCTCTCACCCGGTACTTCATCTCGGGCCGGCACCTGTACGAGCTCAACAGGTAACTTGCACCTATTTGATGATGCTTCAAAACCTGTGAGGACTAGGCCCTTGCTCAGTCTTCTAGCACAGTGCTCTCCAACCTTGGGTCCCCAGATGTTTTTGGCCTACAACTCCCAGCATGCTGGGAGTTGTTGGCCAAACACATCTGGGGACCCAAGGTTGGAGAGCACTGTTCTAGCAGGTTGAAAGAAACTGTGGCTGGGTTGCATTTTGCGGGGTGGGTGGGGTTTACTGAAAGGCAGTACAAACCCTGTGGATCAGCCTTGCCCGGCATGGCCCCTTCCAGATGTGTCGGACTGCTTGGCCATGCTGGCTGGGAATTATGGGAGTTGCGGTGCAACACATCTGGAGGGTGCCCGGCTGGCAAGGCTGCTGTGAATATTTGCCTTTGCGCTCTATTTGCTGCTGTCCCTCACTGCATGGACTCTATGAGCAACATATGTGCTCTCTTTCCTTAGAGCCCTTCTCTTAGAGCCAAAGCTCAGTGGCAGAGTCCCTGCTTTGCCTGCGGAAGCTCCCCGGTTCAATCCCCGCCATCTCCAGTTAAAAAGGCTCCACATGGCAGGTGACGGGACCGACCCTTTCTCTGCCGGAGAGCCTCTGAAATTAAACAAAATGCCACCCTCCCCACAAGTAGAAAACCAGCACATCAGGGGGGAAGAAGTTTGGGAGAACTACTTCTAGTGACATGTGCTAGCTTTCTAAATGCAGGGAGCAGTTTATATGCTGGGGGGGGGGCACATTAGAAAAATATGACCCGTCTCTGCATCTGATGTCGTACACTCCAGAATTCTGCCAGCTCCCTCTGTGTAACATGTGGATACCAATCTTAGTGCCTCTTGCCTACTTGGCTTTGGCCTCTCTTTTTTTGAGCAACGAATAGCTAATTGACTTAATGAATGTCATTGTAAATTCCAGGACAAACCCAATAGGAATGAAGGGGCATATGGCAAAATGTTATGGGGATTTGATACAGGAGCTGTGGAGCGGAACTCAGAAGAACATTGCTCCTTTAAAATTGCGGGTAAGAACTGACAGTGAATGTTACTCATCTGCCGCCTTTTTTTTTTTTTTAAAGGTCACGTTTTCATTTCAGCTATAGAGTCCTGAACGCCAGTAGCTCTGTAATGCAACTTCCAGCAAATTTCCAAAATACTGAAGTTCAGTGCGTTGCTCATAACATTGATGGCTTAAACATTTTATATATTTTTTTTGTAAATGGTTTTATATTTTGTTGTTATATTGTATCTTTCGGCTGTTCATTTTTGTAAACTGCCCAGAGAGCTTTGCCTATAGCAATGTAATAAATGAATGAATATGAAGAAAAAGGAATGTGGGACAGTCCTTCCGTGACAATGCCACCTCAGATTAAAAGTTAGAGAGTATTACATGTTTGCTTCTCATCCATGAGAAAGGTTAGCATCTAGGAGAAGAAACTAGGCTGTAAAATCTTCCTTCCTGACATATACTCGCTTTCCATATCCAGCCAGAAGTTTTTACTGGAAGTCAGCAGAATATCACAATATGTCTGAAGTGGTACAGTCACAGGAAGGACTATATACCTTGGATTGCAAGTAATACCTTGGATTGCAAGTAACTTGGTTTGAGAGCGTTTTGCAAGACAAGCAAATTTTTAAGTATTTATTTGATTTTTTTTTTACTTGATATACAAGCGACGTCTTGCAATACAAGTACTGTAGTATGGCTTAAATTAAAAATCTCTGTACAAATTTTTTGGGGGGGATTTCGTTTTGATATGAGAGTGTTTTGGATTACAAGCACGTTTCCGGAACGAATTATGCTCTCAATCCAAGGCATGACTGTAGTTCCTTTTTCTGTGTATTTGAATTGACACTGTATTTGTCTGTATTTGTATCACTGGCTGGGTTCCCACAGCACAACAAGCCAAAATATGGGTTCAAATGTGGGTTGAGTATGGATTGTTGTTGAATCATGCGTTGTTGTGTTGCGTGAACCCAGCCACACTAACAAACCGTGGTTTGTTAACCACGAACAAACCATGAAGAGAACCCATGGGCTGTCGGAGACGAGCAGGAGAGGCAGTGCGCCCGCCGCTTCTGCTTTTACTCAGCGACCCATGATCTGCTCCGATCGTGGTTTGCTGAGTAAAAAGCAGAAGTGGTGGGCATGTTTCAGGCAGCAAGTCTGTGCTCTCCCATTCGTGCATATCAGTCCATGGGCTATCAGTACGTGCAAACCAGGTTGTTGGGTTGTGATCTGTGGATTGTTTGTGGTTAACCAGCCATGGTTTCTTAGCGCGACCGGGTTCACACAACACAACAACCTACAATTCAGTGGCAGCCCACACTCGACAGGTACTCCGGCTTGCTGTGTTGTGCGAACCAGCTGAAAGTGAACTTGTGGCTTAATTGTGGGGTGGGGGCGGAAATGGTATCCAGCCAATGACGTGTGTTTGCTTTCTTTCAGTGGACAATCGCGAAATATGCCCCCAGGTTTAACGGCTTCCAGCAGCAAGACTCCCAAGAGCTCTTGGCTTTTCTCCTGGACGGCCTCCACGAGGATCTGAACCGAGTTCACGAAAAGCCGTATGTGGAGCTGAAAGACAGCGACGGCCGCCCGGATTGGGAGGTAGCGGCAGAGGTGTGTGTCTGCCGGGCCATGGCACACGAGATGCCTTTCCCTGTCCTCCAGACCTTGGCTTTTTTGGCACCGTTTTGATGGGGGAACGGCTGGCGCTGCCGTTCTTTCAACCAGAACATTGCCTTGCCCAATCTAGCTGGCTGGGGATGGTGGGGGTTGTAGTCCAACACATCTGGAGCATTAAGAAGTATTTGGGTGGAATGTGCCAATGAGGCTAAGTAGGGCCAGCTCCTGTTTTTGGTGGCTCCTTGGCCTCCTTTGGCAAGGTCTCCATCCCTGACTCGGCAAAGGGGTGTCAAGATATACCGAGTGAAAGGCAGGTGTGTTTGTTTTTTATACAAAGCAGCTTCCCATCATGGGATATCTCCCCCCACCCCACCCCCAAGCAGCCTGAAGCGAAATAGCCCAGGCACAGGTTGACACCTGGAGTTAGAACTAGGCTACAAGTTCCAACAATTCTGGGACCACCAAAATCTCACCCACATTGCCTTTGCTTCTAGACCTTTCAGGCATTTCTCCTTGTTAAGGCAGGCCAAGCTTTGCGGCCAGGATTTTATTTTTCCCTTCCATTTCAGGCCTGGGAAAATCACCTGAGGAGGAACCGCTCGATCGTGGTGGACTTGTTCCACGGGCAGCTGAGGTCCCAAGTGAAATGCAAGACCTGTGGGCACATCAGCGTCCGCTTTGACCCTTTTAACTTTTTATCTTTGCCCCTCCCAATGGACAGCTACATGCATGTAGAAATTATAGGTGGGTAATCAGGTTCCTAAGTCTTCTTTTTTTCCCCTTTTTGCTTGTACTAGGAAGATTAGGCAGTCCAAAATGTTGTAGAGTACAGTTTTCATGCATGTATCGCCATTTACAGCCTGGCAGATGCGTTCATGTGGTCTGTAGACATCTCGGAGGCAGGCTTCGGATGATGATGATGATTATACATTTATATCCCATCTTTTTTCCTCTTGCAAGGAACCCAAGGTGGCTTACATGGTCCTCCTCCTCTCCATTTTATCCTCACAACAACCCTGTGAGGTAGGTTAGGCTGAGAGTCAGCGACTAGCCCAAAGTCACCCAGTGGGCTTCATGGCCGTGTGGGGACTACAACCCGGGTCTCCCGAGTCCCAGTCCAACGCTCTCACCACTACACCACACCGGCTCTCAAGTAACCACATCAGTCGCCCCCGACTCCTGTGGATAGCTGTTTATTTATTAGAGTGTTGGACTGGGACTCGGGAGATCCGGGTTCTAGTCCCCGCTCGGCCATGAAACTCACTGGGTGACTTTGGGCCAGTCACTGACTCTCAGCCTAACCTACCTCACAGGGTTGTTGTGAGGATAACGAGGAGGAGAATTCTGTAAGCCGCCTTTGGTTCCTTTCAGGAAAAAAGGCGGGGTATAAATGTAATAAATGTAATGTAAATGTTATACCGCCCAATAGCCGAAGTTCTCTGGGCGATTCACAGCAATTAACAAGACAGTCCCTGCCCGTAGGCTTACAATCGGAAAAAGACACGGCACACAAGGAAAAAGGAATGGGGAGGGAAGAAGGGGGAGTATTAATGAATGCTCCTGGCAGGGCTGGTGGGATGGCCCTGCGCTCGCTCTCATCTCCCTCCTCTCATGTTTACGCATGTTAGTGCATTGTGAGATATTTAAACTGTAACCCTGTGGACGGGGATCTGTCTCGGTTTTCAAATTCCCTTTTTTTTTATATTGTACAAGACTGGGTGGGGGAGCTTCAAGGCCAATAAGAAATAATACATATTTGTAATTTTGTGGGTTCAGAGACCCCCCCCCCCAGAATTTGATCCCACAAAAATGATGACAAATCTCTAAATTGGAGGACCAAGAAGTAAAATTGTCCTCATTCTGGTTAAAGAAGGACAAGGTCTGTATCCTTCCTTCCTTCCTTCCTTTCATTTTTAAAGCAGGGCCGTAGCTTAATCACAAACCTTAATATCAGAGCACAAGTTTTGCGTGCAGGAGGCTCTTTTTTTAAAAAATAGCTTTTCATCTGATCATATAGGTTTGAAGTCCCCCATCCCCCCCCCCCACCCATCGCTGACAAAAACTGGCTTTCTTAGACTATCCAAGGTTCAGTGCATGTGTGGTCCACAGCGCGCTCCGGGCCCTGGATATAATCTCAGCTCGCAATTTAATAAACGAGCAACAGTCCCCAGGTGGTAGCCCTGCAGAAATCACCTGCCAGCCTCATTTTGTCCTGTAATTCAGTGTTCTCCAACCTTGGGTCCCCAGATGTTTTTGGCCTACAACTCCCAGCATGCCCCAGCCAGTTATGCTGGCTGGGGCATGCTGGGAGTTGTAGGCCAAAAACATCTGGGGACCCAAGGTTGGAGAACACTGCTTTAATTGGCTTTTTACCATATCTTTTTCTTGTTTTTGTCTCCCATTTGCTCTCCCAGTAATGAAGTTAGATGGTACCACTCCTGTCCGATATGGGCTGAGGCTGAATATGGATGAGAAGTACACAGGCTTGAAAAAGCACCTCAGCGATCTTTGTGCGCTAAAGCCAGAGCAGATCCTCCTCGCGGAAGTCCACAGTTCAAACATAAAGGTAGTGAACTTTCCATTACCATTAGCTGTTTCTGCTACGCCGGGTGCGACTTTCAATGCTCCCCTCAATTTGGAAAGCCTATCAAAGTGCAACTGTTGCGATGTGGGGCATGGATAGAGGCGGTGGGGGGGGGCAGGACCTCTGTGTGTGGGGTTTACCATGTAACACTCCCAATTCGTAGCCACAGTCATCCTGGCCTCTAAGGTGATGGCAGGTTCCAAGAGATCCACAAAAATGTAGAATGAAAAAAGGCAGAGTTGAACTTAGTTGTTGCTAAGTGTTAACGGCTCGATGATATTATTCCTCTCTCTCTCTCTCTCTCTCTCTCTCTCTCTCCTGTTTTTCATTTGTTCTCAAAAGAACTTTCCCCAAGACAACCAGAAGGTCCGGCACTCTACAAGTGCCTCTTTGTGTGCGTTCGAGATACCGATCCCTGGATCTCCCACGTCGGCTTCCCCGAGTCCCGTGCAAACAGGTAAAACAAAATAGCAGGGTGCAATCCTATGCAAGTTTAGACAGGAAAAAAGGCCTACAACTCCCAGGATGCCCCAGCCAGCTATGCTGGTCCCAGGTTCAATCCCTGGCATCTCCAGGTAGCGCTAAGAAGGAATCCTGCCTGGAACCCCAGAGAGCCGCTGCCAGTCAATGTTGGCACTACTGGGCTAGATGGACCAAGGGTCTGACTCTGTATAAGGCAACTTCCGATGTTCCTGTTGCTCCTTCGCCCTCCCTCTGCCCAGTGCAGCTTTCCCAGCCTGGTGCTCTCCAGATGCTTTCGAGGTCAACTCCCATCAGCCCCAGCCACCATGGCCAATTGTTAGGATTGCTGGGAGTTGTAGTCCAAAACATAGGCAGGGCACCATGTTGGGGAAAGCTAGCAAAACCAGGAAACAAACAAAAAAGAAGAAGAATGAGACATCATACCAATTCGCACTTTAGAGACTGGTTGCAGAATTCCGTTCTTGATAGGTTCAGTGCAGAATCCGTCTGGGTGTGTACATCTATAAGTTCCGAGTACACAGAGCTCTGCTAAGTTCTGGAAGAGAATCTGTTGAAGCCTTTCAGTGGGAGTTTCACGTGCACCCTCCAGAAAACGGCAACCCCCTAATCCACGTCTTTGTGCTTGGGCTTAAGAGTTCCACGGCGGGCCGTCGGCGAACGGGATGATCCACGGGCTGATGAACGGCGACCTCCCCCGATCGACCCTGATCCCAAACGGGATGCCAAACACGGCGGTGCCCTGCAGGGTGGAGAACGGCCTCTCCGGCGCGGTGGTGAACGGCCACATGGCCTCTCCTTCAGACAGCCCCTTCATCGGTTACATCATTGCCGTCCACAGGAAAATGGTGAGTGGATCCCTCACTGGTGGGCGCGGGGGGGGGCCCAGTGGTGGACGTGGCTGGAGCTTGGTCGCAGGGCACGTGCTTTGCGTGCAGGAGGTCCCAGGGCTTCGGACCGGGAACTTTGCCAGCCCTACCTGGAGATGCTGGGGATGGAGCCTGGGACCTGTGGCTGCGTGCAAAGCGTGTGTTCTACCACTGGATTGCGTACGGGAGGCAAGGAGAGAAAAGTCCTTCTCACTGGTAGCCAGCCGTCCAACTGGGGGATGCTGGGAGTCCTGGTCCATCCCAGCTTTTGGTTTTGATTGTATTATTAGCTATTATTTATTATATTTATATATTATATTTATATTATTTTATTATATATATATATATATTCATTCATTCATTCATAATAGAGTTGGAAGTATATAATTTGTTTGTTATATTTATTGTATTTAAATATACAATATATTTATTATATTGTAGTGATTAGTTTTCCTTCTTCCAAGCCCAGGTCCATTAGTATTGCTATTTTAAAATATGTTTTATCTCCTGTTCGATATATTGCTGCTGCTGCTGCTGCTGTTGTTGTTATAGATCGTTGTAATCCACTTTAAACAGCACTCTTGGGAGAAAGGCAGCACCAGAAATTGTTTAAAATAAATACATTTAAACAATCTGTATCTTTCCTAACGTTCTATTGGGGGGCCCCCCCCCCCCCCCCCCACTTTAATGTTGAATGCAGATGCGGACAGAAATGTACTTCCTTTCATCTCAGAAGAATCGTCCGAGTCTCTTCGGAATGCCGCTCATCGTTCCGTGCACCGTTCACACGCGGAAGAAGGACTTGTACGATGCGGTCTGGATCCAGGTCTCCCGGCTCGCGAGTCCCCTTCCTCCCCAGGAAGCCAGTAACCACGCGCAGGACTGGTGGGTCAAATGCCGAGGCATCTCAGATGGGAGGGCTGAGCGGCTGAGCCACCGAAAAACGGGTGCAGGGCGATGGGAATAGCCCTGGGCGTCTTATAAGCTGTCTGCTGGGCAGGGCGAGCCAGGGCGGCGCAGTGGAGCACTGGGCTCGGGTCTGAAAAAGCCCAGATCCAAATCCTCGCTCAGTCCTGAAGCTCCCTGGGTGACCTTGGACCAGGGACACACTTTTAGCCTAAGCTGCCTTAGGACAAAATGTGTGTCTGGGGTGGGGCAGGTTGTGAGGGAGATTCCGCCATCTTGAGTATCTCGGGCATTGCAGTTGCAGAGATGGAGAACCTTTTTTCTGTTGAGAGCTGCCGTCCACAGCTGCCGTCCACTGCCCTTGGGGGTATCTGCCGTCCACTGCCCTTGGGGGTAATCTGTCGGCTGAAAGCCAGCAGTTTGTAGGGCCAGAATGAAAAGAGGGCACCGCCACCCGCTTCCCCCCCTCTCTTGGGGGCCCACCTTCTTTCCCTCCCTCTTGGCCCCCCACTTCCTCCCTGCCCTGCTGGCTGCCAGAGCAGGGACAGTTCTCTCGCGCCCGAGGTCCGAACAGATCGCTTGCGGGTGGCTTTTGAAATCCGGCCGAAGCCCCCATGAAACAAGGCCAAGAGGGCCCCACCCCGGCTTAGAAGATAAGTGAGCAAAAGGAATAACAAGCCATTTCCCCTACATTAAACATTGTGTGTGTGTGTGGGTTCATTTTAGTGACGACAGCATGGGCTACCAGTACCCCTTCACCCTCCGAGTGGTTCAGAAGGACGGCAACTCGTGTGCTTGGTGTCCGTGGTACAGGTAAACTTCTCTTCTTGGAACCGGGGGGGGGTTGGGGTGGCCAGGCTCCAGGTCAGAAAGGGGTGCTTATCTGGACTAGAATTCTGCAAAGCCCAGGGCCGGTGTCCTCGGCTGAAGGAAGGGCCCCACCTTGTGATCACTCAACACATGCGCACAAACGCACCCACCCACCCACCCCCAACTGCCTTTTATTAGGGCAGTTCTTTGCATCTTTACAAATGGACAGATAAAGAGCCAGTTTAGCTCTGTTCACCCTCACAGCCTCCATCCTCTGCACAACCATTGTTAATGACATTCTGTTGCAACATCCGGATTAGCCGGCGGGCTTCTCTGCGGGGATCTGTTTACGGTCTGGGGCTGCTTCAGGAGATGTTGCCCACCCTCTCTTCTCACCCCACTGTCGCCTCCGCCATCTCCTCCCTGCCCTCTTTAGGTTTTGCCATGGCTGTAAAATCGACTGCACGGAAGAGAGAGCTCTCATGGGGAACGCCAACCTTGCTGTCGACTGGGACCCTACAGCGCTTCATCTCCGCTACCAGACGTCACAGGAACGGGTAAAAACAGAAAAAAAACCCCAAACCGGCAGGATAACTCCATGCAAACTGTGGCCTGGTTTGCATGTAACGCCAACCCCCCATGGTTGATTTAACCCATGGTTAATCCATGGTCTATCGACCTACACAGTGTGACCCAGTTCTCAAAGCACAGCCGGCTCATCATGGGTTATTTAACCCACGATGAGCTAGCCCTGCCGTGAAACTGGCCCGATTTGTCTGGCAGACAGTAGAACAAATCGTGGTTTGTTTTCTCAATCCCTGGGTTGTTGGTTTCCCTCCTCCTTCACCCACTCCCTCCCTGTATCCCAAATACTTGTAATACAGGCCTGTAATATGGCTGGGTTTTTTGTTTTTATTTCTCTTGCCCACCACCTCTGTCCCCTGGTGAAACGACCCCTGAACAGCCCGCAGTTCTGGGTTAGCATGTAACTACAGCCTGTGGTTTAAACTACCCAGACTTCACATCCCAGCAGCAAACCATGGGTTCTCTTTCTGGACTGTTTGTGGTGAACAAACCATGGTTTGTTAGGACAGCCACATTCACACACACGGCAACCCAGAATTCAATAACTCATGAATTTAAAAAACCATGGGTTAGCATTATGTGTGAACCAGATCCAAGTATGCAGGCGAGCGCGCGTGTGTGTGTGTGTTCCCTTTGGCTGTTCATGCAGTTTTTATAAATGTGAGACTTCTGGATGTTATTCCATTGCATTGGTCCCTTTTTGCAAGCAGAATTTACCCTATCTTGACTTACAGGAGTCTGCACTTAGTGTTCCTCTCCCCCTACGAACCTGCCCACATGCTTAGATCCTTAGCTGAGGCCTGGTTCCAGGTGGCTTTCTGCTAGGGAACACGGCTTTCTTTTTTTCTTTTTATTTTATTTTTTACTTAATTTTTTTTTTCTTGGTGGTTCTTTTTTTTTTTTTTTTAATTTAAATTTTTTAATTTTTCACATCTTACAACTACTAATGAATACAACAACAACAAATACAACATAAACATTGTGCACCCCCCCACCTCTTGGGACCAAGTTATATTTCTCACCCCAATTTTTTTTTTCTTTTCCTTTTTTGTATATATCCAAGATATTATTCTATATTCCAAAAATATAACAAATCTTGACAAGGTTTGTTCCCCCTCCCCTTTACCAACACATAATCCAAAAATTTGCCCCAAATGTTCACAAAGGTGTCTTTCTCCAATTGTCCTTTTTGACACTTAATATTACAAGTTAATTTATCATTTAACGCGATATCCCATACCTCTGTATACCATTCATTAATTGAAAACACATGTTGAACCTTCCAATTCCTAGCTATCATTAATTTTGCTGCTGTTAACAAATTCACAATCAATTCTTTTGTATTTTTTAAACAAACTAACTTTTCTGTAATTAACAATGCTAATTTTGGGCAGACTTCTAATTCCATTCCAATTATTTCTGATATTTCTGCAAATACTTTCTGCCAAAATTCCAGAACATTTTTACAGCTCCACCACATGTGGGCATACGTACCTTTTACATTACATCCTCTCCAACACAATGCGGAGCAATTTTATCTATCCGATTTAATCTTACTGGAGTTAAATACCATCTCCATACCACTTTATAAAAGTTCTCTTTTATCCTAGGCTTTCTAATTCAGCCTTCTCCAACCTGGTATGTTCCAAACGTGTTTGGACTGCAGCCTCCCTGGCCCCGGCCTACCTGCTGACCGGGTTCCTTTATGAAGTCTTGGCTGGCTTTCTCAAGACAGTGGTAGCCGTTTTATTAGATCCACTTGGGGCTGTAGCTGTGCATTTGTCTGACGGTGCAGTGCTAGGCCCAAGATTGACTTGGCTGGTAGCCCTTCATGGTGTCTGCGATTCCTAGCCAAAGGGCCTCATTGGCTGTCACGGCACATAATGAGGCCATCCTGTCTGCCCCTGCAAGTAATTTGAAGTGGCTTCTGGCGGCTCTTTCAAAGCATCTTAGTGCTTGCCCAGACCTTTCTCCAAAAGGAGGGGATGCTTGAGAACCTCACACTTGGAATTCCAAGTGACCAAAAACACGGGAGCTAGTTACAGACTGCAGCCGGCACGGTCCGAGAACCTTAGGATAAAATGTTGCAGCGGGAACTGCCCCCCCCCCCCAAAGTTCCATGTGCCTTTTTAATGCTCATCACCCCTTTAGATAGCAGAGGAGCACCGAAGCGTGGAGCAAAGCCGCCGCGCCCAGGCCGAGCCGATCAACCTGGACAGCTGCTTGCGGGCCTTCACCAGCGAGGAGGAGCTGGGCGAAGACGAGATGTACTACTGCTCCAAGTGCAAGACGCACTGCTTGGCCACCAAGAAGCTGGACCTCTGGAGGCTGCCCCCTATCCTGGTATGGCGTAAGGCAGGGGCGTTGAAGGGTTTTCAGCCCAAGGCACCGAGTTCCATTCCAGAGACACCCCCCCCAGGGCCACATTGCAGGGGTGGGCGGGGCTGAAGGTGAAGGGGGCGGGACCAGAACACACCAGCATGTGTTAGAGCTGGCTGGGGGACGCTGGGAGTTGTAGGACAAGCCCTCTGGAGGGCCCCAGGCTGGGAAAGGCTGGGCCAGTAACTAAGCCTTCAGAGAGGCGGTTCAACCTTTCAGAATGGAGGGGGAAACTGCACAGAAGCCAGGAAGCCACTAAATGATTGGGGATGTCTGGGGAGCCCCGGAGGGCCGGATTGGGAGGGCCGCGTTTGGCCCTCAGGCCTGAGGTTCCGCACGCCTCTTTTAAGGCCACCCGTTTTCTCCGGCTGAGCCAGGATGAGCACAGAGCCTCCTTACAGGGCCGTGAAAATTCATGCTCCCGTGAAAGCTGCCTCATACAAGGGGTCACATGGTGCATCTAGCCCAGGCTTCCCGGGCTTGGTGCCTTGCGGATGTGTTGGATCCCTGGCCAGGGGAAGGCTGACCCAGCCCCGTGCTGTCTGTTCTGACCAGCAGCCGCTCCCCAGGGTGTCCCCAGCAGGAAGCGGGCTTCCGCAAGTCCCGCTGCTGGGTCCTTTTAGCTGGCGATGCCAGGGATCGAACCGGGGGCCTCCCGTGTGCAACGCTGGTGCCCCTTCTCACTCACCCTGTAGCGCCGCCTCAATCTAATGTGAGCGAGCGGAATCACGTGGGCCAAGCCCAGTGTTTCTCAACCTTGGGTCCCCAGATGTTTTTGGCCTACAACTCCCAGCATGCCCCAGCCAGCATAGCTGGCTGGGGCATGCTGGGAGTTGTAGGCCAAAAACATCTGGGGACCCAAGGTTGAGAAACACTGGCCTAGCCCTTGGGCCGTCTTCCCCAGAAATGCCCGCTCGGGCTGGCAGCATCTCCCCGGGGTTATCAGGCGAGGGCTCCCTTTCCCAGCACTTGCTCACCTGAGAAGATGCCCGGGAGCGAACCTGGGTCCTCCTGCAGGCAGAATGAGTGCTCTGCGCCCTGGAGAAGGCCGCGGGGAGAAGCCGCAGGCTGCGGTCAGAGAGATGGAGGAAGCCGCCTGGAGTTCCTTTTTCATATCAGAGGCAGTCTGCCTACGTACACCGGTTGCTGGGGAGCATGGGCGGGAGGGTGCTGTCGCTCTCCTGTCCTGCTTGTGGGCTTCCCGTGGGCAGCTGGTTGACCGCTGCGGGAACAGAATGCTGGACTAGACGGACCCTTGGTTTGATCCAGCATCCGGGCTCCTCTTACATACTCATTGACTAGGGTCCTTAACTCCTGAGAGAACAACTCCTCCTCCCTTTGCACAGTGTCTCCACCCCTTTCCATACATTGGTAATGTCCCCTACTCTTAAGGGTTTTTTTAAGGATGAATGCGAGGTTATGTGGTTTGGGGGGGGATGAGGTTGTAGGGTTTTGGGTCTCAAGCCAAATGCCAGTCCAACTACGGCGGGCCCAGTTCAGGCCCTCTCAGTCTTGGTTCCCCGGTCTGTAAAAGAGGGTGACCGAAACGCAGAACCAGACGGGGGTCAGAAGCGCCCAGGATAAAAGCACATGGCCTAGATAATTCAGTCACCAGATGCCCTCTCCTGCCTGTCTCGCCCCAGATAATCCACTTGAAGCGCTTCCAGTTCGTCAACGGCCGCTGGATCAAATCCCAGAAAATCGTCAAATTTCCCCGAGAGAGTTTCGACCCGAGTGCCTTCCTGATGCCAAGAGATCCGAGCCGCTGGCTGCAAAAGCCGCTGACTCTGCAGGTTGACGACCTTTCCGAGCCGCAGCTTCTGCCGGAGGAATGTAAGAGGATGGAAGCCCAGAGCGCAGCCACTGCAGCTGGGGAGGGCGATCCGCCGCCCAGGAGCCCCTCCACCCTCAGTGCTTCTGGCATCTTAAATAATATCAAAGGTATGGGGAGAGGCTGAGGGACCCCTGTGCATTGGGCAGTATGGAATGAAAGGAATGGCTTCACATCGGGAACCCCCATAGATCTGTCCAACCTGTCTCTGCTGTGGGGAGGTAATTCTGCCCCACCTCTGCAACCTACTGTGTTTGAATACTTTGGCAGTCTCCGAGGAGGCTGCCCGTTGTATTTCTGAAGGAGTCACTGCTCTGGGCCTGCCTCCTTCCAGTCTGCCTCTGCTAGGGGCAGGTAATTCTGCCACATCACTGTGTTCGAATACTTTGGCATTCTCAGAGGAGGCTGCCTGTTGTATTTCTGTGTGAGTCACTGCTCTGGGCTTGCCTCCTTCCAATCTGCTAGAGGCAAGGAATTCTGCCTCACCACTGTGACTGAAATACTTTAGCATTCTCAGAGGAGGTTGCCCATTGTATTTCTGCACGAGTCACTGCTCTGGGCTTGCCTCCTTCCAATCCGCCTCTGCTGGGGGCGGGTAATTCTGCCATTTCTCTCTGCGTCAGGTGCAATTAGATAGTTTTCGTCGCTCCTGAGGCAAGCATGCAGCAGAACTGCTCGCACTCAGAGGAGGCAGCAAACTGTGTTGCTACAGGCCTCTGGTACACACTGTGAAAAAAGTATTCATTTTGGAGGCTCATTAAGAGTAGCCTCATTGTCCATGTGTTAGGGTTATCTCTCTTCGGTTATCTTTCAACCGCCACCATTATCTTTCAGTCGCGTCATTTAATTATTCATATTTATATCCCGCCTTTTTTCCTGCAAGGAACCCAAGGCGGCTTAGATAATCCTCCTCTTCCTCCTCTCCGTTTTGTCCTCACAACAACCGTGCGAGGTAGCGAGTCAGCGACAGGCCCAAAGTCACCCAGTGAGCTTCGTGACCGAGTGGGGACTCGAACCCGGATCTCCCGAGTCCCAGTCCAACACTCTTAACCGCTACGCCACACTGACTCTTGTTAACTTTGTTCTCCTTTTGTACATTTTTTGTGAGACGCTTGAATATTAATTTGTGTTCTGCAGAATGGTGACCAGTAAAGCCTGATAGAATTAATCGGAAACTGTTGTCTAGTTAAGTTTTTTTTTGTAACGTAGGTGGTTTTGACTCGCCTGTCAGACCGTTGATGCTCCCTCTCTCTCTTTTCAGCATCCCCTTCTCCCGGGAGGAAGTGCGCGTCCGGCTGTTCGACGGGTAGAAATGTCAGTCCAACCGGTAGCCCCAGGACTTTGGGAAGAAGCAAGGGGCGGCTCCGTCTCCCCCAGCTGTGTAAAAACAAACTCTCGAGCAGCAAAGAGAACTTGGACGTGAGCCGAGAGAACGGAAGCGACCCAGAGCCAAAGCTCACTCCCGACCAAGGGGAGGGCTTTGGCCGAGGGCCCACCTTAGGGGGTAGCCAGGGGGAACTGTTTGCGGCCCAGGAGGGCGAGGGGACATTAGCCAACGGATATCTGTGCAAGCAGAACTCTCACAGCAACAGCAGCATCGACGGTCAGCTGGAAACGCGCGGGGAGGAGGAGATGGCGGACGACCAAAGAGGAGAGATCTGTGTGAACCCCATCTACAACCTATATGCAATTTCGGTAGGCGGGTCACGCTCAGGGCGGGGAGGGCATCCGTTTTGGGAAACCCGGGCTTTCGTAGAATGGCAGAAAGCAAACCCCTTGTCATGCAGGACGCATCGAGGGCAGAGAAAGGTTACGGAACAGGTGGGGGTCAAGGCACTAAACGGGCACCCCACCGCAAGGCAGGAAAGCAGGCGCAGGTATACCCTAAAGGCAGTTGATTGGCCAGACTCCATGTAGGGTGTAGGATTCAGCTTGGCTTGAGGCGGAATTTTGAGTTGTCCCTTTAGCCCAGTGTTCTCCAACCTTGGGTCCCCAGATGTCTTTGGCCTACAACTCCCAGCGTGCCCCAGCTATGCTGGCTTGGGCAGGCTGGGAGTTGTAGGCCAAAAACATCTGGGGACCCAAGGTTGGAGAACACTGCAAGTTTAGCCAAAGAGCAACCATCAAGCAGTGAGATGTCAAATTGAAGGAAACATAGAAAGCTGCCTTATATTGCGGACAGTCTTGTCGACACCGACCGGAAGTAGCTCTCCGGGGTCCCAGGCAGGAGTTTTTCCAGCCCTACGAGATGCGGGGGGTCGAACCTGGGACCTTGATCATGTAAAGTTGGTGCTCTGCCACTGAGCTATGATCCTTCCCCTAAAAATAAAAGTAAGATTCTAGTCCTCATGTTTCTGAATACAGGGTTGATTTAAATAGGAACATAGGAAGCTGCCTTATATGACCCTTGGTCCATCTAGCCCAGTGCTGTCGATACCGACTGGCAGTGGCTGTCCAGGGTTTCAGGGAGGCCTTTTTCCGAGCCCTACCTGGAGACTCTTGGAAGGCGTAGAACGGACAAGACGCAACGTAGTAATATCTATCATCTCTGCCATGGGTTAATTCCATCTTGATAGGGCAGAAATTAAAGCAAGCGTATCACAGCCTTCCCCGACCTCGAGATGTGTTGGACTGCAATTCCCAGCATCCCCAGCCAGCCATGTTGGCTGGGGATGCTGGGAGTTGTAGTTCAACGCCTCCCGAGGGCGCCGGGTTGGGGAAAGCTGGCGTATCAGATGGCGTGAGTCGAGGAGAGTCGGGCAGCATTGATCGCCTAGCGGTAACCTTTGTTTCCCGGGCCGCCGACGAAGAACCGTCTTTCTCTTCCAGTGCCATTCAGGAATTATGGGAGGAGGCCATTACGTCACATATGCCAAAAACCCCAACGACAAATGGTATTGTTACAACGACAGCAGCTGTAAGGTAAATCGCTTTGCCCTTCCCCGAGAGAGAACGGGGGCAGTTGTGAGGAACGTCAGCTGCAAGGAACCGTTTTCCCCTGACCCGAGCATGACTCGTGCGTGGGGCGGACCCGCTCCTTTGTAATGGGACGTTGCCGACGCTGCAGTGCCTTGCGCCGGGGAGGGTCCTGCCCCCGGGCAGTGCAGCGGCGAGCCGTCCCTCAGTACCGTTCAGCAGGCAGAGTCTCGGGAGCCTTTGGGGTTTGTGAGATTCTGCACTTACCTGGTCTCGGTTCCTTGCACGGCTCCCTTTCGAAAGCTGGGGCGGGAAACAGAAAGAGGAGAACTTGCGTGTAGACCTGGAGGGCAGCTCTGTCTGGGTGTTTGTGGTGGGAAGCCCAGGGTGGCGCTAAACATGCAGTAACAAGCAACCGATCAGTTGCCTTTTCTGGAGGCAGCCCCCAGCGGCCTCTTGGGGAGGGCCCAACCCTGTCTAGACCTGTAAGCCTCCTTTAGAGGAGGTAGCGTAGGGAAGCTGCCTCATACTGAGTCAGACCGTTGGTCCATTTAGCGCCCCCGGGATCTCCAACACGGTGCCCGAGGACAACCAATGTGCTCGTGGACACGTCACGTGGCATCCGCTAGAATCCCTGCCCCACCTGATTTTTATTTCATTTCTTAAGTCCCCCCCCCCTTTTAACTAGAATAATAGCATGCCGCAAAGCAGAGCCATCTTTTTTTTTTTTTAGTTCAAAGGTGTGGTTTTGTAGCTCAGCCCACACCTCTGCTGTGCGCACAAGTGGGCAAGTGACTTTCTCTTTTTAGTCTCATCGGTTTACCTTCCAGGAAACGAGTGTTCTGTGACCAGCCATGCCCACCACCATGGCAGCCATTTTGTGGATGGGCAAGCCACCCCCGCGTGGCGGCCATTTTGTGAGAGCGCCCCTGAGAGCCTGTCAAAATCCCCAAGGTGCCCACCGACTCAAAATTTTGTTGATCCCTGATCTATCTCAATCTATACCGAGTGGCAGCGGCTCTCCAGTCAAAAATGTGCTTTTTGTTGGGACGAATGAGCATCCCTCCCTTCTCATCCTTCTCCCAGGAATTGCATCCCGACGAAATTGACACGGACTCTGCCTACATCCTTTTCTACGAGCAGCAAGGGGTGGACTATGCACGATTTCTGCCAAAGATAGAGGGCAAGAACATGGCAGACACGAGTAGCATGGACGAAGATTTTGAGTCGGATTACAAGAAGTACTGCGTCCTACAGTGAGCGAGGCGGGACTCCACGAATCTACGCTGGGCACCTTCCCTCGCGACATGCTCCTTGTTTGGCGCAAAAAAAAAAGAGGTGGTTTTTAGATGAATGGGCGAGCGAAATGTAGTTTTTATTTTTTTATTTTCCTCATGTGATCTGAAAGCACAACTAGAAGAGAGAAAGAAAGAAAAGAAACCCAAATTAAATAGCAGTTCCCATTACGAGATAGCATTGTTTTTGTTCAGAGATGCCCGGAAAACGACGACAACAAAACTTTGGTTGGATTTCTTTCTTTTGCCTTTGGCCTTTAAACTGGTTTGGTGTTCAGCAAACTAGGACCAAATAAGTGTAAATTTCAATTAATCCAGATAACAGCTGTCCGGGAGTAGTGTAATAGTCGTTTGTTTTACGAATTTACTCTTAGGCAAATGCAGGGGAGAAAAATAACCTTTTTGATGCTCTCTTCAGATTTAAGACGATGAACTTGTAGTGTCGTCTGTCGACGGCATGAAATTGCTACCTCCTTTTTCTGATGTTTTATTCCATTTTAGTGGCGAGGTAAGGAAAGCGCGGAATAGGCAGCCCTGCACACACACAAAAAGGCATACATCATGGTTGGGAATTTCCCCTTTTCAATTTTTTCACCCTGCTCGTCAGTGTCTTGGTCGGTGTCCACGTGCGTATCTGTGGGTAGAGGAAGCCAGTTTCTATTGTCTTGAGGACGGAGTTGCTTTCGGGAGGGACCTGCAGCGTCCTTTCAACCTCGTGGCCGCGCAGCGTGCTGTCGGGATGACTTGAAGGGACTTCTCCGCCCTGACGCCGAGGTGACTCCAGGCTGTGCGGCAGGCGCGGGGCGAACGGGAGGCAGCATGCACTAAGCCAGCGGGGACCTCCCAAGTGTTTTGGACTAGGATTCCCATCAGTGATGGGGGTTGCACTGCAACACATCCGGAGAACACCAGACTGGCAAAGGCTGCACTAAGCTTTTCTTGGCCTTGAAATAAGTGCTGCATCCCGGCTCGTGAAAGCTTTTTCACCACCACCATCCCATCCTCAGATCTACGTAACACAGTAGCTCGCTCCTGGTTCTCAGGCCTGATTGCAGACATAACTTGTGATCTTGTAACTATGTTTGCGACTCCGGGAGGGGAAGGTGGAGGTATCAGTACAACACGCGCACACCCCGCCCCTGCCCTGACGTGCCCAATTAAATCACCTCCAAATCCTGGGTGGGGTGGAGCCCTGGCTTAGGGTCGGTGCCGACGTAACATTTAGCCCCCATCAAAGTTGATGGGGGGAAATGCCCCGGAGGAGTGGGAGATTGTATTGCCCGCACCCGATCTCTCTCCCACAGTTCAAGAGATCACCGGCGTTACGTCTGCACGAGTTCTTAGAAGGAGAAAGCTACCTCCACGTTTGAAGCCCCCCCCCTTCATGACCAGTGTGGGGTTGGTGATTTTTTTAAAAAATTGCACTTTAATGAAAAGAAAGGGGAAAAAAGGAAAACACAGTTAATTTTATTATTGTAGGTGCTTTTGGAATGAAGGGGGCGTCGTTTCCATCTAACTTTTTCAGTTTAACGGGCAAGACATCGTGGTCTGGACCAGTGTTCTCCAACCTTGGGTCCCCAGATGTTTTTGGCCTACAACTCCCAGCATGCCCCAGCCAGCATAGCTGGCTGGGGCATGCTGGGAGTTGTAGGCCAAAAACATCTGGGGACCCAAGGTTGGAGAACACTGATCTGGACAACCGTGATTTGAAATTGAGTGTTGTTTGATCTGCCAGCACGTCTGGTCTCGCCTCCCTCCTCCCCGCCCCGAAAAAAGAAAACCGGCATGCGTTTCTGACGATAATAACGTAGGCATCAATTTCCAGCATTAAAAGACAACACCACAAAATTAGCAACCTGCATCGACGGGCTCAGTTGCTGCTCGGATAAATTTGTGACCCAGCTCCTGCCACGCATCTGCCTTCTTGGAAGCTATTTTGGAGCAGCGTGTGCAGAAGAGGTTGCTTCAGAATTCCCACTTCTCAGGAAGATCTGCAAGATGGATATTTGGATTCCGGCGGACTCCTGCCCAAGAACCTTCAGTGCATGTGGGCAGCCAGTTCGGACGGAGCATTTTTATTTTTTTTTAGGAATCTGTCCCCAGGCCTGTGGAAGCATTGGGGGAGCAGCTCCCTAATTGTCCCTTGCTCTTCCAAAACCCCAGTTCTAAAGCAGATTATTGAATAAGGTTACACATGAGCTTATGACAGGGTCATACAGCTCCTTAATTTGGGAAGCATCTGAATGGGCAGAAGATGACAGGGTGAAGTGTCATTCTTAAAACTGGAACAATGGCCTAGTTCTCCCTGAACGGGTATGCCTGTGTTTAGACTGTACCACTTCAGAGTGCAAGTGAGGAGGGGGGTTCGGATGATTGAAGGGCTAAATCCCTTGCACATGGAAAACTAGCATCTCGGGGAGAAGGCTAAGCAAGGACTCTTCACCTTGACAAGCTTCCTTTCTATGGAGAATTCTGTTGTTACTGTCGTGCAGAGGAACACTCAACCATCTGAGCCCCCACCCCACCCCCCACACCTGCACTCCAGGTGGTACAGTCCAGACACAAGTTGACCACCTCAACGAGAGCTAGGCCAAAATCACATCATTTATTTTAGTCCTTTTTCCGTGTGTCCTGTCCCACCCCCTTCCAAAGCAAAATCATTTAGCTTATCTGGAGAAGTGTTGCTCTCCGGTCCTCTTTGAGCTTCAGAGTTTACATACATGTTTTGTTTGACGTTGCTTTCCCTTTAAACCCGCAAAGCTTTCCAGAGGGTTCAGTGAAGCATTGTTATCCTATGGTCTTCCACGGATGTGCTTGGGAGAAGCCTCGCTGTCATTCAGTGGACTTTTACAGACATGGAGGGTTTGGGAGGATTGCGCTGTCTTGTAACCCCTTTATTCTTTTGAGTCTGTGCTTGGATAGGTTTGCCGAAACGCTCCATCGGCAAGTCTGCAATCTTTAGACCCACTTCAAACGCCGGTAAGTCACGTGGTGGAAGACCAGCCATGCACCTCCATCTCTCCGCTGCACACGTAATGTGTGACGTAGCCACTTCATGCAGAGGCCTGTACGCACGACGGCATGTTTATGGGGATGCCTTGTCTTACGCAGCCCCAACCGCCATCTGGTGAGCTGAACTGGCCCTCGGGGAAGTCCATCCCTTTTGCAAGCTAAATTTGGCCCTCTCTCACAGGCATCGGTCGTCCTCTTCGATTGGACGCCATGCCTCAGTCGGTGTCATTTCTAACCACACGTTTTAAGCTTTGCCAAAAGTAGACAAGCTATTGAGTCCCTGCTACAAATCTCATGAACTTTGATGTGGCTTTGGTGGGAAATTCCCCCTGGTTGGGGCAGGGTTGATGATTTCCACAAGGCATCGCTCTCAAGTCTTATTTCCCTACAGTGTGAAGTTGGGGAAAACCAAGCCTTTTTATTAAAAAAAAAGGGGGGGTGGGATTTCTGGATCAGGACTATTTACCTCTATATCCCTTCGCAAACTCTTCCTTACAGATCTTCAGACTTCTTTTCCTTTCAAAAGGCTTTTTGTTTGTTTGTTTAAGCAGGTAGCATGATCTACTAATGTCATTTTAATCTGTCATGCTTTGTTACATTGTTTGTAATTATTATTATTTTTATTTTTTAAAGGAAAGCAAAAATTAAATTAATTCCTAAATTTAACGGGAAATTTTTATTAAGTTAACTCTTAACCACATTCACTTTGTAAATTATTGTATAAAACTTATTGACGATGCACTGAATTTAGAAAGACCATGTAAATAAGTACTGTGTAAATAATAATTAAAAAAAAGTATTAATGTATTGGGATATGAACTGTATAAAAAAAAAAAAAAAAGTCCAAGTAACTGTATATGGAGTGAAGCTGTTTATCTGTAACTATATTATCCAGACAAATTAAATACTGTGGATGCAACTCCAATGTGTTGTCCCAATTCCTCACTGGCAAGCACTTTTTAAAGAAGTTTCTCCAAGGGTTCAATCCAATCCGGACGCCCGTAGCCCTCCGAACTTGGGGGATTACGGGCATCCCTATGCAAGGCGGGAAGAGCTCGGAGGCGAAGGTCGCCTCTGTGCTCCTCCCGCCCTGCAAAACACTGAGACGGCCGATTTTGGCTGTCTTTTAAGTGTCACGCCTCAAGAGTGTGAGGGAAGGAGGCACCTCGTCTCGTGGCAGTGATTGTCTTTTTCCCCCGCCCGCCCCCTGGAACGCCACAAAGCCCCATCTCACGAGGTCGCGCTTTTGACCTTGGAGAAGCAACCAGCACTCGGGAATCCCGGCTCCAACCTCGGAGCAAATATTCCGAGGTCGGAACTGGGACTCCGAACAATCCTATGGCTGTGTAGACGCTGTCTAGCGGCCCGAATATTGTGCTGCTAACCAGCCTTCCCCCGACTCGGCACTTTCCAGATGTGTTGGACTACAGCAGTGTTCTCCAACCTTGGGTCCCCAGCTGTTTTTGGCCTACAACTCCCAGCATGCCCCAGCCAGCGTAGCTGGCTGGGGCATGCTGGGAGTTGTAGGCCAAAAACAGCTGGGGACCCAAGGTTGGAGAACACTGGACTACAGTGATGGAAACTGTAGTCAGACACATCTGGGGGCAGGTTGGAGAAGGCCGCTCTTAAAAGTTGGGTTTTACTGATAAGTTTTGATAGGAAGCGGTGACATTCCTCCATGGTTACATGTTCCCAGAAACATGTCCCTTCTGCCACGGTGAAATGAATGTGTACCTCTGTGAACTTGGGCCATCGGAAGCGGTCGCTCCTTTCTCTGTGGTTGTAACTTTGAAGGTCACCCATATTGCAACAGGTGGGAGGGAACTCGACAAGTGACGAGGGCCATTTCAGACATGGGTGGATGATGCGTACGTGAGAGTGAGCCACTGAGGATCAGACACCATATAGGCCAAATATTCCTATCGCTCATGTCGCCTTAAAACACAGCATTGCATTCAGCTATGTGGCCTAGATGTTGAGAAATCAAGTGAATTACACGGGGGGGAGCTGCCACAAAATGTTGCAGCGCAAGGTGCTTCTGTTGAGGGTCCCAGCCAGCCAGTCAACCATGCCCTCCTCTAAGACACTCCCATTTCATTCACCCTCCCCTGTGCCCAGTTTTCCAGTTCCATTCTGTGGCGGGTGAGCACGCTTTGTTCTCATTGGGCTGTTTGGGGGCCATTTCTCACACCCCAATATTTCCCCCCCCCTTCATTTTGGAAGGTAATTATAAATTTACAGTAAGATTGTGGAGCTGGGTGGGTTGCGGCCGTGTTTTAGCCGTGAATCCGATCTCTTACTGAACAGTTTTCAGAGGAGAAAGAAGATGGTGCAGCCAACATCTGGGCCAGCTGGTGGCAGCATTTGCTTCTGCAGTCCCTCCAAAGCTGCTACTACATGGCGCAACCAATCCCCCTCTTCTTCACCCAGGGCCATGAAAAATGAGGTAAGCAAGATTTATAGATTTCATAGATCCTAGAGTTGGAAGGAGCCTACAAGGCCATCGAGTCCAGCCCCCTGCTCAATGCAGGGAACTAGAGGAGGGGTCTCCCATCCAAGTAATAACCAGGCGTGACCCTGCTTGGCTTTCCATGCTCAGACAAGCTGAGCCAGGGTAAGCCACAGGCCTGTATATATATAAACTTTCCCGAAAGTTTCCCTTAAAAAAATAACGCACGAACGGCCTTGGCAGTTCTGTCACACAAGTTTGCAGCCATGGCTTGTTCACAGAGCATGAACCCACCACAACCCCAAGATCTCTTCCCTGGTCAATCACTGCTAGCTCAGATCCCTTCAGCTTAAACTTGAAGTTGGGATTTTTTTATTTTGCCCCAACATGCGTCACTTTATACTTGCTTACACTGAACTGCATTTGCCATTTTGATTTCCATTCTCCCCAGTTTGGAGAGAGATCCTTTTGGAGCTCCTCACAATCCCGTTTTGTTTTCACCACCCGGAATAATTTGATGTCATCAGCAAACTTGGCCACTTCACTGCCCGCTCCTGATTCCAGCCTTCGGCCTGGAGATACCGGGAATTGAACCTGGGACCTTCGGCTTGCAAAGCAGGGGGCTCCGCCACTGAGCTGCGGCCCTTTCCCTCTTAATTCTTTGGGTTTAGGATTGCGCTGTTAGTCCCTCATTTGATTTAAAGGCAGAGTGGGCTATTCTCCCTCCACCCAAGTTTTAATTTCAGCCAAGGTGTGGGTTGTCGTTGGGTTGTTTTTTTTTTGGTGACTTCTGCTTTCCCTGGTGACAAAAGAATTATGCCATGAGTATCGTTTAGATTTTTATGATGATGGATCAGTCATGTTGGACAAGGGCATTTTTGCTGTTTTCTGCCCCAGCTGTCCTGAAATAATGGATTTATAACCTCAACTTTGCCCCCTGTAAAAACGTATCTTATCTTGTATCTCAGATCTGTCTGGAGAATTTGATCTTTGGACATGCCCTTTCAAGATGAGCTGATCCATATCGTGAGAGCCAGTGTGGCGCAGTGGTTAGAGTGTCGGGCTGGGACTCGGGAGATCTGGGTTCTAGTCCCCCACTCAACCATGAAGGTCACTGGGTGACTTTGGGTTGGTCACGGGCTCTTGGCCTAACCTACCTTACAGGGTTGTTGAGAGGATCAAATGGAGAGGAGGAGGAGAAGGATTATGTAAGCCGCCTTGGGTTCCTTGCAAGATGAAAAAAGATGGGATATAAATATAATAAATAAATATTAATAAAGAATAAGAGGGTTCTAGTCCCCACCTGGCCATGAAGCTCACTGGGTGACTTTGGGCCAGTCACCAACCCTCAGCCTAACCTACCTAACAGGGTTGTCGTGAGGATAAAATGGAGAGGAGGAGGATTATGTAAGACACCTTGGGTTCCCTGCAGGGGAAAAAGGCAGGATATTAATTCATTAAATAAATGAATAAATATTGCGCAACCCGAACTTAACTATGGCAGCATTCCCCAACCCGAGACCTCCAGATGTGTTGGACTACAACTCCCACAATCCACAGCCAATGGCCATGCTGACTTGACTGGGAGCTATGGGAATTGTAGTCCAACACATCTGGAGGGGCCCAAGGTGGGCAAGGCTGATTTGCGAGGCCTCACCTTGGACAGTTTAAACCTATCCATGTGCCTTTTAAAAAAAGCATTTTGGGAGAACATGTTTGCCTTCCCCCAACCTTTTGCCTTCCAGAAATGTTGGGCGGTGCATCCCATCATCCCCAGCTACCGGGGTGGCACCTTTGCTGCTCCCCTTGGTTAGCATGGCCGTGTGTGCTTCACCTGATAAGTACATATTATTACCGGGATCCCTCAACCATATTTGAGAGTGTTGTGGGCATTCACAAAATGGCTGCCACAATAAATTAACTTGTAATATTAAGTGTCAAAAAGGACAATTGGAGAAAGATACGTTTGTTTTGGATTGTGTGTTGGTAAAGGGGAGGGGGAACAAACCTTGTCAAGATTTGTTATATTTTTGGAATATAGAATAATATCTTGTATATATACAAAAAAAAAAAAAAAAAAAATTGGGGTGAGAAATATAACTTGGTCCCAAGAGGTGGGGGGGTGCATAATGTTTATGTTGTATTTTTTGTTGTTGTATTCATTAGTAGTTGTAAGATGTGAAAAATTAAAAATTTAAATAAATAATAAAAAAAATGGCTGCCACAGTGGACATGGCTGGCCACAACACACCTATTTCCCAGAAGGCAGGTGTCTGTCTGCGGACATCGTGTTGGAGACCCCGGGCAGGTATATAACCTTGTAAATAAATCATTTATCAATGCTGCTGTGGAGCTTGCATTTAGTAGGCCGGGTTCAACGGACGGTGGTCAGTTTGGGCTGCAGCCTACACAGGGCCCATGGCGTGAGAGACTCCATTTTGAAAATGGCGGCCACACAAGGAAGTGGGCCTGCCTCTCCCACCTGGAGAAGAGTAAAAAGGGTGTAGGAGTGGGCTGGGGAAGGGTCATCAGAGCTGCTTGCGCCTCTCATAAGCTAGACCAAGAGTCCGTGAGGGGAAAATTGTTATAATGCCAAGAGAGGAGTCCTGGATTCAAATCCTCCACTCGGCCAGGCCCTGAAGCTCACTGAGTGAGCTTGAGCCAAGTGGCTCGCTAGTGGTTCTGGTTTTATTTTTTATTTTTTTATTTATTTATACCCCGCCTTTTTCCCTGCAAGGAACCCAAGGCGGCTTACATAATCCTCCTCCTCCTCTCCATTTTATCCTCACAACAACCCTGTGAGGTAGGTGAGGCTGAGAGGCAGTGACTGGCCCAAAGTCACCCAGTGAGTTTCATGGCCGAGCGGGGACTCGAACCCGGATCTCCCGAGTCCCAGTCCAGCACTCTCACCACAACCACGATGGGTTCGGATGACACGCGACAACCCAGCGTGGGTCAAACAAAACCCTGCGACAAGCCATGGCTTTCTCAGGGTGGCTTATATAACCCAAACCTAAGCCAGCCTGACAAAACCGATGCCGGGCCCGCATAACATGCTAACCCACCGTGGTTTAGCGTCTCGTGCGAACCAGGTCGTTCTTTCTCGGCCAACCTCACAGGGTTCTTGTGAGGAGAAAGCGGGCGGCCCTGGCTGGGCCGGTGAGTAGCACTCTTCACTCCCCCAGGCGGGCCACACCTGTTTGGGCTACATGTGAGAACGGGGAAGGCCCGCCGAGGCTCCCTGATTGCAAACTCGGGGCAGCTGCATTGACTGAATTGATGCCTCCAGCTAGGCTCTGGGGGGGGGGGAGGAGCAGAAAACCTCTTTCTCGATCAAGCGCAGAGAAGGAGACTTGAGGAGGAGAATGCCGAAGCCGGATGAAGGCGCTTGACCGTTAGGTGAGTGATGCAGCCTGTCCGGTAGACTGAGGAATAATATAGTTGCTCGCTTGCAAAGGTTTGCATCTGGTTCCATAGACTGCTCATGTCGTTTCACGGGTGAAAATAGGGCTCTCTTTTTTGCACTTTTTTTCATTTTGTCTTTCAATTACATTTTTTCGTCCTATCCTCCTTGCAAAGAGCCGGGCTGGCCGGCGACGTAGTTTTCCCACTGCTCATTTTATCCTCGCAGCAGCCCTGTGAAACCGAGGGAGGTTTTGGCATGTTCATATTGCATGCTAGTCACCACTGAGGAAAGAGCCTTTTGACCCCGAACGTGTTGGGTTTAAAGAAACTGGTCCCTGGGCACCTGTGAGATTGTATTTTCTCTCTGGGAGTTGCAACTCCGCCAGAACATTTCTAATTTGCCCTGAATTCTCAGCTTTCCTTTTCCTTTAAAGCAGGGCTCTCCAACCTTGGGTCCCCAGATGTTTTTGGCCTACAACTCCCAGCTACGCTGGCTGGGGCATGCTGAGAGCTGTAGGCCAAAAACATCTGGGGACCCAAGGTTGGAGAGCCCTGCTTTAAAAGATCTTTTCTAGTCCCATTCCTTACAGAGAGATGGCAGCGGGTGTTTGGCTTTCGTAGAAGACATGTGGTCACCTTAAAGCATCTGTGGAAAGCCATAACAATACTAAAATTATTGCTACCGTATCGTGGCCTTTTTTTTTTTTTAAGTCTCATTGGAAATCCTTCCCCAGCCCAGCACCCTCCGGACCGTGTTGGACTACAACTCCCATCGACCCCGGCTGACTGGGGGTGATGGGAATTGTAGTCCAATGCAAGCCTCCCACCCCCCGTGGCGGCGGGAGTCGAAATCATCTGGCTGGCACCACACTGGGGGGAGACAGCCCTAAATATTTCCTTGTGTGTGTCCCGAGCTGCCTGCCAATCTGTTCCGTCCAACACCCCACAAGTTATAGCAGTGATGGCGAACCTATGGCACAGGTGCCACAGCTGGCACGCAGGGACCTCTCCGTGGGCACTCGAGCCATTGGTCACCAGATCACGACAAGACCGTCCCCTTCTGCAAAACACTAATGATCTTGTTCTTTCTCACAGTGTGGAACAGAATGATTTTATTCTAGAATTCCTGTTACAGAATTCTTTTCTACATTGTTATCACATTTAAAAGATTTGGAAGAATGATGCACAGAGCATGGCTTGGATGTAAAGCCCTAACAGTTGACCTGAGTGCTGCATGTGTTGCTCTCAAACTAACGGAGTATGAGCCAAGGTTTGACAAATTATCAGCATGCATGCAATAGCAAAAATCACATTAATTGTGCAAAAGCATGCCCAATGCAAACTTTTACCTAATGCAGTGTTTGCAGTCCAAGACATAAAGTGTTTAAAATGTGTTAAGCACGTTTAGTTTTCTTGTTTATCTTGCTCATCCTAGTACAGGTTGACTTTTACTTTTACTAATGCGACACCTGTAGAAGCAGGGAAAGGACCCGGGGTAAAGCTTGCCCCTTACAATTTCAGTCTGGCATATAATCATATTACAAGTTGAGAATCCCTTATCCAAAAATACATGTGCCTAATTATTTTAAAAGTTTGTATAAATTCCCTTCAGGCTATGTGTACAATGTAGTACTATAATAATTTTTTGAGTTGATTTTTTTTTCCAACAAAAAAACTGTTTGTATCATTGAAAGATCTGCTATTGTGTTTTTCTTTTAAGACAAAAGATGTGAATTAGTTTGGACAACTGTATGCGTTGTTTTTCTAAAACTAAAACCTCGGTATTCAGGTTTAATTGCAGTGTTGGCACTTTGAAATAAATAAGTTGGTTTTGTGTTGCAGTTTGGGCACTCGGGCTCAAAAAGGTTCGCCATCACTGAGTTATAGGCTTTTTTTTGCACCCGTGGGCACATCTTGGAATGTGAGAAACTGCTGAATCACTGGGTCACTGCTTTGATGTCTACCTGTCTCGTCTTTGGCTCTTAGGCGGCGTCTTATTCAGCAAAAATGTTGGTTTTGTGTCGCTTGGACGTCTCTTTGATAAGGGATTGTCTGATTCAGCCAATTGCTGGCAGGGCAATACAGCTAATGCTTCTTTTAAAGGTATGTTTTGGCAATGTCCAGTAATGGCTTCTTTTGAGGAGGAGGTTATTATTACACAGATAAATTTTGTACTGGAACAGTCTAATATCCACGGGTGCATGCGCTCTTTTAAATTATTTACCTGCTTGGTGGAGATTGACACAGGGACAGCGTAAATGGATTCTCTGCGCCCTTTTGACAGCTAAAAGACTGATCTTACAGCATTGGAAGGATAAACCCTCACCTCCTATAATGCAATGGACTGAGGACCTCACACAACGCTTTCGATATATGAACCGGTGGCATATAGACACCGCCTTCAAATGTATACTTATTTGGATATTTGCTTTTGTTGAAACCTATATCCAGCTGCTAAAACGTGGCATGCATTCCATACAAATCCATGTGTGTAATATTTAAAAAATGGAATTTTTTTGTTAATGTTCAAAATATTTTTGGGTGCCCACAGGCACCACCTTGGGGACCCTTGAGTGATAGCATTATGTGAGAGGGAGAAACAAAGACTCCTCTCTCTTTTTCAGTTTCTTCACTTAATGCATAATTTTGGAAACCTCTAACAGTGTTCTCCAACCTTGGGTCCCCAAGGCTGGGGCATGCTGGGAGTTGTAGGCCAAACACATCTGGGGACCCAAGGTTGGAGAACACTGTATCAGGTTCCCTCACCACTAATAACAACCCTGAAACTATAAGAAAGAAAAGCCCTACCAACTCATATGTTCAAAAGTGTCATAAGTGTGTGTGTGTGTGTGTGTGTATAGACAAGGGGGGAAGTCCTACAACTCCCAGCATTTCCCAGCCAGCACGGGGAATGTTCTTGTTCCATTTGAGCTGCAGCCTGGCTGGCTGGGGCATGCTGGGAGTTGCAGGACTCCCCCCCCCCCGTCTAAGTGAACGCAGGATTGCGCCCTTCATCGCTGCGGGCCCCTCGCTGTGTCCGTGTCTGCATTCCATACCTCTTTGGGTGCAAGTGCGTGAGATAGCATAATACATAACGCTTTGAAATATGCTGCCCATAAAGTTTTGAAATGGCTACAATAAACCTGTAGTTGTGAAACTTTGGGGCAGTGTTTTATATGCTGCTATTAAAGGCAATGTTCTTTTTTGTTGTCATTGTCGTTCTGTTTGAGTTGCAGCCTGCGTTGGGAGAGAAAAAAAACCATTCACCCTAAAAACCAACATTGAAGCCTTTTCTAACTGGCAGATTTGTAGTGAATGCAGAAAAGATTAGCTCTGTCTGCATCCAAGGCCGTAACTTTGGGGTAAAGGGGTGTGTGTGTATAGGTGATACTGGCTGATACAAAGCCCCCTGAAATGCATCTGCATTTCTCTCTCTCTCTCTCTCTCTCTCTCTTGCACGCACGCTCTGTCTCCAAAGAAGAGGACATATGTCGAAATCTTTGCATGTGGGGAATCACTTTGGACTTTAGTCTTTTTTTTTGGAATCTTGGAGTCATTAGACCTGGACTCGCGTAACACAGAGGTTCCAATGAAGTTTGCAAAGTTGGCATGGATCTCTGTGGGGGTGTGCAGACTGGTTTCATGGGATCATAGAGTTGGAAGGAGCCTACAAGGCTATCGAGTCCAACCCCCTGCTCAATGCAGGAAACTAGAGGAGGGGTCTCCCATGCAAGTAACAACCAGGCCTGACCCTGCTTAGCTTTCCACGCTCAGACAAGCTGAGCCAGCGTGAGCCACAGGCCTGTTCAGGTCTTCTTCTAGAACCCCTTGTCTCAAGAGGGGGTTGCTCAGATCCCTTCCTTGAACTCTTGTCTGTGATTGCTGGGGAAGCAGAGGCAGTGTTAAGGGGCAGCCCACTAGGACTGGAGCCCTAAATTTTTCATTTGGAGCCCTAAATCTCTGGGAGGCCCTCTGCCCCACCACCCTGCTGTCCAGGGGCACTGGCTGAAAGAAAGGTCCGGGGCCTGGATGATCTCTGTTGCATCAGATCCCCCTGGATGAGCTGGCTTTTTGCCCACATGTGCCTCACCTTCTGCTGCCCCCCATTGAAACTTTCCGCCTGAGGTTATACTGTATTCTGAACTCAAATGCCCTCCTCTCCCCTGTCCATCCATCCCTTTTTACAAATAGGGGTGTTCTTAGGAGACTGGGTCCTTTACAGACTTTAGAGCATCTTTAAATTAGCATATGCCAATTTGTGCATTTTTAATTTATTTTTTGTCCTGTGGCCCTGAGCCCTGGATCTTTTTGGTACCTAGCACCGACCCTGTTGGGAAGGTTTTTCCCAGGAAACATTCAAGTCCCTTTGCTTGTACCCTGAGCCGCAGAGACCACAATGGGGAAACCGAGTTGCATGCATCTCTCTGATACGGTAAAGTTTGGGAATGTTGTGGAATTACGTGTGGAGCCTATAGCAAAATGTCACCAGCTGTATGATTTCTGAAGTCTGCTGGTTCATGGCCGTGATTGATGATTTCTGAAGAGCGTAATTGTTAAGCTTTTGTCCCGGGATTTGCTGCAATAAAAGAGTCTCACCAACTTGGAGTCTCCTGTGTCAGAGTGCTAGAGGGTGCGTGTGCAGGACTAGGGCCATGACGGCATTTTGCCCACAGAAGTCCCTCTAAGCACTTTAGATGGGGTTAGGAATGAATTAAATATTCTCCTTGATTAGAGATGAGATGGAAGCAATGTGGCGTTCCAGGCGCTGGGCAGTCCATGCTAGGCGTGAGGTCAGTCCCAGCATATTAATGTGGGTCACTTTACATTTACCTTTATTAATAGGCCCAGGACTTGATTCAGACCTGGTGAGGCAACCCTGTTCTGGAAATATTCCCAGCATCTTTTCATTTCCCCCCCGGGGTTCTTCCAGTCGGAGGGATCCTTGTGCTACCAATCAAGAGGCATTGTGCAGGTAGCGGATTTTTGGGGTGGAGAGAAAAGTGATGGTCGAAGCGTTGAGAAAGCATGGGAGGGTGAAAACTAGAAGACGGCGGCATTGGGGGGACCCCCCCCCCGCCCTGCAAGTTCCATGAATGAGGTAGGGTGATTGCACATTAAAAAGCCTCGTTTGGAAGCACCCCAGCAGGCATCCAGCGAATGAATCTGATAAATCTAGATTGGGAGTGGAGGTTTGCCCATCCCTCTCATTAACTCAAAATTGTGAGGATTGGGTGCTGAGAGCTATGGACGGAATAGATGACAGAATTATGTCGTCTAACAGGGAAGAAGATACAATACCAATGAGTTTATGAAATCCGGCTCCACAATGGAGGGTGAAGGTGGGCGACTGCTCTTGGTTTCTGCAGCTGCAATGGGAAAATGCAGAATTTGGTGCTAGGCAGTGGGCGGCGGTGGCACATTTTCGAAGGGCCGGAGCTCTTCACAACAGTCCCTGTGGCCACTCCCTCAGTGAGGGTCCAGAAATCCAGGCAGCTGTGTGGATCCACTGCGAGCAAACCACACTTCTAGCACTTTTCATCTCCACCAGGAGCAGGTCTTGCGTAAAGCTGTATTGCCCATTCGAGAGACCAAGCCGCCCCCCAATACTTTGCATCGCAACAGGGAACAATCTGTGGTTGCTGGGAAAACCCCAGCATGTCCCCGTCTGTCCCCCCCAGCTACTGTGCTGATCACAGCCAAGCTCAGAGGGAACAGGGAAGTTGAAGGGGGTGGTGGCAGATGACGTCCGTCCGTGTCACTGTGAGACCTGGTGCCAGGGCCAGCTCCAGGCTTTGGAGTGCCCTTGGCCGAGACGCCCTCCATGGGCGCCCTCAGCGAGCCAAGCTTCTCACCACCGTTGTCACCAGCTGCTGTCGCTTCTCATCCTCTTCCTCATCGTGGACACCACTTGCTTCCTTGACAGGCAGAGAGCAAGCAGGCCATGGCATCTCCTGCTCCTCCTGGCTTCTCACCACCGCCGTTGTCTGGGCCAGAGCGAGAGGCAGGTGAGCAAGCCGGTCCCAATGGCGAAGAGGAGGAGCAAGTCCAGGGCGCTCTTGCCAGTGGGCCCCTGCTGGGTTGTCGGCCCTTGGCACGTGCCCGACCATGCCTACCCCTTGACGCCAGCCCTGCCTACACCACCACCGGCAGCGTGTCCAGATTTTTGTTCAACTCTAGGAGAGTTGCTTCCCTTCAGAACAACAGACAGCCCTTGGCTAGATGGGCAAACAGTCTGACCTGCTGTACGGCCAGTTCCTAATATTCTCACGAGTGTCTATTTTTTTCATCCATGGCTTTGGAAGAGTTTGTTCATCGTTGGACCCGTTGAAAAACAAAAACAAACAACAAACCTGGCTTTGCATATGAATGTAGGAATCCTTTTGTTTCGTCTTGTGTATGAATGTGGAACAGTGGAAGTTCTCCAGGGGAAACACCCACAGGAAACGAGGCACACACGGGCCAACCTAAACTCCAAAGGCCCAGATCGGCGCCATTTGAATGGCCGAGAAGAGGAAGTTTATTTCTGATCAAATAAACAACCGACCTGTGTCCTCAAGTTGGGCTCCCCCGGACCCACAGATGGAAGTCTAAACATACTTTCTGCAGGGCGGGCACGTGTACGTTTGTCGCCTCGCGGGGAGAAAGGCACGGGTCCAGAATCGACAGCGGTGGCTTATTCTTGGCGTAGGCGTTCACCAGTCCTCTCCCGGGTCGCATCTGTCCCGAGGAAACTACCATTCAAAGGGGGTGGGGAGCCTTCAAAAGGTGGATTCAAATGGGGATCATTAGGGCAATTTCAGACTGTTCGTAATCTGTCGTCGCTCTATGGCTTTGGCGAAACCATTCCCGCTATGTCCCATGTTCACGGGGCTGAGTGCCGATGCTTACATAGCCAAAATGTCACCATGCAAGACAAGAGGGAGGCATCGGCAGGCTCGCCGGAGCCCCCAAGGTTTGCAGAAGAGCAAACAAAATCTTGAGAAAATAACATCCTAAGGGGAGGCCTCTCTCCCCACCCCCTAAAAAAAACACAGCCCAATGAGAACTGAGCGTGCTCGGAAGCCACTGACTGTTGCAGGGGGGGGGGATCTGCAAACCACATGGGAGGGGGGATGGAGATTTGGCACTGAGGGCTCAGACAACACCACCACCTTTGTACGCAGTTTCTTGGCCAAGTTACTTGTTTCCAAGCCTCCTCCGTTTGCATTCTGTGAAATGGGTGTTGGAGCAGGAAACTGGTTTCAATCGAGTAATCCTCAAGGCTGGACTACTGCAGTGCACTCTGTGTGGGGCTGCCCTTCAGGCTGCTCCGGAAGCTGGAGCTAGTGCAGAATGCAGCGGCTCGGCTTTTGTCGGGAGCTGCCCCTTTTCAGCATGCAACTCCTTTGCTGAAGGAACCGCACTGGCTACCCATTTGCTACCAGGCCAGGTTTAAGGTTCTGGTACTTGTGTACAAAGCCCGAAACAACTTGGGACCCAGGTTACCTGAGAGAGCGCCTCCTCCCATACCTGGCCGGTCGCTGAGGTCATCAAATGGCATGCCCCTAGTGGTTCCTCATGGACCTTTGGCCCAATTGGAGTCCACCAGGAGAAGGGCCTTCAGTGTGGTGGCTCCACTTCTGTGGAACTGCCTGCCTCTGGAGGTCAGGCAGGCTCCGACATTGTACTGCTTTCGACGCCTGCTGAAGGCCTCCTTGTTCTGGGAACCTTTCTGTGCTGTCCAACCACCTTTTTTTTTTAATTTAAATGTTACCTTGTTTTCAATGTATTGTTTTTGTTTCTTTTATCCGTTTTTATCTTTTTACTGTTCACCACTCCGGAATCTACTTAGATATGGAGCGGTATACAAATACTGTAAATGAATGAATGAAAATGGGTAGTTTTGTGTTTTGGAGCTCAGTGTCCACCTCTTGGGTTTTTGGGCAAGTCACTTTTTCTTTTCTCACCAGTTTGCCTTCTCGGAAATGAGGGTTTTGCAGCCAGCCATGCTCACCGCAGCAGCCATTTTATGAATGGGCAGGCTACCCCCCCCCGCCACCATGGCAGCCATTTTGTGAGAGTGCCCACAACACCCGCTCAAAAAAACCCCCAAATATGCTCACTGACCCAGAAAGGTTGGGGGACCCCTATTCTTATATCTTTGTTTAGCTGGCTGCTGTGTTCCATTTTGGCGACTCCACTCAGTAGGAGCGCCTGCAAAATAGCACAACCTCTCCTTTTCCGTGTACTTGGCGTGCGTTGCCAATTAATGGGGGAGAAACAGAGGCACCTGGATGATAAATAGCCACATTAAGCGCACGTCCAGGGAACTGGCATCCGAAGCGTATTGCGCGGCAGCAAATTCCTCTATCATAACTGCTTCTCAAAGGAGAGGAAAACAAAGGACCCACTTTTCATTATTTCTTCGGGATGGGGGAATAGCAACAATGCAACACCCCTCGCTGTCGCTTTGTTTTCGCCTGTCGTGCTAGGGCACGGCCCTGTAATTAGAGCGACAAGAAGCGGCATCTGGTGTGGAACAGAGCGAGGGGCTCGTTGAACGTCTGTGCGGTCTTGTGCCTGCCGGTTACTCAACTGGAGGCAATCTGGTATTGCCCCTTCCTTGGGAAGGTGGCTAAGATATCGGGAGCTGTATTTAAGGGGTGGTCGCACATGTATGGAGAGGCCACAGCGCAATGTGTAAAGTGGATTTTCAGCTGATACGTGATCCACCGGCTTTCTACACTTCCCAGATGTTCTGACACAGTTCTGGGCTCAAACCCACCCACCCCCAAAAAACCAATACCAGCAGCTATTCAAACTTGACACGGGCCTGTGTGGCAGAAAAAGCTCAGTTAGATCACTGAGGGGTGAACAGGAATGCAAAGGGCAGAATCCAGTCAACACCATTCGATTGCATTTTTTTTTTAATTGTTTGATTCCTCAACCCAAACCGAAAGCTCTTAAATAATATAAAAATACAGACATGGTTTTAGTGCATTCACCTTGAATATATAAATACATCTGCGTGATTCCTTTCTCTGTTTTGCTATTTTTTTGGCATCTCTTTGAAGCTTCTGGCTATTAAATCTAGTGCAAGTAAGAAAATTGGCTTTACCCGCCTTGCTTTTAAAGTTGTGGTGAAGCCTCCATGTCTTGGCCTCTGAGATTGTCGCATTCAAAATTTTCCCAACGCAGCAGCAACCATTATCTTCCCCAAAGATAACCGTTATGCTAGGATATTACACAGAGCCCTAATTTCTAATTGCAAAGGGTCAGTGATGGTTGCCGATGTCACATTGCCATGAAGTGAGGTCAAGCTCATTCTATTTGCATTAACCAATGTTTGTCACAAATTGTTCCAGTAAAAAGCGAGTGTTGCGTACAATAGTTAAACCTCGGTGAATTGCCGATACCATTACATCTGCTACCGGCGCCAGGAAATAATCTGGATGAATGGTTAGTTTGCAACTCAGTCTCCAACAGGCCTTTAGTCCATTAGATTAATCGATTAAGAACCTTTCAATTGTTTAAAAAAGACACCTCCAATGAATCCAATTCATTGAGATGAAAGAGAAACCCCACTGGGTTGGAGCCAAACGTAGTCATACTTAAAGCAGACCCATTGAAATAAATGGGATGGAAGTTAGTCATGACTAATTTAAGTCCCATTGATTTCAATGGGTCTGTTCTAAGTCTGGATCCAACCCATTCTTTTTTTTTAGTATAAGTACTTACAAATCCATGGGTAGCACATGCCGTCTTCTTAGAAGAGGTATCTCTCCTTCTCACACACGCAAGAGGGAATGCCTCTTTTAAGATGGCACCCATTGTGACAAGTTATGTCCATCTTTGAAAGAACGCCTTTGTCTCTGGATCCATGTTTTTATGCGTATACAAGTGTAAGCCAATTCCAGCAAGCAACTGTTGCTTTCTTATAATGCTCCTGTGAGCAAGGGGTGGTGGACTACAGCAGCTTTGCCCAATCCAGTTCCCTCCAGATGTGTTGGACTGCAACTCCCATCATCCCCCAGCCAGCATGGCCAACAGGAATGATGGGAGATGTGTTGCCTGGAACAGCAACAAGGAGGCACTGCAGTTCCCAAAAGAAAAACAAGGGAGCAGGGCCTATTTACTGTGTGTTTTGCCCACCCAACGTTTCAGAGATGTCTCCTCCTTCAGGGGGCTGCTCGTGTCGCACTACTTGAATCCCCTTGAACAACTCAACATTAAACCATGATCACAGTGTCTGTATTCAGACGACACGATAACCCACACACAAGGGTTGAGTGTGGGTTGTTGTTGAACTGTGGTTGTTGCTGAACTGTGGGTTATCGTATTGTCTGAACCCAGCTGTGCTAACAAGCCATAGCTTGTTAACCACTACCAACCCATGAAGAGAACCCATGGTTTGTTGGTGGGTTGTTCACTGGGGTTTGTTATCTTGGCTGGGTTCAGACCACACGATAACCCATGTGACGTTTCAACAACCCAAGGTTCAACAACAACCCACATTCAACCCATACTCAACCCTTGAGTGTGGGTTATCGTGTTGTCTGAACCCAGTCATTGGCTTCAGCATGGCTGGCTGGCGAGAAGAGAGAGGCGAAACAAAATGGCACCCAAATTTGGTAACATTTCAGAATTCAAGGTTGAATTTTGGGAATTTCAGACATCTACCAAATCTTTTTATTATTATTAAGTATGAGGTGGATACTTAATGTGTGTGTGTACTGTAGATCATACTATCTTGGCACATCTAGGCTTCTATATTTGCATTTGCCCAGCAGTCTGAGGTGAGCCAGGACCCATGGGACCAGAAAGTCATCTGGACCAAACAGTAAGCAAAGATATAGGAACATACCAGAGCCGAGGAAGACCCTGTTGCTTGATCAAGGCTTGACGGGAACAGGAAGCCCTCTTATACTTCCTGTCTGGGATCACGTAATGGCCAGCCTGGGTGGGCGGAGTCAGTCTAGGTCCAGACGGTTCTTCACTGTTGCTGCCTGCAATTCAAGGGCCAGCCACCGGAGGGAGCTGCACACGGATGCCGCAATTCCTCACCTGGAGGGAGGGAGCCATCTTCTTACAGGTGGAGGAAGAGGGCTTCTTAACCCCTCCCGCCCCAGCCCAAGTCTTCTCTGCAAATCCCCCTCCTGCCCCAAGGCGATTCCTCCTCCCAGCTAGGCTAACTTCTGGTTGTGGAGGAGCCCAGCTGGTGAACAATAATTTAAAATGTCTTTGCGGGGAGAGTGAGTTTGTGGAGGAGAATTGGCAGGGGGGGGGTGAGGGTTAAGTATCCCCCACCTCACCTGCTGATTCCGCCCTGCAAATCTCATGGATGGTCCCCTGCATTTGTGTTATGAGAAAAATACAGAAATCCTGTCTTTGCCTGACAGGGATTCATAGATCATAGAGTTGGAAGGGGCCTACAAGGCCATCGAGTCCAACCCCCTGCTCAATGCAGGAAACTAGAGGAGGGGGTCTCCCATCCAAGCAATCACCAGGCCTGACCCTGCTTAGCTTTCCACGCTCAGACAAGCTGAGCCAGCGTGAGCCACAGGCCTCATAAGTTCTGCACTTTTGCTGCCAAATTCTAAGGTAATTGGGTTTTACCGATCGACGCAGTCCTCTCACACTCCGTGTGTTTTCTCTCTGCAGTTCTGAAGCACCTCATCGTAAGCCAGTGCTTCTCAAATAGTGGGGCGGGCCCCCCAGGGGGGGCGCGAGGCTCCGTAAAGGGGGGCTCGTTTGATCCACATTTCTTTCTTTTTTTATTCTCTTATACGTTAATAAGGATACAGTGTTATGCAGAGGTGTACTTATAACAATTTTATAGACAAATGATACTAATTACAGTCGCGCGGGGGCGCGAAATGTTTTCTTCTTCCTAGGGGGGGCATGACAGAAAATAATTGAGAAGCACTGTCGTAAGCGCTGTGCAAGTAATAATTGTGGAGAAACGAGCCTTTGGGGGTACACACACACACCTCATGTGTGAACCAGCTGGGGTGTGGTGTGCATAGTTAGCGTGTAGAGAAAAGAGTTTTTAGGGTTCATGCATGCATGCATGCAGGAACACACACACACACACACACACACACACACCTCCTCATGAGTAAACCAGGTGGGGGCTGGGAGGAAGCAAAAGGTGCATGGAACATGGGATGGGGCCTGGCGTCTGGAGGAGCCAGGCTGAGGGCATTCATATGCAGATAGTTCAAGCCATGACTCACAGTTTCCTTCCCCCTGCCTGGCCAGTTTCTGTCCCCCTGCATGGCCAGGTGAAATTCAAATTGATTGGCTGAAGCAAGAAGGCTACAGAAAAGGGGAGGGGGAAGAGCTATTTCCCCACGTGTAGCCTTTGTTCTTGGTCTTAGTCCTTTTGGTAGCGTGCCCGGCATGGCAGCGCGCTAGTGAGGGGCCCGAGCCTTTAGGCCCCCCCCCCTCAGGAATCGACCCCAGGCAGCCCCTGGTAAAATTGGCTGGTTTGAGGGCTCTGGGTAAAAGCAAGTCTTGTGGAGGGCCATTTATCTCGGACCTGCGGGTACATAAAATAGTTCCCCCCGGGCGGCAAGGCTGTGCTGGATCTAACCCTTGAAGAAGACACCCTCAGGAAACAGGTGTATGTCTGAGAGATTTTAAGGAATCAGGTTTTATTGTGTTTTTAGCTTTACTGTGTACCAAAGTGTCTCTCTATATTGTGTGCTTCTCTTATTTCCCTAATCTTGTTGTAAATTGCTACCAGAAATAAACCTTGTTTGGTTTTACCCCACATGGGTTTTGTAGTGCTCTGTGAGTTCAGTATCTAAATCCAGGTTACAGAAATATGAAGGCGAGTCCCTAAACAGAGATCCAAGTAGGATTGCAGACAGCTGAGGCTGGCAGTCTGGTATCTTGAGATCTCAGAGGGTCTTGGTTCCTTTGCTAGTAGGCAAGGGTGGGGTAGTGGCGGGCCAGCCAGCCCCCCCTTCCGGGCCACATGGTGGCAAGTGCTGGGTTTCCTTTGCAGGGAGGAAAGGGTGGGAGTCTGGCGGGCCAGCCAGCCCCGCCTCTTCCTCCACAATAATATTAGAAGAAGACGACACACGAGGGCGTGCTTCCTAAACGCGGCAGGAAGCAAAATAGAATCAGGATATATCCCTACATCTAAAACAGTGGCCAGGCTGGCTGGGGGTAATGGGGGTTATAGTGCAACACACCTTGAGGGCACCAGGTTGGACCCATAACTTGAGGGGGAAAATCATTTCCCACGTGGACGGGTCTCTCTGCATTCATTTATTGCTAGCTAGCAAGCTCATGCAAGAAGAATTTGGCTCAGGATATTTCTCCCAGTTTTCTTTTGGCCCTCCGGTCAGCCCTCCACATGGATACATCTACTGCAGGGTAAAACTAGGAGCCTGTGTGACATGAGACACACCCTATTGTCTGAAAGCCACCGTGAATATATATGCGGTTATGGCTCCTTTTGGTCAGCCTAAGGCCCCCTCTTGCGGGTGTGAGTGTCAACAACTGTGCACAGGAGTCCAGATATTTTCAAGATTGCGGGGGGGGGGGGCTTGCAATTAAGAGCCAATTAAGAAAAAATAATCACTGGAGAAGACAGAGTGCGAGGTACGTGGCCGTCGGTATTAGCAGCAACACTTTTGCCGGGGGCGAAAGGGTGTTTGAGTCCGACTTGTAGATGATTCGCTCACCCACAGGCTGAGTGGGTCGAAAATTATCCACCATCCCGAAGTCTTTGGTTTTGCCAAAATACAGCTTCATCCAGAATTCTTGGATCTGTGAAACACCAAGAAAAGAGAATATTACTTTTCTGCCTTCCCCAGCCACCACTCTGACAGGATCTGACCAAGGGACAAAGGGTAAAGGTGAGACGGGTGGTGGTGGTCCACCATCCTGTTCCCAATACACCTTTCCTTCTGGGATCCCAATATTAATGATTAAAGTCTTAGCCTTCTCGCCTTCTCTCCTGTCTAGACTTTTCTCTCCCCTTTCCTGCATTAAAAAACCCACAAAAACACTGGTCCTGGGTCGAAACACCATGTCACATCAGACTGCTCAGTTGCATCATCAAAATTCTGGAGTGGATATCCCAAGGCCTTCTCTGCTGTCCAACCACCTTTGTAATGTTACTTTGTGTTCAATGTATTGTTTTTGTTTCTTTTATCTGCTTTTATCTTTTTATTGTTCACCGTTCCGGAATCTACTTAGCAGAGTGGAATACAAATACTGTAAATAAGATGATGATGATGATGATGATGATGATGATGATGATGATGATGATGTGTATTAGAGTTAACTGGGTACACTAGACTGAAGTGAAGTGCAGCGTGCATGTGGGTGTTAATGACCAGCAGATAGAGCTTGTTCATTTACTAGGAAATACTTCAAGGAATGTGCCAGTTAAAGGGAGAGCAACCTTGATGGCGAGGAGCTTAGTGCGTGCATGTTAAAAGTCGATCCTGCCCTACTGCCGGGCTGGTTTCTCTCACCTGATCCAGCTTCAGCTGAATGGGTTCCTCAAAGAGGGTCCAGATGACATTCTCACTGCATCCGGGTGTGGTCAGAGAGCCGGTGTAGCGATAGAACCGAGTGAGGTCCTCCGTTTTCGGTATTAGGGAGTCCAGGCAGAGAGCTGACATCTCGGTTTGATCTCCTAAAGGAATATTTTTGTCCCGTGACATAGCGTTGTTTTTTTTTAATCTTTGCTCTGGCAACCGTCTTCACGTTTTGCTCAGCGCAAGCTGCACGAGCGTCTCCTCTGCTGCTTTTTCGAAAAGAGTAGGGCAGTCGCATCCTATGTGGCGGTGGGTGCCTGCAACCCCCCAAACCCATAGGATTATGGGCATCCTATCGAGTGTGGGAGGAGCGCGGCGGATAAAGGATTGCCGCCGCCACATTCCCCTTGCTCTCAGAAACATCTAGCTAGCCCATTTCGGCCATCTCAATGTTTTACGCTGAGGCACCATCTGGATTCGTTCTACGCCAACGGTGCATCCTCGCTCCTTCCCTCCGCACCCCTGGGAATGCCCCCCCCGGGGGGGGAACCCAAGACGGTCTTCCATGTTCGGTTCCCTGCTGGCACGGAAGGAACCACGCTGCTACATGGGGGTGTGTGCTCCCCACTCGGGCTCCCCACTGCGACCTTGGAAGGGATTTCTGAGGTCGCAGTGCCCCCCCCGAATTATCCTATGCCCCCCCCCGGCAATGTCGGAGTGCCATAGGAATGCACCCTAAGAATCCTAAAACCTAGATCAGACCATCCAGTCGTGTGGTAGGGAACCTCTTTTAGCCTAAGGGCCGAATTCAATTTTTGGAGAAGCTCTCGGGAGCCGCATTCCAGTGGCAGGCAGGGCCTAGGACAAAGGGGGAGGAGCAAAAGGGGGCCAGGCCAAAATAAAAAAAACGCCCACCAACCCAGCAGGTTGCAGCTCCAAGCTCTCACTGCCAGTAACTACACCGAAGCATGAAGCCCTGTTTAGAATGGGTGGAAGACAGCACACACGGGCCAGGGACGACCCAATGACTGGCGATGGGGGGGGAAAGGGGGAGGGGCGTGGCCACCTGGGAACCGTGGAAGGCCGGAATTGGCCCACGGCCTGAGGTTCCCCACCCCGATCTAGTCCAATATCCTGCTAACCACAGTGTCTCAAGTTCTGGGGGGGGGAGATGCTGCCTTGGAAGGCCCAAGAGGGGATGTTGCCGTAGTTCCGGCGGTGGGGCTGGGGGCGAAGAGGGCGAGAGTCATAGAATCATAGAAAAGTAGAGTTGGAAGGGGCCTACAAGGCCATCTAGTCCAACCCCCTGCTCAGTGCAGGAATCCAGGTCAAAGCATCCCCGACAGATGGCTGTCCAGCTGCACCTTGAATGCCTCCAGAGTGGGAGAGCCCACCACCTCCCTAGGCAGTTGGTTCCATTGTCTTATTGCTCTTATCTCCCCGCCAGTTAGTGTGGACAGTCCAAAATGTGTGGTCCGGCTTGGGATAGGGCAGCTCCCTGCACTCCCAGTCCCTTCCCGCTCCGCATTTCTGCTTGCGCAGTGCCCTTTCTCCCTCTTTTGCAGCTCTCGGACGTGTCCCACGCCTGGTTCCTTCTTCGGTTCCAAAGTGTTGTGCATTTTGTGTGTGTGTGTGTGTGTGTGTGTTTTGTCTTTAAAAGCCTGACTTTGCATTCGGTCTTGGCTCCTTACCTGAGAAAGGGATTTCTTTTAGCTTTGAAAGGAGCGGCTCGTAGTACTCATTGTGGTCGCCAGGCTGTAATAGACAAAAATAATTTTGGGAAGTGATGATCTCTCCACCTAACTCTTGATTTCTGTTATTTCATATAAACTTCTGGAGCTGCCTTGTACGGAGTCGAACCATTGCTCTCTCCAGCCCGGTATCGTTTACTCTTTCTCGGTCTAAACCATGGAGGTTTTTTTGTCAGCCCTGCTACTTTATTTATTTATTTATTTATTCTACTACTTTTATACGGCTTCAAATCCTAAAATCTCTAAGCAGTTCACAGTGACTGGGTTCCGACAACACAATCACCCAGACTCTAGGGTCGAGTGTGGGTTCTTGTTGTTGAACCGTGGGTGTTTGTGTTGTCTGAATCCAGCCAAGGTAACAAACCATGGTGAACAACCCACTGTTCACAACCCAGCAACAAACCATGGGTTCTCTTTGTGGGTTGTTCGTGGTTTCACAAGCCATGGCTTGTTAGTGCGGCTGGGTTCAGACCACACGATAACCCACGTTTCAACCCATGTTTACTTCTTCACACAGCACATAGTTAAGCTATGGAACTCACTTCCACAAGATGTGCTGGCCACCAATTTGGAGGGCTTTTAATGGGGATTGGACAAATTCATGGAGGAGAAGGCTATCAGTGGCTACTAGTCCTGATGGCTCTATGCTTCCTCCAGGATCAGAGGCAGTGTGCCTACGTACACCAGTTGCTGGGGAACATGGGCGGGAGGGTGCTGTTGCACTCCTGTCCTGCTTGTGGGTTTCCCGTGAACCGAATCCTGGACTAGATGGACCCTTGGTCTGATCCAGCAGGGCTCTTATATTCTTAACAACAACCCACGTTTCAACAACAACCCGCACCCAACCCTTGAGTGTGGGTTATTGTGTTGTCTGAACCCAGCCCCCCCACCATATATTCATTCTTAGAAATTTTCATCTCCCAGCATTCCCAACTGCCACTCCTGGTATCCATTTTAACATCACAGCTACTGATGAGGGTGGAAGCTGAAACATTTACCTCTAAATACATTTTGAAATTACTCTCTTAGTCTATCTGTCTTATATATAAAACACAGTACAAAACCAATATAAAACCAGTGAAAACAAACAATAAATACTTAAAAACATTACAAGTAGGATCATAAAACGGAGCAGTGGTGTCCTAAGTCAGGGAAACAAATCATCGTCTTCAAAAGGCGTTTACACCACGACACACTTTCTGCCTCTCGAAAGACACATGGAAGGATGTTCCAGAGGATGGTGCCACTACTGAGAAGGCCCGCTTCCGTGCTGTTACATGGTGACACTCTGTTGGTCGTGGAACAACCAGTAAGGCCTCCTCAGGGGTTTCATAGTAGATTTCATAGATCATAGAGTTGGAAGGGGCCTACAAGGCCATCGAGTCCAACCCCCCCTGCTCAATGCAGGAAACTAGAGGAGGGGTCTCCCATCCAAGTAATAACCAGGCCTGGCCCTGCTTAGCTTTCCACGCTCAGACAAGCTGAGCATTGACTGGGTGTATTTAGGGAAGGCGGTCAGCTAGGTACCCTGGTCCCAGGTTGTTTAGGGCTGGAGAAGCCAGTGAGCTAACCTAGAACCTTCTTCATGCAAACCACACGCTTTGCCACTGAGTTATGGCCAAGCGCACACAACGTGTGGTGATGGATTCTCACATCCCCGTCAGTTCAGCGCCCCCCCCCCCATGAAGCATTATGAAACATGCGGTCCTGTGTGTTAGGTAGCCCCTGAGGAAGGGGTTCATCCCTGAAATGTCGGGCGGACTGGCACAAAATAAACGGGCGCTTTTGTGATTTTTTTTGCTGGGTTACCTTTGTTCATTGGTCCCTTCTCAGCTCAGACAATATCTTCACAACTGTAAAGATCAGATAGGCTGCTGAATTCTGCCCCCAATACAAACCCCCCGGCACACGTGTACACACGCACACACACACCTTTTAGCATAGCTGGTTGACCAGGCTGGAATCTTTCTACTTCCATCTCCAGCAGTTAGAGGTGACTCACAAGATGCATTTCAAGTCATCTTGGGGGGGGGGGGGCTTCTCCCTGACACAGCGTTTCCCCCAATTCATTTCGCCAGCAAGCACCAGCGTCCTCTGCAGCCCCACATAAGTGAAAAGCGGCTCCGACAAGTCCCACAACCCCGGGGGGGGGGCAAATTTCTACCACTTTCCCAATTCTACAACCAGCGTTTTAAAACGAAGCCAAGTCCCTTCCGTACCTCTATGAAGAATCCTAGCACCGCTACGCCTTTCCCTGCGATTGCTGCTTCAACAGTGGAAAATTCTTCCTTGATGTGGACGATATGAAGCTGTAACAGAAGTACAGAGAATGAGGAAGATAAGACCTGTTTATACTCGAGCGTGCCGAAAGCACATATGGTACACCACAACTTTTAAAAATCAGAGTTGGAAAACAGTTTTGTGGTTGTTCTACTGTATCAGAAATGTCGAAGCAGTTGTAAAGCATGTCTTTTTTCCTCTTTCAAGGAACCCAATGCAGCTTACATGGTCTTCCTACTCTCCTTTTTATCCTCACAACAAACCTGTGAGGTAGGTGAGGCTGAAAGTCAGTGACTGGCCCAAAGTCACCCAGTGAGCTTCATGGCTGAATGGGGACTAGAACCCGGGTCTCCCCAGTCCTAGGCACTCTAACCACTACGTCACACTGCCTCTCAATTTTAATCTTAAAAATGTAAATGCCCAGAAGAACAATAGGGTCTTCACCTGGTGCTGTAGACAGTATAGCATGGGTGCCAGGCAAGCCTCTCTGGGGAGGGTGTTCCACAATCTGGGTGCCACCACTGAAAAGACCCTGTCTGTACTGGACCACCTCTTGCACCTCTTTAGAGGAGTCACTAAGGGCTATGCACTTAACAAAAATTAAGAAGCTCTGCCAGGGTAGGCATGATCAGGCATCTGGTTGGGGGCAAAGAGGAAAGTTGGTTGTGTCCTGTTTCTGGAATCAGGGGTGAGCAGTGAAGTAGGCACGTTTGCTGATGACTCCAAATTATTTCAGGTGGTGAAAACAAAAAGGGATTGCGAGGAGCTCCAAAAGGAGCTCCCCAAACTGGGAGAATGGAAATCAAAATGGCAAATGCAGTTCAGTGTAAGCAAGTCTAAAGCAACGCATGTTGCGGCAAAAAAAATCCCCAACTTCAAGTATAGTCTGATGGGAACTGAGCTAGCCGTGCCTGACCAAGAAAGAAAGAGACCTTGGGGTTGTGGTGGGCAGCTCGATGAAAATGTTGACCCAGGGTGAAAAGGGCAAACTCCATGTTAGGCATAATTAGGAAAGGAATTGGAGATAAAATGGCCAAGATTGTACTGCCCTTATACAACTCTATGGTGCGACCGCACTTAGAATACTGTGTACAGTTCTGGCCACCACACCTAAAAAAGGATATTATAGACTTGGAAAAAGTGCAGAGAAGGGCAACTAAGATGATCGAGTGTCTGGAGCGACTCTCCTATGAGGAAAGGTTACAACATCGGGGATTGTTTAGCTGAGAAAGAAGGCGAGTGAGGGGAGACATGATAGAGGTGTACAGAATTATGCCTGCTGTGGAGAAAGTGGAGTGGGAGACATTTTTCTCCCTCTCTCATAATACTAGAACCCAACGGGGTCCTCCCATGAAGCTGATTGGCAGATAAAAGAAAGGATTTCTTCACACAGCACATAGTTAAACTATGGAACTCACTTCAACAGGATGTATATGATGGCTACCAATCTGGAGGGCTTTCAAAAGGGATTGGACAAATTCATGGAGGAGAAGGCTATCAGTGGCTACTAGCCCTGACTGGCGATATGCTAACTCCAGTATCAGAAGCAGCATGCCTCTGTACTCCAGTTGTAGGGGAACATGGGCGGGAGGGTGCTGTGGCACTCATGTCCTGCTTGTGGGCTTCCCTGGGGCAGCTGGTTGGCCGCTGTGTGAATAGAATGCTGGACGAGATGGGCCCTTGGTCCGATCCAGCAGGGCTCTTCTGATGTTCTTATGCTTTACAACTGAAGTAATACATCAGGCTGTCTAAATGGCCCCACAAGACCCTTAAATCCAGGCCACCGAGTCCAACCCCCTGCTTGCTCTTACCTCCATGGCGTATCTCTCCCCGTCGATGCTGTGCTCTGATCCGGGGCTTGTCGACTTGTGTCCCTCGTGGTTCCCCCAGTGGAAGTGGAATTGCACCGCTTTGTATTTCCCCGAGAGACCACCCGCTTCGATCGTCGCCAGTCCGTCCAGCTGCACTTTGACTGATGGAGGCGAAGCAATTCAGAGGGCCATGTCATGTCAGGTCTGTTTTTGGTTTTGTTCCCCCCTCCCCCACAATGTTTTAAGACGACGAAGCCAGGCATCCCCAGCCTTTCTGGGTTGGTGGGCACATTTGGAATTTGGAGAGGGCGTCGTGGGCACGCTCACAAAATGGCTGCCATGGTGGGGTGGGGGGTGGTCTTGCCCGTTCATAAAATGGCTAGCATGGTGGGCATGGCCGGTCATGAAACAGTGATTTCCCGGAAGGCAAGCTGGTGAGACTAAAAGTCACTTGCCCAAGAATCTAACTACCGGGGCCAGCCCAAAACACTTTGCTGCCTGAGGCGAAGGACAAGATGGCGCCCACTCCCACTCCCACTCCCACTCCATATACAAAAGCTGACTAGGCTGTGTCATGATTCAGCACTGACAGTGGGATCGCACCCTCCACCACACCTGAAGGCAGGAGGCAAGCTTAGGAGGTGCAAGGGAGGCCACGTGGCACAGAATTCTCTCCTCCGACCCCCTCGCTGCTGCTTCTCAGCATTGGCCACCCGAGGCTGCTGCTTCTCAGCATTGGCCGCCCGAGGCTGCTGCTTCACTTTGCCTTATGGTAGAGACGGCCCTGCTAACTACAAGGCTGAGGCGCGGTCTGAGCCCCAAAACACAAAGCCAGTCTTTTGAACCCAAATAAAGATGGCGCTGGAGGGCAGCACTTTGCTTTGCTGGTTAGAGGCCTCCCAGTTTAATAAACAAACAAACAAACAGCATTAGAAAAAATCTTCAGATATAAAATAAAACTCAAGTGGGGCAGGGAACCTGGTGGGCACCAAGAGAGGCATCTGGGGGCGCCACGTTAGAGAGCCAAGAGATAAACAATACTACCCCCCCTCCATTTTTATTCTGAATTTCAAAAAGTTATAACAAAACCAAAACCTAAAAACAATGGGGGGGGGGAGGAACATTTAAAAAATAAAGCAAAAAGAGAGAGTTTACATTGTCTAACAGTTAAGTAGATCAGTTTCAGTGAATATTGTATTCATTGAAAACTGTACTATTGTTATAAAATGTAACCCAACGGGGATGGGAAATGGCGATAAAAAGAAACAGAAACATTTGAATTGATGATAAAAACCTGAATGCGTAACGTTGGGGGAAACACACACACACGGTTACACATTACTGGTATCATTACGGGTGACCGGCCAGATGGGCGATTGATAAATATAATAAATAAATAAATAAAATAAATCTTAAAAATTATTACTCCAGAAATGAATGAAGATCATTTCTCCATAAACTTCTGTGGACTTGATCCCTTCTCAAAAAAACAACAATGAGGTTAATTTTGCAAACAAAGCAATAAGCCAGATTTTTAAAACCCTCCTCTCTCCTAAAATATGTGGGGTTTGCCATAACGAGTGTGTAATGTGTAGAATTTGGTTCTGACTTAGCTGAGGCTGAGGGAGTGAATCAGCCCTGGATTAACCATTCAGCAATATAAGCACATTCTCAGGGCACCAAGGGAAGGAACTGGGTGGGCACCTCAGAGCACCATGAAATTTTGCATTTCCCCCCTTATAACCCTTTTATTTTTTAAAAATGCATAAAACAGTGATGAAAATGTGTATTTCTTTAATTGGCTTATATCGCTTGCTGCTATTTAGTGTTAAATACATATAATAAAAAAACAGTTTATATTTAACATATAGTTGTGTGTGTTCCGGCGTGGGGGACGGCCTTGAAGAAAGCTGAGTTTTTAATGTCTCCTTTCACCTTCAGCACTTACCGAGTCTTCATGTCTTGCCAGCTAAGCAATGGAAGGGCCGAGGAGGGGGCACCATGATTGGGCTGTGTTTTAGGGCATCCGCTGGCCTTAATCTGGCCCTGGACTGAATTTGTGTCAGCGGTGAAATCTGATCCAGGAATGTCTCACTTTTCCTCCTTCTCTTATCCACTATGTTACACCTACTCTTCAGCCACCCGTCTGAAGCTTACTCAGAGGAAGGAACCTAGGGCGGCAGAATTTAATTGACGAATCAGGTAGACAAGTGGGATCTGCAACAAAATGTTGCAGTATGAAGTGCTCCTGTTCAGTGTTCTAGCCAGCCAGCCAGGTCCTCTTCCATGAGACTCCATTCCATTATCCCTCCCACCATGCATTCTGGCCCCCGCCCTCTCCCACGCAAAAGCCAATCAGCATTCTGCAGCCACTAAGCCAGTGTTCTCCAACCTTGGGTCCCCAGATGTTTTTGGCCTACAACTCCCAGCATGCCCCAGCCAGCTACGCTGGCTGGGGCATGCTGGGAGTTGTAGGCCAAAAACATCTGGGGACCCAAGGTTGGAGAACACTGCACTAAGCTTGCTCAATCCTCATTGGACTGTTTCTAGGTCCCCTCTCCTCAAGGGTTATTTTCCTCCTAAAGATTTTTGGGGGTTCTGCAAACTTTGGGGTTCCCCCGAGACTGCAAGTACCTGCCTCTTGTGTGTGGGTGGTGCCATTTTGGGTACAAAAGCATCGGCACTCACTGCCGGAACATTGCAAATAGAGGGAATGGTGCATCAGGTAACAAAAAAAACCCAAAACACACCCTCCCCTTCTTAGTTGATGGAAACCGTGCCCTCTATTGGGCAGCAGATTTTTAAAAAGTTGTTATTTTTAGTACAATAGAATGGAATGACTATTTTGCGATGACGGTTGCTACGACCCGCATGTGTGCCTCATCTAAAAACAAAGCAAAGCATGATTCTTGCCTCAGAACGATTGTGTGGACCCATAAGCAAACGAAAGCGATGGACGAATTGATGGCCTGAAGTTCGTAGGATCGATTGACAAAGATTTCGGTATCTCACCCGTATGACCATTGTTTTCCACGTGCCACTTTTGGTCTGCCTTGTTATCGTAGTTTTTGAAACGGAACGGCTTGAGGCTCCAGTCATATTTCACTTTGTTGGTGACAATGTTGATCGGGGACTGTTCGCTGCTTGCGCACTCACTGTATAACTGGTCCCATTGGCGAGGTTCTGTTTAGGGCGCAGGGGTGCGGGTGGGGAAGAACATTTTAGTGAAAAGGATGAAAAGGCTTTAAGTTGTGAAGTTAAATGAATCTGGGCCAGTGTAACCCTGGTTCCCTGCAAGCCATGGTTTGTAAAAGAGTAAAGCCATGGTTTAAGGAGGGGGGAACAGTAAGCCATGGTTTGTAAAACAGTGGGTGGGGAGACTATTTTCGTGAAAAGGATGAAAAGGCTTTAAGTTGTGAAGTTAAATGAATCTGGGCTAGTGCAACCCTGGTTCCTTGCAAGCCATGGTTTGTAAAACAGTAGCCAGGTTCAGGAATGCGTATGCCTTCCTCTTCCCCTCTCTGGAGTGACTTCCCCCTTCCTTCCCAACATTAAGGTGTGTGTGTGTGTGTGTGTGTGTGTGTGTGTGAAAAACCATGACCTTCTCATAAATCAGAAATTTTAACCTTGGTTCAAAATTAATTTGCCAACAATGGTTTGAAAGGGGGAAGTAGGGTGGACAGGTGTCCTACTTCACAGAGGACAGTCCTCTCTTTTGAAGAGCCTGCCAAGGACAGTCCTCTATTTGAAGCTGTCTTTTTATTTGATGTGGGTTGTTCAGTCCAAGTCTGGTTTTAAGTCAAAGAACCATAAGGACAGGAGCCTTGAAGTCACCCATCATCAGCACCTGGACAGCGGACTGAGCAAGGTCACCTGGTCAGTTTCCCCCACTACAGTGAGATATATTGTATTTCTATTTAAATCACAGTTCTTATTTCTTAATGTGTAGCCGTGCACATAAATTAGCATATGCAAATGTTATGCAAATTGGTGTCCTCTTTTGTCCTGGTTTTTTTTTTCTTTGTTTTTTGGGTGATGCATTCCCTCTTTTTTTGGCAACTCCTGAGCGGCCACCCCTAGGGGGCAGTCACTCTGGAAAGGAGAGGAGGGAAGGCGAGGAGGAAAGGCATGGCTCCCAGTTTGCAAGTCAAATATCATAGGGAGCTAATGTTACACCTGCAGTGGCTCATAGCCTGTGGAACTCATTGCCGCAGGACGCTGTGATGGTATGTGTCAAAGACTAAAAAAAAAAAGATCGAAGAAACAAAAGGCTGCCCATGGCAACTAAATTTGAAAGACAGATGTGCTTTTGTTCTGAAGCAATGAAATCCTGGGGACTATGAAATCCTGGGGACTAGCAGTTTGGTTTGGATTTTGCTACCCTCCCTGCTTGTGTATTTCCCCTGGGGGGCATTTGACTGGCCAATATGGAAGGTGGAATGGTGAGATGTATTGGACCATTGGCCTCAGCCAGTTTGGTAGTCCTTCTCCTCCCCCCTCCATTAATTTTTTTATTGTGAATTTCATTAAATCAAAAGAAAAACAAAAGAAAAACGTAATAAAATAAAAACACGTTTCATATGTATCAATTGTAATCGATCTATTCAAATTTCATGTGAGAAAACTGTAATGTTTTATTTCAGTTTGGTAGTTCTTGCATTCAGCTTCTTTAACCCCAGAAATAACTAGGGTTAAAGGGTATCCTGACTTCTGTTTTTACACGTACATATGTTTTCTTGAGTTTCACCACATAGGCACATATGGATACGACCTGTTTTCCACAGCAATTAAAACATTGTTTTACACTGCGCAAGCCCTTCTGGTTTATGCCCCATGTGCGTCTGAAGACTGTACCAATGATGTATGCGGGGGGGAGAGGTTGGGATGTACCACGAAACAACTTTACGTGAATGGCGCATCCCGTACAATGGCTTCAAAATGGCGGCCGTTCTTGGATTTTTTTCTGTTCCTCAGTGGGTGTTCCCCAGAACTGCTTCCCTCCATGCAATCGTGTACAGAACACGTCGGTTCCTACTTCCAGCGTGGCACTATTTATGCGCTCGCATACCCATGAACAGTCAGCTTGTCCCCAGTATATGCTCATGGGAACAGTGACCCTGGCCCCGATCCAGCACAGACGTAAGTGCAATGAAGTCCATTGGGAACTCTGTTGGTTGCTGGTGTGTTTTTTTAAATGCTTTGAATTACCTTTGCAGGCTTCGTCTTGACATTTCTGAGAAAGATAGCACCAGTTCTTCCCCTCTGCAAGAGAAACAGTGGCAGTGCTCAGAAAATACCCTTTTCTCTTTTTTTGCCCTTATCGGCAGTTTATTTTTTCCACTGTTTATAACTATTGCGATCAATATGAATAGGAAGAAAGGACAAGAATCATAATTAAAATGAGAACAGATGCTTAAAACGTTTTGAAAAGGAGACTGTTTCTCTCTCAGCCAGTCCCTTATGCAAACCAGAAACAGGGCCGGCTAGACGCTTTGGCGGGCCCTTGGGCGAGACTTCCTCAACCGCCCCCCTCCAAGGTGAGCCTGCCTTCTCACCGCCATTGCCACCAGCTGCTCTTGCTTCCTCCTCCTCCTCTTCCTCATCATGGCGACCACTTGCTTGCTTGCTTGGCAGGCAGAAAGAGCCAGTGAGCAAGCAGGCCGCGCGCGCGGCATCTCCTGCTCCTCCTTCTCACCACCGCCGTTGTCTGGGCCAGAGCGAGAGGCGGGTGAACAGACAGGTGGCAATGGCGAAGAGGAGGAGCAACTCCAGGGGCCTCCTGTTAGTGGGCTCCGGCAGGGATGTGGGCCCTCGGCAAGTGCCCAACCGTGCCTACCCTCGACGCAGGCCTTGGACGTAAGATATGAAATAGAGAAAAAGAACAAAAACATGGGTGGTTTCCTCACAGCCAACAGAACCTTCCGGAAGCTTCCGGAAGCTTCCAGAACATACAGGCCCGTGGCTCACGCTGGCTCAGCTTGTCCGAGCGTGGAAAGCTAAGCAGGGTCAGGCCTGGTTATGACTTGGATGGGAGACCCCCTCCTCTAGTTTCCTGCATTGAGCAGGGGGTTGGACTCGATGGCCTTGTAGGCTCCGTCCAACTCTATGATCTGTGAAATCTATGAACCCTCTTGCCAAGCCCTGAGCATCTCTCTCTTGCATTTCAGTGTCAGAAATCTTCTCCTCCTCCTCCTCCTCCTTGTAGGACTTTTTTTCCTGTGCAAACACGCATAGGATTGTGCCCTAAATGAATCTAAATGTATAAATGCTCTTTAAAAACAGGACCTTGTTCTTTGAATGGAAACTTGTCACAAATCTCAGGTGTGTGTGTGTGTGTGTGGTTTGGTGCGTTCAGTGGCTCCACTCCAGCGATGGCCTTGCAGTGTCCCCCACAACCGTGGAGAATCTCCGGAGGAAAGGGGCATGTCTTTTAGAGGTCACTGGAGATTGTCGAGGCAGCAAAAAGCGCATTTCCCCGATCAGCAGAAACTTTGATCCCACTCAATAATTCAGTGCCATCATGTCCCCTTCTGGGGTGTCCTGTTCCTGCGATGTCAGCAGTTTGAGCTGGAGGCGGCCAGAAATCCGAGGGGATGAGATTCCATTTAAAAGTGGGCATAATTTGATGTGGTTGATGCGAGCTTTTGTGCGCTGGGGGCAGCAAGTTTCAGGAGATTGTTTTTTCAGAGCATGTGCCCCCCTCTCTCTCTCTCTCGCCTGCTCTTCTTCCCTAAGAGCTGAGCTTTGCCTGCAGCTCCAAGAGTGCAATTTTAAACTCATTTAGACAGGAAAAAAAGTCCCACAACTCCCAGCATGCTGGCTGGGGCATGCTGGGAGTTGTAGGACATCCCCCCCCCTCTCTGAACTTGCATAGGATGGTATCCTAACTTACTCAGCTGTCCGACTGTCACCTTTAGGGCATCTGTCAGGTTTAATGGATGGAGCATCCTGGCGAAGAGTTTTGAGTCAGGTTTTGCCCAGGTCCCCCTCAACCCTGGCAGTGGCACAGGTGAGCAAAAGTCTGCCTGCTGAAGGTACCTTTCCCATGGTGCCTCGGCAATTGTTATTAATAATTAATAATTAATAATTAACATTACTGTATTTCATTTCTATACTGGCCAATAGCAGAAGCTCTCTGGGCAGTCCACAGCAATGCTCTTTCCTCTTTCCAATCTTGTAAAGCAGCAGTTTTACAACTTCCTTTAAAACATGTGTGCTTTTTAAAGATCAAGGGTAAATATGCGTACATATATTGCATACATGCTCATGTTCTCTCTCTCTCTCTCTCTCTCTCTCTCTCTCTCTCTCTCTCTCTATATATATATATATAGGCCTGTGGCTCACGCTGGCTCAGCTTGTCTGAACGTGGAAAGCTAAGCAGGGTCAGGCCTGGTTATTACTTGGATGGGAGACCCCTCCTCAAGTTTCCTGCACTGAGCAGGGGGTTGGACTCGGTGGCCTTGTAGGCCCCTTCCAACTCTATGATCTATGAAATAGATCATAGAATCATAGAATCATAGAAAAGTAGAGTTGGAAGGGGCCTACAAGGCCATCGAGTCCAACCCCCTGCTCAATGCAGGAATCCAGGTCAAAGCATCCCTGACAGATGTCTGTCCAGCCGCACCTTGAATGCCTCCAGACTGGGAGAGCCCACCACCTCCCTAGGTAGTTGATTCCATTGTCTTATTGCTCTGACAGTCAGGAAATTTTTCCTGATGTTTAGGTGGAATCTAGGTTCCTGTAACTTGAGCCCATTATTCCGTGTCCTGCAAACTGGGATGAACGAGAAGAGATCTTTGCCCTCCTCTGTGTGACATCCCTTCAAATACTGGAAGAGTGCGATCATATCTCCCCTCAGTCTCCTCTTCTGAAGGCTAAACATGCCCAGTTCTTTCAGTCTCTCCTCATAGGGCCTTGTTTCCAGTCCCTTTATCATCCTTGTTGCCCTCCTCTGAACCCTCTCCAGTTTGTCTATGTCCTTCTTAAAGTGAGGTGCCCAGAACTGGACGCAGTACTCAAGATGAGGCCTAACCAGTGCCGAGTAAAGGGGAATTATCACTTCCCGCGATTTGGAAGCTATACTTCTATTAATACAGCCCAAAATTGCATTTGCCTTCCTTTGCAGCCACGTCGCATTGCTGGCTCATATTCAGTTTGTGATCTACCACAATTCCAAGATCCTTCTCACTTGTAGTATTGTTGAGCCAAGTGTCCCCCATTCTGTAACTCTGCATTTGGTTTCCTCTCCCTAGGTGCAGCACTTGGCATTTATCCCTGTTAAATTTCATTCTGTTGTTTTCGGCCCAGCGCTCCAGCCTATCGAGGTCACTTTGAATTTTGTTTCTGTCTTCCAGAGTATTAGCTGTTCCCCCCAACTTTGTGTCATCTGCAAATTTGATAAGCATTCCCTGTACCTCCTGATCCAAGTCATTAATAAAAATGTTGAAGAGCACCGGGCCCAGGACCGAGCCCTGTGGTACCCCGCTCGTTACCTCTCCCCAGTTTGAGAAGGAACCATTGATAAGCACTCTTTGAGTCCGATTCTTTAGCCAATTGTGGATCCACCTGATAGTTGTTCCATCTAGCCCACTCTTAGCTAGCTTACTAATCAGGATATCATGAGGCACTTTGTCGAAAGCTTTGCTGAAGTCCAGGTATATAATGTCCACAGCATTCCCACAGTCCATAAGGGAGGTTACCCGATCAAAAAATGAGATCAGATTAGTCTGACAGGATTTGTTCTTGACAAATCCATGCTGGCTTCTAGTAATCACTGCATTGTTTTCAAGGTGCTTGCAGACTGACTTCTTTATAATCTGCTCAAAAATCTTCCCGGGGATTGATGTCAGACTGACTGGCCTATAGTTCCCAGGTTCCTCCTTCTTGCCCTTTTTGAAGATGGGAACAACATTTGCCCTCCTCCAGTCGTCTGGCACTTCACCTGTCCTCCATGATTTCTCAAAGATAATAGACAGTGGTTCTGAGAGTTCTTCTGCCAGTTCCTTTATTACTCTAGGATGTAGCTCATCAGGCCCTGGAGATTTAAACTCGTTCAGAGTAATCAGGTGCTCCTTGACCATTTGCCTATCAATCTCAAGCTGCAATTCTGCCCCTTCAGTCTGCACTTCAGGTTTGCCAGGGGGGTCATAGACCCTCTTTTGGGAGAAGACCGAGCCAAAGTAGGAATTGAACACTTCTGCCTTTTCTTTGTCTTCTGTTATCAATTTGCCATCCTCATTGCGTAGTTGAACCACCAGTTCTTTCTTCTGTCTTTTACTGTGCATGTATCTGAAGAAAGCTTTTTTGTTGCTTTTAGCATTCCTCGCTAACCTTAGCTCATTCTCAGCTTTAGCCTTCCTGACACTATTCCTGCAGTTCTGTGCTACCTGCCTGTACTCTTCCCCTACAGTACAGTAATACCTTGGATTGCAAGTAACTTGGTTTGAGAGCGTTTTGCGAGACAAGCAAATAATATTTATTTGATTTTTTTTTACTTGATATACAAGTGACATCTTGCAATACAAGTACTGTAGTACGGCTTAAATTAAGAAACTCTACAATTTTTGGGGGGGGGATTTCGTTTTGATATAAGAGTGTTTTGGATTACAAGCACATTTCCGGAACGAATTATGCTCTCAATCCAAGGCATGACTATATATATATATATATATATATATATCCAGCCTTTTTTCCTGCAAAGAACCCAAGGCGGCTTACATAATCCTCCTCTCCATTTTTCCCTCATCATAGGTTAGGTTGAGAGTCAGCGACTGGCCCAAAGTCACCCAGTGAGCTTCATGGCCAAGTGGGGACTAGACCCTGGATCTCCCGAGTCCCAGCCCAACACTCTCACCACTGTGCCACACTGGTTCTCTAATATATATAGATATGGTTTCTCATCTGAGTGACTACTGATGAATGAGAAGGAGAAAAGCAGTTGCTGCAAATGTTCATTGATAAAACCTGTGGCACCGAGCATGACTTGGGCGTCCCTTGTGTCTGTCTGTCTTCAGTATGCCTATGTACTCCAGTTGCTGGGGAACATGGGTGGGAGGGTGCTGTTGCACTCCTGCCCTGTTTGTGGGATCCCGTGGGCAGCTGGCTGGCCACTGTGTGAACAGAATGCTGGACTAGATGGACCCTTGGCCTGATCCAGCAGGGCTCTTCTGATGTTCTTAGGGTTCAATCCAGTGTTAGCCCTGCTTCAAATCTGTGCAGTTGCGAGTTTGCAATGTGATTGGTGGACCCCCCCAAAATGCATCCGAGGACATGCGTAGTTTAAAAATGCACACTTCTGAAAAATGGCACTTTAATCGACGGGAGAAGAATGTGTGCAGCTCAGAGATGTGCTCCATTGATGCATACATTCAGAAAAGCGTGTGTGAATTCTCGTGCAAAAAGAGAACATCCCCAACCCAAAGATTGCAATTTGATATACGGACACGAGATGGACCGAACTTCGGCGTGGAATTTGGAGAAGTTCGACTGAATTAAAAATCCAGTGCTTTATGAAGGGAAGCGCTTGGAGCTGTTCTGAGGAAGAGCAAAGGACAAAAAATGATGGAAGCCCACGTGCAAATCTACCCTTTCTCCGTTCTGATTCATGGGGAGCATTGCTTGGATTTTCCAGTTTTGCTCGGTCTGTCTTCCACTGCCTCTCGCCTGGACAATGAGAGGAAACCGCATCGCCTGGCGCGCACGTCCCCTGCCAAATGGCTCAGCGTGAAAACGTCAACAATGGAACATCAAGTGGACCCTGGGGACGTGTGCGTTGGGTGGCCAGGTTGGAAGAACAGGGCGGGGAAGGCATCCAGTTATCCAGCCCGGATCCTCAGAGGTCTTTGGCCACTGGCTTAGGCAGCTTTAAAAGGGGATTAGATAAATCTCCTAGTGCCGGCGTAGCGTAATGGTTAGAGTGTTGGACTGGGACTGGAGAGATCCGGGTTCGAGTCCCCGCTCGGCCATGAAGCTCACTGGGTGACTTTGGGCCAGTCGCCGACGCTCAGCCCTACCTACCTACCTCGCAGGGTTGTTGTGCAGATAAAATGGAGAGGAGGATTATGTAAACTGCCTTGGGCTCCTTGCAGGGAAAAAAGGCGGGATTAGAAAGAAAGAAAGAAATTAACGGAGAAGCGGCCTCCAGGTCCAGGATCAGAGGCAGAATGGCCCCGTATACTTGTTGCTTGGGAGCAACAAGGAGGGAGGCTTGTTTTGCTTTCTTGTCCTCCTTGTGGGCTTCTCAGAGCAGCGATGCCATCGGGTAATTTTTGACTCTGGACTTCACAGTCTTACGCGGGCCTCTTCCCCCACTACCTGCCCGGCCCCTGGATTGTAATGTGCTTTACTTCCTTTACTTCCCAATATGGTAAGTCAGAGACTTGTCCTCGCTGAATTCGTCACCGCAGTTGTCACCGTGTTCTTTTGGTGCTGGGCTCCATAACCGTGTGAAGAAGGGCCTCCTGTTTGTCTGACCGGAATCTCCTGCCGGTCAGCTTCATCGGCGTACTCCAAGTCCTAATATTTTAAGGAGGTGGAAACGTCTCCCCCACCTCCCAATTTCACCACCCCGTGCATAATTTGATAAACCTCCATCTGTTGTGTCCCCATTCTCCCGATTTTGCTCTACTAAGGGTGCAATCCTATGCAGGTTTCGGCAGAAAAAAGTCCTACAACTCCCAGCATGCCCCAGCCAGCTTTGCTGGCTGGGGCATGCTGGGTGTTGTAGGACTTTTTTCTGTCGAAACCTGACTGCGCCTTAAAAGATTGAAGCTTCTCCTCCTTGGGACACCATTCCAGTCCCTGACTGATGTTGGGTTGCCCTTTTCTGCGCCTTTTCCAACTCCGCAATATCCTTTCTTGAGATGAGTCGACCAGAACCGCACCAAGAATGGAACTGCAGCACCAATAGGTTCGGCTGAAGACCTAGATCTGTTGTATCCTTGGGCCTCCTGTAACATCTCCGTCCCTTTCCGTTACAAATGTCGGCGCGGTTATCGTGTAACTCTGTTGACCCCGGTCGCTTGTTTTATCCCCAAGGGTTTCCTGGATCTCGGGGGGGGGGGGCGCTTTTTCTCCCCATCTTCCTTCCTGCCTGCCTGCCTTCAGATAACCTTGATGGAGCGAGTAGCTTGCAGCAAACCATTCTGGTCATCTTGAGTTGCACTTTGTCCGCGATCCAAGTTACACCCCCCTCTTTTGTTTCCTAACTTATACATACACACACTTTGGTTCCTGTGTAACAAAACAATGCCATAGTGTGTGTTATTTAAATTAGGGATGTGGGCACGTGTGTTTTTGCTTATCAACCGAGATTTGGCAGGGAGTGGAGGGAGGAAAAAGCTAATTTGTGCAACTCGGTCTAAAAATAAACAAATCCCGTTTTGTTTTTTTTTTCTTCTTCTAACAATTCAGTCCTGCGAGTTGCTGTTGGGACGCCATAGAATAGTGCCTAATCATCCCGGGCTCAGTGCAGCACACGGTTCTATTTCAATGCCAGGCCTCTCTCCTGGAAAAGGAGTATTCCTGAGCGTATGCAGAGTTCAGTTTCCCCGTCCTCTGAGAAAGCCACAGGCTTTCCCCTCTACATTTAACATTTGAACGATGAGGGAAGGGATTGGAAATGAAACAAGTGCCACAATGCCGAGGGGGAGGGGGTTTAGCGTGGTGCATACAGTTCTTGCCTTTTATTTCAGAATATCGCATGGGCAGGGCAGCAGGGAATTCAGAAAGGGGCAACTTCTATCCGAGGACTGCAGTGCAGCGGCATCTTCCTTGCAAGGACAGATGAATGTGTTTGGGGGTTTTAGAGCAAAAGGGGTGTTGTGTGATGAGGGGAGATAAATGCTCCCGTCGCCCTACCTTAGACCTCCCCTCGGTGCCGGCTCCAGGTTTTTGAGGACCTTGGGCAAGCCCCCCCCCCAATGGCCCCCTCCCTCAGTGAGTCGACCTTCTCACGGCCATTGCCACCAGCTGCTCTGGCTCCTCCTCCTCCCCGAACAAGCAGGTTGTGATGGGAAAGAGGAGGAGCAACTCTAGTCGGTGGGCCCCTGCTGGGACGTGCCTACCCTTGGCGCCTGCCCTTCAGAAATAGATTAAATGGATATGAAATAAATTGGAGGGCAGAGCTGTGTGAGCCGTGTGGTCTATCCTGTTGCCCTCAGATGTGGTGGCTGGGTGGCTGGGTGGCCTCATTTAGAGAGGACAGTCCTCTGTTTGAAGGTCCGTCAGAGGGAAGTCCGGTATTTTAAAGCATTCTCTATTTGAAGGGGTGACCGGTCTAAGACTGGTATAAAGACAAAGAAATTTCAGGAGGAAGAGCAAAAGGGTTGCTTGAAGTTGCACCTAGACAGCATAATGTGAGCAAGGCACATGGGTCGCTTGCTTGCAGTCTCCCGCACGCTGGCTCAGCTTGTCTGAGCGTGGAAACCTAAGCAGGGCCAGGCCTGGTTATGACTTGGATGGGAGACCCCTCCTCTAGTTTCCTGCATTGAGCAGGGGGTTGGACTCGATGGCCTTGTAGGCCCCTTCCAACTCTATTATGAAATCTATGTCCTGTACTTCTATTCAGATTCTAGTCACTGTTCCTAAAGTTGCGTTATACGTATAAATCGGCGTGTGCAAACTTCACGCAAAAAATTGGTGTCCTCTTCCTTGGGTGATGCTTTTCCTCTTTTTGGGGGGGTGATTCAGAAGTGGCCATCCTATGAGATGAGGGACGCTGCCCTGTCACAACTATTGCAGTAAGTTTCCGTTGCTGGTCTGGTCAGTTTCTGTATGTGGAATTGGAGCAGCGGAGAGAGAATCTTTTTTCTTTTCTGCAGGCAGCAAAACATCTTGGGTTGGCCTTGGCCGTCGGGATGGATTCTTCTGAATCAATATCTGCCATGGCCATTTTCTGACCGCTTTCCCTTATCGTAATGTAAACAGACAGGGATGTGTTCCGACCGGCCTGCTGGCGTTCCGTTGCCTTCGATTTCTCCCATGTGGATTCTCTGCTTATCAGCTTTCTTGTTGTCTTTGGGCCAAATTCATCCCGCTCGCACTGCTGGAGCGAAAATGTTTGGTTCGGGCTGGCCAAAACAAAGTCCAAGAGCATTTGCTCATGTTTTTGCCCCGAGTTACCCTTTGCTCCTCTCTCTTCAAGCTGTTCACTGGAAGCGCCTCGGGGCGGGTGGCCTTTCCTTTACAGCGCCGCATCTATAGAGAGGGTCGTATGGGCAACGTGTTTTGGGGTGCCCCGCACAATTCCGGGCACCCGGATCCCGTAGCCAGGGATTGGTTTGTCTCGCTCAAATGGTGGCTCGCTTGCATAAGAAACACCCACCTCAGCAAGTCTGTGCTTAGCGCTTGTTTCTTGAAAGTATCAGGCACAGAAGCTTTGCAGGGAAAACTTACAATGGTGTGTTGAACATAAGAACATAAGAAGAGCCCTGCTGGATCTGACCAAGGGTCCATCTAGTCCAGCATCCTGTTCACACAGTGGCCAACCAGCTGCCCCAAGAGGAAACCCACAAGCAGGACATGAGTGCAACAGCACCATCCTGCCCATGTTCCCCAGCAACTGGAGTACATAGGCAGACTGCCTCTGATCCTGGAGGTAGCATATAGCCATGAGGACTAGTAGCCATTGATAGCCTTCTCCTCCATGAATTTGTCCAATCCCCTTTTAAAGCCCTCCAAATCGGTGGCCTCAGGCCATGGACCAAATCTGGCCCATCTGGCATCCCAATCTGGACTTCCAGGGTTCCCCAGACGGCTACACCCTGTCCCCCCAACTACCAATCGATTGGTGGTTTCCCCAGTTTTTGTGCAATCTCCCCCCCCCTTCTAAAAGGTTGAAATGCCTTTCCGATGGCTTAGTTGGCTGGCAGTTCAATCTTCAAGCCTAAAATATGCTGCTGTTTTGGCCCCACCCCCTTTGCTTCTGACCCCGCCCACCACTGGTAGGCGCCCCCCCCCCCACGCTTCTCTGAAAAGAGCTTCTGCACCCCTGGCTTACAAAGGGGCTATCCCAGCGGCTGCCGGGGTGAGCATCTTGCAGAAAACTCTGGCGTGGTCTGGAGAAAGATCTCCTCCTGTTCTCTGCTTGCTTTCCTTAGCAGCATAGAAAACAGCCTCATACCTAAACAGACTCTTGGTCCAATCAGTGTTGTGTGTGCTCTGATTATCAGGCAGAGGCGGTGTTAGCCTCCCCCCCCGCACTAGGGCTGGAGCCCCAAATCTTTCATGTGGAGCCCCGAATCTCTGGGAGGCCCTCTGCCCCACCACCCTGCTGTCCAGGGGCACTTGCTGAAAGAAAGGGACAGGGGCCCTGAGCATCCCTGTCGCATCTGATCCCCCTGGATCAGCTGGCTTTTTCCCCACTTGTGCATCTTCCCCTCCTGCTGCCCCCCACTTGAATCTTTCTGCCTGAGGTTCCATACATCCCTTTTTACAAATAGGGGGTGTCCTTGGGAGACAGGGTCCTTTAGAGACACAGAGAGAGAGAGAGAGAGAGAGACTTTAGAGCACATGTAGATTAGCATCTGCAAATTTGTGCAGTAGTTTTTTTGTCCTATGGGACTGAGCCCCAGATCTTTTTGGTACCTAGCAGCAGCTCTTACGGGGTTTCAGATAGGCTTTTCCTGGCCCGAACTGGAGATGCCAGGGGATTTGTGCCTTGCACATTGTGAACCGACATGATCTGTCTGAGAGCTTCAAAAGGTGGAGTTCATTTGAAGGACAGCTTTGTCCTAAGGCATGTTGGTCTCGATGATGATGATGATGATGATGATGATGATGATAATAATAATAATAATAATAATAATAATAATAATAATAATAATAATAATAATATCTTGTTATTTTGCAACTCCACTCTGCTTCCAACCTGGTAATTTTAAACTCCTCCTGTCTGCAAATTACTCTCTGGGAAGGGGCACACCCTACCCATTTGACAAGAGGGCACTATTAAAAGAAATAAATGCTTCCGCCTGAGTTACACCTTTCCCACACCGGGAACACAGCACGTCATCCCGTCTAAGCCAACCTTCCCCCACCAAGTGCCCTCTAGATGCATTGGACGGCAACTCCCATCATTCCCAGCCAGCATGGCCAATGGGACTTGTAGTCCAACACACCTGGAGGGAATCAGGTCGGGGAAGGATGTTTCAACGGTGTTTTTGTTTTTAAATCTGCAAATGCAACAATAACAAGAGAGGAGAACCACAAAAGCGGGAAAAAGAAGAAGAAAGTCCATATCATAAAACATATCCGCGCACAGTAATCTTTTACATCAGCCTTGATGTAATTTTATGAATTGTTGTGAACCACCCAGAGAGCTTCAGCTATTGAGCAGTATCGAAATTAATGATGATGAAGATGATGATGATAATATTAATAAAAAAGGAATAAAGAAGGATTTAACAGTTCCATTTCACATATATACGCGAATATAAGCAGTCTATATATCTCAACAATCATCCCTAAATTGACGGTTGTAGGAGACACGTTCAAAAGTAGCAAGAGCAGTAAGCCTGTGTGGCTCACGTTGGCTCAGCTTTGTCTGAGCCTGGAAAGCTAAGCAGGGTCAGGCCCGGTTATTCCTTGGATGGGAGACCCCTCCTCTAGTTTCCTGCACTGAGCAGGGGGTTGGACTCGGTGGCCTTGTAGGCCCCTTCCAACTCTATGATCTATGAAACCTATGAAATCTTCAGGCTATTGAAGGATAGCTGGTCGGTGTTTATCCTTCTAAGCTTGCGGGGTAAGTCTCTTTGCACCTGTAAGGGTCTCTCAGTGCCCACTTTTGCTGCTGTAATGTTTTAGGGCGCAGTCCTATCCAGACGCCCGTAGCCCTCCGAACTTTGGGGGTTACGGACATCCCATGCAAGGCAGGAGGCGTGCAGAGGCGAAGGTCGCCTCCGCGGTGTTCCTCCTGCCCTGCAAAACAGCTAGGCGGACGATTTTGGCTTTCTGAGTGTCGCACCTCGGAGCGCGAGGGGAGGAGGCTGTCTCCTCCCCTGCCGACCCCCTGGAGCACCCACAACCCACCCCCACCCCCGTCTCCAAGGCTTGCAGCCGGGCGTGGTTCTTTCAGCACCGGCTGCAAGGGGTGGGTGCAGAAGCTCCGGGCTCGGAGTCCCAGCGCCGACCTCGGAACGAGTTCGCCAAGGTTGCAGCTGCTGGGACTCTGAATAATCCTATCTGGATGCTGCCAAGTGGCCATTGGATTGCGCCCTTAGTGTTTTTCACGTTCATGTGTTTTAAGTTTTATTGTTTTATATTGTTGTGTCCCCGCCTTGATGGCTTCCTCCCACCCACCCCCAAAAGGCAATATATAAAGCTTAATAAATCAATACATTAATACATAAATAATTAGTGTTTTGGTACAACGGCAAGCATATTTTAAGTGCTTTTATTCATGACGATATTTAGGCGTTGTTTTGGTAAGGTAAACGAATGACTCAGGTGGGAGGCCTCATGCAAAGAGGGGTGTGTTGAAGGAATTTGAAGCAAGGCCGGGCTTTCCCTCTGTCTCCCTTGATAGCTGATTTGTGCTCGGCAAGCACAATTAGGCAGAACGGAGATATTTTTGGCTTTGTGCACGAGCAGGCTGGATATAAAACAGCTTTTCTATTCAGAAAGAGACGAATGGCAGGGTTTTCCCATGTTTAATTATTGCAGTCAACTTTCCCCAGCCTGGCAGCCGCCAGATGTGTTGGATTACAACTCCCATTGTCCACAGCCCGCTGGCTAGGAATGATAGGGTTTGTAATCTGGAGGACAGCAGGCTCGGGAAAGGCTGTTTTAGTCACTGGCTGGGTTGAGGCGACATGATAACCCAACACTCAAGGGCTGAGTACAGGTTGAGTGTGATCTGTTGTTGAAACATGGGTTATCGTGTTGTCTGAACCCAGCCAAGATAACAAACCATGATGAACAACCCACAGTTCTCTCCCCAACAACAAACCACAGGGTCTCTTCAGGGGTTGTTCGTGGTTAACAAGCCACGGCTTGTTAGAGCAGCTGGGTTCAGACAACACGGATAACCCATGTTTCAACGACAAGCCACACTCAACCCATACTCAACCCTTGAGTGTGCGGCTTATTGTGTTGTCTGAACCCAGTCACTGTCTCTTCCCCCCAGTGGGCTGATTTCCGGTCTACCATGTTGCACCGTGTTACCGTAGCATGCCTAGCAAATAAATATTCCACCATCAGCACGGGCATCCTTTGGGGTGGGATTGTGTGTGTGTGAACTCGATAAGATGCCTTTGGCACAGTTGGCTTCTGCTAATCCCCCCCCCCCCAGTTTTGTTTTGCCCAAGGAGGAAGCCAAGCTGGCTGAAAACAATAAAACATTCCGGCAAAAGGTGAGTTCTTCCTTGGAGGCAGTTCACCCTCAGGTCAAGGCACCTTTTCCCAAACTGTGACAAAGGCATCTGGCCACATGACATTCCTTGCTGCTCCAGGCATCGATTCTGGATTCTGTTGAAAGCGTCCTGCCTGTGGAGGGATTCCATTAAGAATAGAATAGAATAGAATAGAATAGAATAGAAAAGTAGAGTTGGGAGGGGCCTCCCAGGCCACCGAGTCCAACCCCCTGCTCATGCAGGAATCCAGGTCAAAGCATCCCTGACAGATGTCTGTCCCAGCTGCACCTTGAATGCCTCCAGAGTGGGAGAGCCCACCACCTCCCTAGGTAGTCGGTTCCATTGTCTTATTGCTCTGACAGTCAGGAAATTTTTCCTGATGTTTAGGTGGAATCTAGGTTCCTGTAACTTGAGCCCATTATTCCGTGTCCTGCAAACTGGAATGAACGAGAAGAGATCTTTGCCCTCCTCTGTGTGACATCCCTTCAAATACTGGAAGAGAGCGATCATATCTCCCCTCAGTCTCCTCTTCTGAAGGCTAAACATGCCCAGTTCTTTCAGTCTCTCCTCATAGGGCCTTGTTTCCAGTCCCTTTATCATCCTTGTTGCCCTCCCCTGAACCCTCTCCAGTTTGTCTATGTCCTTCTTAAAGTGAGGTGCCCAGAACTGGACGCAGTACTCAAGATGAGGCCTAACCAGTGCCGAGTAAAGGGGAATTATCACTTCCCGCGATTTGGAAGCTATACTTCTATTAATGCAGCCCAAAATAGCATTTGCAGCCACATCGCATGCAGAATGCAGACAGCATCAGAAGTGGTTTGCCGCATCAGATCAGGATCTATCTAGTCCAAGGTTCTGTTTCCATTTTAGCCTGTAATGTCCTCAGGGCAGGGACCTGTCACCTAGCACTATGTAAAACACCACCCCTCTCTCTCTTTCTCTGTGTGTATGTGTGTGTGTGTGTGTGTGTGTCTGTCTGTCTGTCTTTCTGTCTCTCACGGAAGCAGTCAGCTAGATCCCCTGGAGCTCCTGAAGGCAACAGACATCCCCAGCCAATGGCCATTCCCAGCATCTGGTCTTTACAAATAGAATTCCTCTGATCAAAGAGGCTCCATTTAGGCCACCAATAACTGTTGATAGACCTATCCTCTCTGAACGTGGTGCCCAACCCTCTTTTGAAAGCCATCTTTTAAAAGAACACAAACAGCCTATAGCAATCACTGCATCTTGTTGCAGGGGAGGGCCGCAAAGTGATGCATTATGGGAAGGAGTTCATATTTGTGCTGGTCCTGAAGTGACCACAAATCAGCTGGTTCCCCCTGCCCCCATAATTTTTCTATTATGATGATAATAACATCAGTAACTTTTTTTTCCCCCTAAGCTAAACGTCTGGGAGAGTTTAGTTGAGAAAAAAGGCGAGTAAGGGGAGATGTGATAGAGGTGTACAAAATGAAGCACGATGTGGAGAAAAGATAGGGAGATATTTTTCTCCCTCTCTCATAATACTAGAGCCCAAAGGGGTCATCCCATGAAGCTGATGGGTGGGAGATTCAGGACAGATCAAAGGAAGGACATCTTCACACAGCGCAGGGTTAAACTGTGGGATTCAATTCCACAAGATGGAGTGATGGCCGCCAATTTGGAGGGCTTTAAAAGGGGATTGGACACATTCATGGAGGAGAAGGCTACCAATGGCTGAACAAGCGGGGAGAAGGTCGACGCAGGGAAGGAGGGGCCATGGAGGAGGTCTTGCCCAAAGGACCCTCCAGAACCTGGAGCTGACGCGGGAGCTTCCCTACGTCCCTCATGTCACTTCTGAACGCTTCGGGCCAAGCACAGCCACAGCCATGACTGAACTGCGCATCAATGAGACGGCCGTGCAAATCATGTTTCCTGGCTCGGGTGACTTCCCTTTGCTTCTGGGGCTGGCGGCTTTGGAAGGGAGTCTCCGCAGCAACCTTAAACAACAGCTGGCGGACACGTTTTTCTTTCTCCTCTTTTGTTTCAATTCATAAGAAGTCACGGTCTGTCCTTAAAACATTGGCTCCCTTCCCCGCGCCACAAGTTTCCCCCCAAAGGGCGGAGTCAACGCTGACATTTCTTCTTTGTGTATGCACAATTAAACTAACATCCCACGTTGACTCTTCCCTGTCCTATAACGCAGATAGATAAATTTTTATTATGGCCATAGATCAGGAGGGGTGAAGATGCAGCCGGGCTCCCCAGATGTTGTTGCACCACAAATCTCACCAGCTCCAGCCAGCATGGCTTATGCTCAGGGATCAGGTGAGTTATAGTCCAACAGCACCTGGAGGGACCTAGGTTCCCCAATCCTGCTAAACAGCAGAGGCGGTGTTAGGGGCTGGCCCGCCAGGGCTGGAGCCCCGAATCTTTCATTTGGAGCCCCGAATATCTGGGAAGCCACCCTGCTGTCCAGGGGCACTTGCTGAAAGAAAGATCCAGGGGCCCTGATGATCTCTGCTGCATCTGATCCCCCTGGATCAGCTGGCTTTTGGCCCTCGTGTCCTTCCCCTCCTGCTGCCCCCCCCTTGAATCTTTCCGCCTGAGGTTTTTCGTTTTTTCCTGAAATCAAATGCCCTCCTCTCCCCTGCCCACATGCCCCTTTTGACAAATAGGGGTGTCCTTAGGAGGCAGGGTCCTTTACAGACTTTAGAGCTGATGTAAATTACCATTTGCAAATTTGTGCATTTTTTGTTGTTGTTGTTGTCCTGTGGGCCTGAGCCCCAGCTCTTTTGGGTATCTAGCACCGTCCCTGCTAAACAGGCTTACAAACATGATGGAGGAAGTGGATAGAGATCAGGTATTTATCTCCTATAAAGCAGGCAGGCAGACTTCAGGCTTATGAGATCTACTTAACAGAACCCGGAGATCCAACAGCCTGGCACAAAAGAATATAGAATTAAACAATTCTGTGCCCGGGAATTTGCTTCTGAGTACCAGAACTGAACAGAGCTCACAGTCCATTTCGCTGCTGCTTCTGTGAAACGGTTAGGAGTTGGGAATCCTTGCTGATCTACTGCAAATCAACCATAGATTTACTGGATAGATCCATAAGTACTTTCTGCCGACCTCTGTCCTATAATACCAGAATTTGGGGTCATGCAAAGAAATTGATGGACTGTAGATAGGATAAAGATTGGTGACGAGGACATTAAATTTATATGGCCGCTCATTTTATGGCTTAGGGCGCAATCCCATGCATGTTTAGACAGAAAAAAAAAGTCCTACAATTCCTAGCATGCCCCAGCCAGCCATGCTAGCTGGGGCATGCTGGGAGTTGTAGGACTTTTGTCTGTCCAAACATGCATGGGATTATGCCCTTACAGAATGAAAGCAAAGAAAATACAATATTAAAAATACAAAACATGAGAGAGAACTAAAACTGCAGCATAAAACTTTCCATCTTATTGAGGCAAACCTGAAACCTATTGGTACCAAACAAAGAGCTGAGGTATGGAAATCTGCTCCCCCTTCACCCCCCCTGATCACTTGGAGATTTTCTAGATGAGGCTTTTATTGTACGCTTGCCATTCCTCACTCACGGTTGTTTACGGATGCTTTTAGATGATATTCTGACCCTCCAGTTTTGCTTCTGTTTTTTAAGAGCACTTTTTTGGGGGTGGGGTTGTTGGACTGAGGAAAATCTGGTATTTTTTGGCATTGGGAAACAAAGCGCAAGTCCCCACCAATGTAGTTGCATTACTCCGCTATACCATGGGCACCGCTTGGAGGTAATGTTGCGGTAAGTACAGAAAGGCAGGAAAGGAAAATAACTTCGGGGAGAGCTGCTGTGTACAGCTGCTATGAAAAAAAGGCAATCTCCATGTTAGGCATAATTAGGAAAGGAATAAAACTGCCATGATCATACTGCCTTTATGCAAATCTATGGTGCGACTGCACTTAGAATACTGTGTACAGTTCTGGTCACCACACCTAAAAAAGGACATTGTAGAGTTGGGAAACGTGCAGAAAAGGGCAACTAAAATGATCAAGGGACTGGAGCAACCCCCCTATGAGGAAAGGTTACGGCAGCTGGGATTGTTTAGCTTAGAAAAAAGGCGAGTGAGGGGAGACATGATAGAGGTGTACAAAATTAGGCCTGGTGTGGAGAAAGTGGACAGGGAGGCATTTTTCTCCCTCTCTCATGATACTAGGACCCAACGACGGGGTCCTCCCATGAAGCTGATTGGTGGGAGATTCAGGACAGATAAAAAAGGAAGGACTTCTTCACACAGTGCAGAGTTAAACTATGGAACTCCCTTCCACAGGATGTGGTGATGGCCACCAATTAGGACAGCTTTAAAAGGGGATTGGACAAATTCATGGAGGAGAAGCCTATCCATGGCTGCTAGTCCTGATTGGCTAGATGCTTCCTCCAGGATCAGAGGCAGTATGCCTCTGTACTCCAGTTGCTGGGGAACATGGGCGGGAAGGTGCTGTTGCACTCATGTCCTACTTGTGGGTTTCCCACTGGGGCAGCTGGTTGGCCACTGCGTGAACAGAATGCTGGACTCGATGGACCCTTGTTGGTCGGATCTAGCATCGCTGTTCTTATGTTCTTCACAGAAGTCTAGAGTCAGGGTAGTTTTTCAGTTACGGTAAGTGGTGGAACAGAGCAGGCTTGAGGCAAACGAATTCATAGAGTTTATAAGATCTGCCAACAAAGTAGCCATGCTATCTAAATGGAGCATCCATGTTTCAAGGCTGTCTAATCTGTTAATGCCAGCTGCTGGGACACAAATGCCGAGGGAGCTGTGATCCCTTTCCTGGCCTTCCTGCCAACCAAGCGTGAGTGACCGTCCTAGGATCTGTTACGAAGAGACCGAAAATGTGCTCGGCCAGCACATGAATTGTCAAGCTACGCAGGACCTTCTCAGTCCTGCGTCTACAAGCCACGATGCAGAGTGGGGTAATCTTAGACTCTGGACTCAACGGTCTCTCTTTTTTCTCCGACACACCTCACTAGAGAGAGCAATGAGCATTACTTCAAAATGTGGCGAGTCAGCCCTGCTGCATTTGGGGGGCCGCCTTCCTGTTTATTCATGCCGAGTGGGGGCCTCCTCCCCCAGAGACCTGCCCCCCAAGTCCTGCCCCAAATGGCAAAAAAACGTGCATCCATTTGCGCTAGCGGCGAGACGTGTGGATCATCCACTTTGAGATGCAGCTTGCGGAAAGCAGCGAAGTCCTGAAGCTTGACAGTTCCGGTGTGTGTGCGTGTGTGTGTGGTGGAAATATGCTTTAAAAAGCCTGAGCAAGATGAGAGTTGGAAGGGGGCTTTGCAGGCCATTCAGTCCAACCCGCCACACTCCCCGCTCTGGAAATCTAGCGCTTAAGGATTCCCAAAAGATGGCTGCCCAGCCAGCCTCCCCTTGAAGATCTCCAGCACGGGGGATTTCCAGCAGCACCCCACACGAAGTTGTTTGTTCCGTTGTTGATCTGCTCTCTCTCACCCTTAGGAAGTTACCCCTCGTGTGGGCGGAGGTCTCAGGCTTGCGGGATTCATTCTGGTTTTCTACTAGAACGCTGACGTCTCCCATCTGGAGCCGGACACAAAACGGCGGTGGCTCCGGGGTGTGTGCAGGTCAACTGGCTACTCATCCCATGAATCATATCCTGATGTGTGTTTAGACCAGTAAATCTACGTACTTGCGAGTTACCAGAACTCGGAGATCCTAATACAGCCCTTGCCCAGCAGAGCTGAACAAAGTCCGGGCCAGAAGCTACCAAGGTCAGTAGGACTCCTATTTTACAGATGAGGAAAACTGAGGGCGGAGAGATAAGCAATTAGCACAAGGCCAGACATGCCATATATGCTGGGAGTTGTAGGATGTTTTTCTGACTAAAGCAGTGTTCTCCAACCTTGGGTCCCCAGATGTTTTTGGCCTACAACTCCCAGCATGCCCCAGCCTGGGGCATGCTGGGAGTTGTAGGCCAAAAACATCTGGGGACCCAAGGTTGGAGAACACTGGTCTAAACACACATAGGATTGCGCCCTGAATGCCAGAAACCTTTGGAAATCTACTGCAAATCACTGGGAGACCCACCAGTAGAGACCACAATCTACCCTGCAGTAAATAAAGCCTATTCGATGATCTAGTTTATTTATTTATTATTCATCGATTATGTTTACATCCCACTTTTTCCCCCCTGCAAGGAACCTGAGGCGGCTTCTGTAATCCTCCTCCTCCTCTCCATTTCTATCCTCACAACCACCCTGTGAGGTAGGTTAGGCCGAGAGTCAGGGACTGGCCCAAAGTCACCCGGTGAGCAGAGCTTCGTGGCCGAGCGGGGACTTGAACCCGGATCTCCCGAGTCCCAGTCCGACGCTGTCTGTAACCACCATGCCACACCAGCCCTCATTTTTTTTTGTACCATAGTTCTTCTGCCCTCTGGAGCAGCAAAGAACAATCCTATGCCATCTCTGATAGGACCGCCCTTCAGGTGTCCGAAGAGTGCTCTCACGTCCTCCCCGCGGCCTTATCTTCTCCAGGCTAAACATCCGCAGTCCCTTCAGCCTCCCCTTGTAGGCCTTTCTCCCCCCCCCCACCCCGCCACAACTCTGCTTGACCGCCTCCATTACCCATTCTCATTACCTATTACCCATTGCTCCATTCCGTGCAGGACACGGAATAATGGGCTCAAGTTACGGGAACCCAGATTCCGCCTAAACATCAGGAAAAATTTCCTGACTGTCAGAGCAATAAGACAACGGAACCAACTACCTAGGGAGGCGGTGGGCTCTCCCACACTGGAGGCATTCAAGGTGCAGCTGGACAGACATCTGTCAGGGATGCTTTGACCTGGATTCCTGCATTGAGCAGGGGGGTTGGACTCGATGGTCTTGTAGGCCCCTTCCAACTCTACTTTTCTATGATTCTATGATTCTATGACCCTCTCCTGAACCCGTTCAGTTCTTCCAATTTCCCCACATCATCCCTAATAGTGCGACGGCCAGAACTGGACACGGCACTCCAGATAAGGCCTGACTCATGCGCTCCCGGGAGGAAAAAACGAGGATGGCCATGCCGCAGAGTCACTTCCAGAGAAAGCAGGGAGAGCGGATCCAGGCATGTGTCAGAGCGAGCCAGCGCAAAGCCGTCAGCCTCTCCAAGCCTCAGCTCGGCATTTCTGCGGAAAGGAAACTCCTATGAATGTGAAGAGCACAAAATCAGGCCGAGTCCGTGCTTGGTACAGGGATGAGACAGAGAGAGGGGTGTGGTGGGAGTGTGTGTGTGTGTGGGGGAAATCTCTGCTCACTCATTAACTAGAATGACCAGAAACTCAATGCGGGGAGTACCAGGTGAACTTTAAACTGACAGTGTCTGCTGCTGAGTGTCTCCTCTTGTTGAGTTTCTTTTTAATAACCCCTTTTGTAGGTTTAGCAACTTCGGTTGCCCGACGGAGGGCCCTGAATCATGTGTAGTCTGGAGGAACAGGAGCCAGCCTCAAGCCCTGCCGTCTCTCCTCGTTTTTTTTATATTTGGGACGTGTGCCATGGAGCATGGGCAGAGTGTTTCAGACTGCAGGAAAGGTGGGGGGGGACATTTATCAGCACTCCAATGTGATATCAGATCTGTCTCTTGCCAGCCAGTGGCTACTAGTCATGATGGCTATATATTACCTCCACTCTCGGAGGCGGTATGACTCTTCCAGCTGCTGGGGGACACAAGCGGAGGGGTGCTATTGGACCCCTGTCCTACTTGGGGGTTTTCCACAGGCAGCGGGGTGGCCACTGTGTGCACAGAATGCAGGACCCAATGGGCCCTTGGTCTGATCCAGTGCCGCTCTTCTTACTGAGCTTTTCTACACGAGGCATTTATCACGTGCCCGTCATGATTCTTTAGACAACGTTGTGACCCTCCAGTTTCACTTCTGTGTCTCAACAGCACTTTCGGTGTGTGTGTTTTAGAGCAAGGAAATGGCAGTATTTATTTTTCTAAAAGTGAAAGAAAATACTTTTTTCACTTGTGTATTTGAGCTATTCCGCTACATCACAGTGCCACCTAGAGGTTATGTAGCAGGAAAGCAGGAAAGGAAACACTCTTCGTGTAGTGCAGTGTTCTCCAACCTTGGGTCCCCAGATGTTTTTGGCCTACAACTCCCAGCATGCCCCAGCCAGCATAGCTGGCTGGGGCATGCTGGGAGTTGTAGGCCAAAAACATCTGGGGACCCAAGGTTGGAGAACACTGGTGTAGTGCTTGGATCCAGGACCGGAGCAGGGCAGTTTGGCGCCCTAGGCTAGGTTATATTTAGCACCCCCCTCTCGTGCCAGGGGGGGGGCTCCGGAGCAAAGCAGCCGGGAAATGCCTGCTTGCCCAGCGCCCCCCCCGCCCCCCCGCCCACCAGCTGCCTCCAGCAGCCGCTTTCCCCGCTGCCAACTGGTCGCCGCCACCGCCACGTGCACTCCTGACCCGGCCTGGCTCCGGGTGTAGAGGAAAGCCGAGCGCGACCGCGAGCCCGCCCGGCGCCCACAATCCCCCCCCCACTGACCTGGTGGCAGCGGTGCCTTTGTTGGCGAGGCGGCCAGGCGGGGCAGGAGTGCGCCGGCGGCGAGGAAGGAGCGCAGCGTTTCTGCACCCTCTTCCGCCACGCGCCCTAGGCAGCCACCTAGTTCTGCCTAGCGGTAGCGCCGGCCCTGCTTGGATCTCAATTCTGTGCTGAAACCATAAGTAGATACAGTGGATTAGCAGCCTTGTGTTGAAAAGCCCATTCTCTGAGTTACATCCGGCCATGATAGTTTCAGAAACGGGGGTCAGCCATTTTGCTTCTCTGTCCCAGAATGGGAGGTGTGACCTGATCGTTGCAACACCTACCCATGACGAATTCATTCAGTCTGCAATCTCCATCTTGGGACTGAGTCTAAGCTGCAAACCTCATGACCAAAATATCTGGTCTAGTTTTTGTAACTTTTGTGTGTGTCCCCTGCCCACTTATTTTTTGTACCATAGGCAGATGGACATAAGAACCTAAGAACATCAGAAGAGCTTTACTGCATCAGACCCAGGGTCCATCTAGTCCAGCATTCTGTTCACACAGTAGCCAACCAGCTACCCCAAATGGGAAACCCACAAGCAGTACATGAGTGCAACAGCACCCTCCCACCCATGTTCCCCAGCAACTGGTTGCTGGCTCTATGCTAGGGGAGGTAGCATAGAGCCATCAGGACTAGTAGCCATTGATAGCCTTCTCTTCCATGAATTTGTGCAGTTCCCTTTTAAAGCCCTCCAAACTGGTGGCCATCATGACATCTTGGGGAAGCGAATTGCATAGTTTAACTAGTGCTGTGTGAAGAAGTCCTTCCTTTGATCTGTCCCGAATCTCCCACCCATCAGCTTCATGGGAGGACCCCATTGGCTTCTAGTATTATGAGAGAGGGAGAGAAATGTCCCCCTCTCCGCTTTCTCTACACCAGGCATAAAAATTTCTGCACGACGCCTCTTATCATGTCTCCCTTTACTCGCCTTTCCTCTAAGTTAAACAATCCCAGCAGGGATTTGGAAGGAGTGTTGTGGGCGCTCGCACAAAATGGCTGCCGTGGTGGGGTGGGGTGGGATTTGCCCATTCATAAAACGGCTACCGTCGTGGCCACGGCTGGTCACGAAACGCTCATTCCCCAGAAGGCAAACTTTTAAAGGAGCTATCCGTGGTGCCGAGCAGATTTTAGGGACGGCGTCGAGCACCACAGGTAGCTCCTTTAAAAGTATCAGGCCGAAACCCAGAGTGGATACGCCGCCCCAGCGAGATTGGAGCCCCCACCAGGAACGCTGTTTCCCCCCAAGAACTCCAGATTTGCCTTCAGTTTGCTGCTCTTCAACTGCACTCCTATACTGTGCAGTCCTGTGTACGTCTTGCCTCACGTGTGGACTGAGCCCTGAACATTGCAGAGCTGGGGAGGGCACAGAAAAGTGCAACCGGAAGGATCAGGGGGTTGGAGCGACTCATAGATTTCATAGATCATCGAGTTGCTTGGAAGGGGCCTGCAAGGCCATCGAGCCCAACCCCCCTGCTCGATGCAGGAAACTAGAGGAGGGGTCTCCCATCCAAGTCATCACCAGGCCTGACCCTGCTTAGCTTTCCACGCTCAGACAAGCTGAGCCAGCGTGAGCCACAGGACTCCCCTACAGGGAAAGGGCACAGCCTTTGGGGCTTTTGAATCTAGCCGCAAAAGGGCGAGCAAGTGGAGACGTGACAGCGGCGTATACAATTAGGCACGGCGTGGAGAAAATGGGAGAGGGAAACACTTCTTCTCCCTCTCTCGTCATACTAAAACCCAGCGGGGTCATTCCACCATGAAGCTGACCGGTGAGAGATTCAGGACAGGTCGAAGGAAGTCCTTCACACCATGCAGAGTTATAAACTATAATGGAATTCACTTCCACAAGACGCAATGATGGGCATGAATTTGGATGGCTTTAAAGGGGGACTGGACACATTCATGGAGGAGGAGGAGGAGGAAACTACCCATGGCTGCTAGTCCCGATGGCTCTATGCTGCCTCCAGGATCAGTGGCAAGTATGCCCATGTGCACCAGTTGCTGGGGAACATGGGCGGCAGGGTGCTGTTGCACTCGTGTCCAGCTTGTGGGTTTCCCGTGGGCAGCTGGTCGGCCGCTGTGTGAACAGAATGCTGGACTAGATGGGCCCTTGGTCCAATCCAGCAGGGCTCTTCTGATGTTCTCATATGAAGCTGCCTGCCTTTCTTACCAGACAACTGAGAGCCTTTTACACGGAGACACTGCCAGAAATCGAGCCTGGCCCGTGCCGGAGTACAGCCTCCCCACCACAGGGGAAGATTATCTTGCGAGCAGCAGCACGCTCTCTGTTCCCCTAGCCTATGAACTTGTCCTTGGCTATCACTTGCTTTTAATAATCTTTCCTTTTAGTGTTCATTAGTTAATGTTTGCTTATGGGTCAAACGCTTGAATGGCAAGGTTCACCCCTCAGTGTCAGCAGTTGCAAAACACGGAAGCACCATAAAATGTAGTAAATTGTCGTGTTGTTTCCCCCACCGTTGATCTGGAGTCTTAGTGGAGTTTTAGGAAAGTCCTGGGGTCCTGGGTACCCACTCAAACGATGGCCTGGAGGCAAAAACGTGGATGTCTTTAGCTTCCATTAAAAATGTCACTAGCCCTCATGGTTGAAGGGAAATTGAGAAGCAACTCTGCGCATGTGGATTGAGGGAAGGAGTCAGCGGAAATGATGCTGTGATGTTATGTTTGGTTGTTTAGACTGTACATCTTTCCAGTTTGGATTTCTGAGGTTTTCTTATCTTGGGAGGGTAAAGATCTGTACGCTTTGGGGGCTGCAGCTTCTAAATGCATTTATAGATCACATAAGAGAGAAAACTGTGACTCTCATGCATGATTTATGTACAGGTTTTTATGCTGTCATATTGGATTTTTACGCTGATGTGCTTTTGCTGCTTTTTGAGATGTGCTTGATATTTAACTTTCGGAGGATTTTTTGCAAACTGCTTGGGGGGAAACGTTATTTTAAAAAGCGGGGTATATATGATGAAAAGAACAAATGAAGGAATAAATGCAGGATACTTCTCAAATACAAATGCTTTCTGCGTGGGAAGTTTGTCTTATATGGGTCAGCTGTCAATACAAGGCAATGGTAGAATTCAAACCCAGGTCTCTCTTCTTCCCTCTGACATGACCAGCTCTTTGTCTGTGTGATCTCATATCAGCACTTTGCTCCTTCCTAAAAACTGTGATGTTTATTTGATATACCTATATCTATATTTGAAAGACATACTCTTGTATCTCTGCCAGGGTAGTATTGACAAAAAGATAGGATATTTACTCAGTATCTATTTTTCCCAATCCAAGAAAAACATCCCCAAACTCTTTTGCATTTTCCTAAACAATACTGATATAGCAAGATAAGGTTTTTTTTTTTAAATGAACACACTGATTAGGGACTTGAGCGGCAATCCTAAAACATACTAACAGGGGAGTAACCCCATTGAACACAATGGGACTTACTTGCAAGTAAACAGGGAAAGGATTGTGCTGCTAAACTTAATCTATTCAGTTCAGACATGGCTAATCTCTCCGACTGTACAGCCAAATTTTAATTAAGTCGTGCTGAAAAGTTTTCCAGCTGTTTTGCTCGTAAACGAACGTTCGGGGAAAGAAACATTTTCAGGTTCTGTGTGAGATGAGGGTGGGGTGGAGGAATACTGGCTTCAAGTGGACAGCGTCCACAAAGGCATATGCCACGACAAATTTGTTAGTCTGCAAGTTGCCACAAGACCATTGTTTTTCCTGCCACCGACTAACACGGCTAGCCCTCTGTATGTCACTTACCGGTAATATGAAATCTCTCTGGGGATTTTCTATGCAGTGGTCCAGCAAGGCTCTGTAACTGTATAGCCCAGTTATGGCCCTAATTTTAACGTAGAACCCAAGCATCCACAGGGGTGGCCGGTCTGTGTGATAAAATACACGCCCACTTTCCGGAGAATAAAGTGGCCCCTGAGAATATGGGAGCAAGTCATCCCTGATTGAATTCCTAGGAACAAGAGAGCTCTGTATTTATTATATTTATAGCCCGGCTTTTTTTTCCTGCAAGGAACCCAAGGCGGTTTACATAATCCTCCTCTCCATTGTATCCTCCCAACAGCCCTGTGAGGTAGGTTTGGCCGAGAGCCAGGGACTGTCCCGGTGAGCTTTGTGGCCAAGTGGGGACTGCTGAAACTATCTCTAATGTTTGATCTTTTATCAACTGAAGGCAACAACATGGGGAAATGGATGAGAAAGAATCAAGGGGGAGATTTGACAGCATAAGCAAAGTCTTTCTCTCTCTTTTTCTTGAGAGAGAATCTGATGCTACGCACAGTATCACAGCATAACACAACCAGAAGAGAAATAAAGTAGCTACCGCTGGATCGTGCAGACGACTGAAACAGAAATCAAAGCCCTTCTCCTTTGGATTGCATCTTTGCACATTACATTCTTGGACCCCTGTCGGTCGCAGCGAACCAGCCCTGTTAGAATGAAACCCTGGCATCCCTGCAAGAATAGAATCCAAAGGATGCAAGCTGAAAGGAGGAACAAATATATGTCCACGGATTAAAAAATAAAATACGTTAATTTTTAAAATTATTATCATTAATATATATATATATATATATATATATATATAGCCACGCGGCAGGATTTGTTGCCAGCGTTTCCGTCCGGTTTGTGAGGGCCTTCCAGAAATCGGATTTGTAAAGTAAGGGCAGCAACGGCACCTCAGTGTCCCAGAGAGAGAGAGAGAGAGAGAGAAATGGATAGAAAGGCTTACCCTCTGAAGCTGCTGCCGTGGAATACAAGGAGAGCAGGAGAAAGCAGTGAAGCGACCTCATCATTTCTCTTCCAGATGGGCTGGGAGGATGCAGCATTGAATTAGGTCCCTGTGTGTACAGGACTGCTGACCTGTTCCAGAGTTTTTATATCGGAGGAAGGCGACTCTGGATCACCTTTCCTGGCCATGAGCAGGAAGATGGGGAACTCCTCCTCCTTTTAATTCTTCCAGCTATAAATTGTAATAACGATCCTGTCCCCTTTCAAACTTCGCCGTTTCCTCCACACCCCTTAGCGGCCGCTGTCAAAGGAGCAAAATTCTCCTCCGGCCCTGAACTAGCCTGTAACGTGCACTGAGCAGATGACTAGTAACTTATTAGTTAAGTAAAAGTTGTTGTTTTTTCCCCCTTTTCTGATCATTGCCCCATCCACTGTCTGGAGTTATTGGCCGATAAGGCAGATAACTGTCTGGGTAATGCCTCGCCTCCTACAGATGTGACACTGTGTCTTATTCTCACAGCCGTCTTTTAAAGGGAAAAACAAGAATAATAAATTGCAGGACTAGCCTGAGAAATAAGATATTGTCGTTGGAATAATAGCAAATATTTCCCTCCCAGTGGGCCGCGGCGTGTGTCATTCTTGGCAAGCCCTACCTGGAGATACCGGGAGATGAAGCTGTGGGACCTGGACCATGTAAAGTTGGTGCTCTGCCACTGAGCTATGATCCTCTCCCTAAAAATAAAAGAAGATTCTAGTCCTCATGGTTCTGAATAAAGGGCTGATCTAAATAGGAACACAGGAAGCTGCTTTATACTGAGTCCAACCATTAGTCCATTAGTCCAGTATTGTCAACACTGACTGGCAGCCGCTCCCCGGGGTTCCAGGCAGGAGTTTTCCCAGCCCTAACTGGAGATGCCGGAGATCGAACCCAGGACCTTCTTCATGCTTAGCAACTGCTCTGCCACTGAGCCATGGCCCCTCCCACATGTTCAGTGGCACAGCTAGGGTTGGAACCTGGGGGCAAAATCCAGGGCCCTGCACCCAAGCACCCCCCCCAAATGACCACCTCAAGAGTGCGGCAAACAGGCCAGCTTCAGCACCAGGGCTGGGCTGCGTCGGCCAGGGCCTACCGGGGCTGACACTAGTTGCTGCGGTGCCCTATTCTTATTTTTAAAAACATTTTGAGGTCGGGGGCCCCGCCGACCGGGCACGTGCACATTGACAGAGGTGCGTTTCGTTACGTTCACTCTAAAATTATTTCGACGGCAAAATGATGCTTATTCCCCAGTAAATGGGTTTAGCATCAGGGCAGCCGAAGCCAACTCCATTTTCCCCCTGAAAGCCACAGTGGTGCTATTTATTTATTTTATTTATTTATTATATTTATACCCCGCCTTTTTTCCTGCAAGGAACCCAAGGCGGCTTACATTATCCATGATTTAAGTGTGTTTAAGATGCAAAACTGCACGTGCTCAGAGTTTGTCTTTCTGTTGTATCCGTGGTGGCAAACAGTTTTGTTGTTGTTGTTGTTGTTTTGCTGTAACACATGGCAGTCTAAAGCCGCCACCCCCCACCCCTAGGAAGACCATGAAGTCCGGGGTCTAAAATTCCCTGGCTGCGCTACTGGCCTTGTTGTTTTGAGGGAAACTCCAGTTATGAAATGAGCTAAGTGAGAGATCATTTCAGGCCGCCTGCTTGCTTCCTGAGGCAGCGGAGGGGAAACTTGTGGCCCGGCACTTATGGTTGGACTCCGACGCCCAGCACCACTGACCATGAGCCATGCTGGCTGGGACTGATAAGAGCTGGAGTCCAACTAACATCTGGAGGGCGCTACCCCTGGGTTAGAGCCTTGCCAGGTGTGTGTGTGTGTGTGTGTGTTTGAACACAAGAATTGCCTTGCTGGGTCAGCACAAGAGCCCGCTTAGTCTGGTAATTCCTAAACTCTGTCCTGGGGGAAATAATCCACAGATCCTCAGAGTTCAGAGGGAGCACTCATTCACAGGGGAGCTTCCCCACTGCATCTCTGCATGAGTCCCTGTTCTAGGCTGGGTTCGCCTCTTCTCCTTCAACCTCTGCTGTGGGGCCTAGTCATTCTGTTGCATCTCTGCTTTGTGGATGGATAGATAGATAGATCAATAGATAGATCAATAGATAGATAGATAGATAGATCATTAGAGCATTCCTAATGCAGAGAGACAACAGGATCCTCCGCTCTCAACAGGATGCTGCCTGCTGCCTGTGTCTCTGCATGAGGTACTGCACCAGACTTTGCCTCTTTCCAGTGAGTTTCTGCTGGGGGTGAGCAGGTCATGGGCACGGGCGGCTGGTGACTCCTATGTCAGTGGGGCTCCTTATCCATTGCACCCTTTATTCTGAGCTTTATGGGAGCTACCCATGGTGCTGAAAACCTATTCTGGGGTGGAGCTCGGCACCATGAATAGCTCCTATAAAGCTCAGAATAAAACCTGCCATGGGTAAGGAGCCCCACTGACAGAGGAGTCACCAGCTTCCCCTGGTCATGGGTATGCAATCTCACATACCGGGAGCGAAGATGACCCTTCGTTTGCCTCGGGCATCTGGTTCTTGGGAGATCCCACGGTTGGGAAATCTCAGTGCCTTGGGAGATTCCCAATGCCATCAGCTTACCGGAAGCTGATGTGTTTTTGCTTTCTAGCTAATAGGAAGCACAACACATCAGCTTTTCGTGAGCTGATGACTCGGACTCAGTTTTCTGCATATACCGTAATGAGCATGTGTACAGAAACAATGCAGTGTGTGTTGTGTGTGTGATATATACACCCCAGCCCATTTAAAGCCTGGGCAAACTATTGTTCATTGGTAGTCGAGCAAGTGTGGTGCAGCGGTTGGAGCATCAGAACTGGACTGGGGGAGACCTGGGTTCGAGTCTCAGCTCAGGCTACGAAACTCACTGGGCGACCTTGGGCTAGTGTCGCTATCTCTCACACACCCTGTCCTACCTCACAGGGTTCTGGTGAGGATGACATGGGTTCTTTGGAGGAAGGGGGAGATATGGAAGCGCATAGTTAGACTATGGAACTCCCTTCCACAAGATGGAGCGATGGCCACCAATTTGGAGGGCTTTTAAAAGGGGATTGGACAAATTCATGGAGGAGAAGGCTATCGGTGGCTACTAGTCCTCATGGTTCTATGCTACCTCCAGGATCAGAGGCAGTCTGCCTATGTACTCCAGCTGCTGGGGAACATGGGCGGGAGGGTGCTGCTGCGCTCATGTCCTGCTTGTAGGCTTCCTCTTGGGGCAGCTGGCTGGCCACTGTGTGAACAGAATGCTGGACTAGATGGACCCTTGGTCTGATCCAGCATTGCCCTTCGTACGTTCTTATGTAGTTACAGAAGTAATGAATAAATCACTGAAAGAGAAGGAGACCTGAGACCTTGAAGAACTGCTCTGTGCCTGCAAAGAAGACCTTTGTCAGTTTGCTCATGAAACTCTGGTGCCCACCTGTAAGTTCTCTTACACCTGGACTCGGGTAAGGGCGGGCAGGGTGCTTGGAGCTTTTTTCAGAAACGACGGGCCCAAAATGGCTGCCAAAGGGACTCAGCCGAAGGGTTAAATCCTCCTTTGGCCCGACCCTTTGGCAGTTGCCTTGGGGTGGGGTGATCATTTAAATTATCCTTGTTTTAATTATATTAATTAAGCATCTTTTAAGGGGGAAAGACATTCCATCAAGGGCTGAGCGCACGCCTTGGAGCAACCCTTAAGCAACCTGCTGGTACTAGTCGGAGTGGACTGGTAACGCTCAAATGTAGTGCTGGGAGACATACATTGATGAAATAATTGAAGGGTTCCATGAGTGTAGCACGCACGGCTCCACCTCTGCATGATTCATCGCTCTCTTTGGATTGTGCAGTAGAACAACTAATCGCCCTTGGAAGAAGCTACCTGGCACACAAGTTCCTGCATGAGTCTCTGCTCTCTTGCCTCCTTCTAATCCAACTTTGCGTTTCCATCTAACTGTTGCTTTGGCCTCCGTTAGAGGGGATCCAGGGCCCCCATGGATCTGAGGAACATTGGGCCTCTGAGCACATGCTCAGCCCACATTTGCTTTCAGTACCATAAGAACACCAGAAGAGCCCCGCTGGATCAGGCCAAGGGTCCACCTAGTCCAGCGTTCTGTTCACACAGTGGCCAACCAGCTGCCCCAGTGGGAAGCCCACAAGCAGGACAGGAGTGCAACAGCACCCTCCCACCCACGTTCCCCAGCAACTGGTGTACTTAGGCATACTGCCTCTGATCCTGGAGGAAGCATATAGCCCATCAGGACTAGTAGCTATTGATAGCCTTTCTCCTCCATGAATTTGTCCAATCCCGTTTTAAAGCCCTCCAAATTGGCGGCCATCACTCCATCTTGTGGAAGGGAATTCCATAGTTTAACTCTGCGCTGTGTGAAGAAGTCCTTCCTTTGATCTGTCCTGGATCTCCCACCCATCAGCTTCATGGGAGGACCCCGTTGGGTTCTAGTATTATGAGAGAGGGAGAAAAATGTCGCCCTCTCCACTTTCTCCACCCCAGGCATCATTCTGTACACCCCTATCATGTCTCTCCTCACTTGCCTTTTTTCTAAGCTAAACAATCCCCGATGTTGTGTAACCTTTCCTCATAGGGAGCACTAAACCTTTCACACCCACCTCCCTGCCTCCAGCGTTCTTGATTTTTCAGCAGCCTAATTTGGGAGGGAAAGGGGGCCCCTTTTGCTTCCGCTATTGTTAAACCATCACTAGCCAGAAATCCTTGCGGAGCGACTGCAAATCATCTGGACTTCTACCAGTAGATCCCGATCTACCTTCCGTTCACCCTGATCTAGCCCAACCCCACTGCTTGATGCTGGAAATCCAAAGCAAGGCTATCTCCAACAGATTTCTGTCCAGCTTCAGCTTGAAGATGTCCACAGAGCCCTCCACGCCTCTAGGTCCATTGGCTCCATTGCCAAACTGAGATGTTTCTTCTAATGTTCATCCGAAATCTACCCTCCTGTAAATGTAAGTCCATTAAATCTAGTTCTGTGGGGCAGCAGAGATCGTCTTTGCCCTCTTCTATGTCAGAAACCAGAGGAGAAGAGCATCCAATAGCAACGAAAAAAGGGGAGAGAACTAGGTTCTCAGGATGCAAACTTTATTAAATAGAGAAGCCCGATGCGTTTTGGCCTGTGTTTTTTTCAAGGCCTCCCTCAAGGGGCTGTAAAAGTTCAAAATACATACATTTAGTTAACATGGTCCTCACAGGCCGAAACGCGTCGGGCTTCTCTATTTAATAAAGTTTGCATCCTGAGAACCTAGTTCTCTCCCCTTTTTTCGTTCGCCCTCTTCTATGTGACAGCCTTTCAGGTATTTGCAGAGTGCTGTCATGTCTTCCGGTCGCCCCCATCTTCTCTTCTCCCGGCTAAAAACCTTCCTTCAACCTTTCGTCACAGGGCTTCCTTTTCATAATGCTGTCAGCCCAGATAAAGGGGATTCTTCTGATGCGGTCGCAAGAGGGGCAACTGCCCCGTATAATTTTTCCTTTGCATGCGATCTCTTTGTTTCGAAGGTAGAAATGACTCTTTATGTTGCTTTAGCTATTAGAAGCGTGACTCAAAGGGAACTGTGATGTCACCCCACCTCTGCGTTGACAATGCTTTTTTGCACCTGTGCGTAGAAGGTGTTAAAAAGTCATTCCGTCCCATGCCTCAGTCTAGAAGGAACTGGGCATAACTCTCAAGATGCCTTCAGACGAGGCTGCGGCCACAAAGGGAAGAAAAACGGATGCCCCTAAATTAGTGTCAACAAGGCTGCGTCGCCTTTTGGAGTGCACGCTGTTGATAGAGTCACAATTAACTCTTATCACGCCGAATGTCGTCATGCCCCGGCTCAAAACCTGTCTGTTCATAATGCCCGCCTGTACAGCGAGCCTGCTTGGCTATCTCGCAAACTTCACTATCAGGGCGCAATCCTATACAAGTTTAGAAGGGGAAAAGGCCTGCAGCTCCCAGCATGCCCCAGCCAGCCATGCTTTGGGTTTGGGTTATTTAAAACTTATAAACTGGCTGCACGGTGGCTGGTGGTTTGTTGTGTTTCGGAATACAGTTCATGCGCCTCACATTGCCTGCGTAGCGGTTCCTCGTTATAGAATCATTCCGAAGGGACATTGGAAGTCATCAAGTCCAATCCCCCTGCTCAGTGCAAGATCTGCAGTGCAGGATGCGACCACAGCATCCCTAACTGGTAGCTATTCCACCTCTGCGTCAATACCCGACCCCTTCCGAGACACCAGGTTGGCCAGAGGCCTTATGAAACTGCTGCAATCTTGCTGCCACTCAGGGCAAGGGGAGCTAGCGTTTCAGCTAGGCCTGGACCTTGGGGCAGAGGTCCAAGCCCATGGGGCCCCAAAATGACCACCCAGAGAACAGCAGGTGATGAGGGCAACAGATGCAAACTCCATTTTATTCCTGTAGCTATGAGAGCGCTATGATTTAAGTGAGTTCATAATGCAGAACTGCCCATTCTATGTGGTTGTTGTTGTTTTGTTTTTAAAAAAATTGGGGTTGGCAAACAGTATTGTCATTCTAACCTATCAGCGGGGGAGGCTGGTGACTCCTGTTTTGGTGGGGCTCCTTATCCATTGCAGGTTTTGCAGCTTTTATTTGGAGCTTCATAGAGCTATCCGCGGGGCTTCATGGCGGCAAACCTATTTTGCAGGTGGAGTTCAGCACCACAGATAGCTCCCATAAAGTGCAGAACAAACGCTGCAAAACCTGCAATGGATAAGGGCCCCCTCCGAAATAGGAGTCATCATCTCATAAGCCTCCACTTGTTGTTCCAACCTATCAGGGATGTAGAAGCAGCTGCAAAGCATGGAATGGCGGCTGGTGAGGAGAGAACAGAAATGTTAGTTGTGCGTTTCACTACTGAAGTTGTGCGTTAGTTGTTAGCACAAATGTTAGTTGCGCGTTTCACTACTGAAGTAATACACACAGCCGTTTAAAAAAGCCTTCTCCCATAAGAGCAAGAGGCCCAGGGTCTAAAATGCTCTAGCTGCACCACTGGGAGGGTGGTGGGGAGCTTTGTGAGGAGCTCATGGTTCTTTTCCCAATTCATAGGCAGAGAGCTGAACGCAGGCCCCAGTGCATGGCTCTTTATGGTTTTGCCGTGCCGTTTCTCTGAAAAATGTGCGGTTGGAAAACTCCGAAGATCTCTCCTGCTGTGTCGCCTGGATCCCAGACAGGGGCGGTGCTAGATACTGGAAATATCCAGGGCTCACGCCCGCAGGACACACACAAAAAGCTCATATTTGCATATGCTATTTTACATATGCTCTAAAGTCTCTCTCTGCGTGTGTCTGTAACGAACCCTGTCTCCTAAGGACACCCCTATTTGTAAAAAGGGGTGTATGGACAGGGGAGAGGGGGGGCTTTGATCTCAGAAGAAAACCTTAGGCAGAAAAATTCAGGGGGGTCAGCAGGAGGTGAAGCACATGGGGGGCAAAAAGCCAGCTAACCCAGGGGGATCAGATGTGACAGAGATCATCAGGGCCCCGGTGCCTTTCTTTCAGCAAGTGCGCCCACATGGACAGCAGGGTGGTGGGGCAGAGGCCCCCCCCAGAGATTCGGGGCTCCAGCCCTAGTGGGCCGCCCCCTAACACCGCCTGCAATCCGAGATTAAGCGAACGTCCATCACTGTGACCTTATTCGGACTCTGTGCGTCCACATAGTTCTCCAAGCGATGTGACATTGCGGCGGGGCAGGGTGGGGCTGAATTCACGAAAGGGGAAAAAAGCCAAACATGACAGAACACCCTTGGCCTCGTCTCAGGGACAGCTGCTCCTAGGATGTGTCAATCCAGTTTCTGCTTAAATTCTCTGGGGAAAGAGGAAACAGGAGTCTCGCTTGGCATCTCTAGATAAAACTCCTGCTTATCCCTTGTGTGGAATGAGGAAGGAAGGAAAGGAAGGGAGGTCTGGAAAGGAAATCTCCTGGCCAAAAGGATGGAAGATGGAGGTGATGGGCCCTTGCTACCCCCTCTTTTAAATTTATTCATTCTCTCTCTCTCTCTCTCTCTCTCTCTCTCTCTCTCTCTCTCTCTCTCTCATCTATCTAAGGCAGGGGTTGGACCACTTGTGGTCCTCCTCCAGATGTTTTGCTCAACAAGACATGGCTGGTTAGCTCAGTTGGATAGAAAGTGGTGCTAATAACTCCAAGGTCGCGGGTTCAATCCCCATGCGGGCCAGTTGTTTGAGATCCAGTGTGGCATAGTGGTGAGAGTGTTGGACTGGGACTTCAGAGATCCAGGTTCTAGTCCCCACTGGGCCATGAAGCTCACTAAAGAGAACCCGTGGTTTGTCATTGGGGTGTGAACTGTGAGTTGTTCACCATGGTTTGCTATCTCAGCTAGGTTCAGACAACACAATAACCCATGGTTCAACAACAACCCACACTCAACCCTTGAGTGTGGGCTATCCTGTTGTCCCAGTCATTGAATTGTGAAAATGTTTGTGCAACGGCTTCTGCAAGCAGAATCAAAGTACTGGGTTTAACATTTGCGCAAGGAGGAGGATGAAGTGCCTGCAAGCAGGAGAAACGTTGTGGTAGTGGAGTGACACACTGTTGGATGCGTCCCGTTGTTTGGTTATATGAAACATCTGTTCCTAGATGAAGAGACAGAATTGATTACGTGTTTGTGAATGGTGTCACCACGAAATAGAAAACCAAACGAACACATTTTCTCACTGGCAGCTGGAATGGCTGTGAAATAGCTTTCTGTTGGTGCTGAAAACTGTGGGTTCAAAGGAGTTGCTTAGTGTATCGGGGCTCAGACCCCAACTCTGCCTTGTGCTCAGACTTTGGGGCAGGTAACTTCTCCTTTGCCACACCTCCCATGGCAGCCATTTTGTGGTGGCGCCCAGACAGTTACTCAAATTGCCAAAATGTGCCCATGGCCCCAAAAGCTTGCCTACCCCTGGATTAATTTATTCACGCTATCCAAGTTAAGGTATATCACGTGTTCTCCTTTGTTCTCTCTCCTTTAAGCCTGACGAAGTGTTAAAATCCAATCGCTGGGTTCACACGGCACGATAAGCCATGGTGGCTTTATAAGCCACGTTTGTTTCAGAGTGGCTTGTCGCGTTGGCTGAACTCGGCCAGAGTGGCTTGTGCATGATAAACAAACCATGATAAACAAACCCTGCTGCTGGGTTCAGACATCACGACAAGCCACTCTGAAACAAACGTGGCTTAGAAGCCGCCATGGCTTACTTGTGTTGTGTGAACCCCGTCATTGTATAATGTTAAGTAATTTTCTAATAATATTGGAGGCTTGGGCAAGGATTGTACTTTTATATTTTGTATTTTTTTGTTTTCCTTTTGTACTAAGCAAACAAACATGCATAAGAAACATGATTGCACTAGACAAACACACAGTGTGTTCTTGCCAATATTCAGAGGGTGCTGCTCGCTTCAGATCTCACGAACTACCCCCCTTTCCGTCGCTTGTTTTCCTCTCCAGCCATAGACATCTACGGGGTCTCTGGGCCACGCGGTGCTCAGGGTGGCTTGAATGGGTCTCTTCCTGGCCTTGCTATGATCTTCCACTACCACTGTGAGATTTTTTGTTTTGTTTTCAAGTGTGGGAATTGCCTGATGTCTGAAACCCTTGGAAGGAGGTCAAACTTTGGACATCTAGAAGCTGAAATCGGTGGGACACCGCCGGAATTCCTCTGAATGTGGAGGCTGCGGAGGAAAAGAAACATCAAGCCCTGATATAAAAGTTGGAAAGAGATCACAAACCCTCATGGCCAAAGAGGAAGGCTTTAATCCACCTTGATTGAAAACAACAACAACCCGGACACACGATCAAATAATAATAAACTGGATAATGGGACTATTAGTTTTTACATTTGCTGTGCTTGCTGGATGTGCTCTAACACCCTTCCCATACCTGGTGTCTTCCAGGTGTGTTGGACTACAGCTTCCATCATCCCCAGCCAGCCTGGGCAGGCTGGATGGGAATGAGGGGAATTGCAGTCCAACATTTCTGGAAGGCACCAGTTTGGGGAAGGTTGTGCTATAATATCAGGGAAGCGGTTTTTTGGGGGGGGGCGGCAGCTGGTGACTCCCGTGTCAGTGGGGCTCCTCATCCATTTCAGATTTTATTCTGAGCTTGATAGGAGCTATCCATGGCACGGTACTCCATCCCCAAAATAGGCTTACCACCGTGGAGCACCATGGTTAGCTCCTATAAATAATAATAATAATAATAATAATAATAATAATAATAATAATAATTATTATTATTATTATTATTATTTATTTCCTACCCGCCTCTCCACTCAGATCGAGGCGGGGAACAACCATAAATATAAAATACATAACTAGTTAAAAACATAGTAAATATTCTTAAAATATTCTTAAAAACCTTTAAAAGTATCCTAGAAACTCTTAAAATTCCACTGGGTAGGCCTGTCGGAAGAGGTTTTAAAGCTCAGCATAAAACCTGCAATGGATAAGGAGCCCCACTGACAGAGGAGTCACCAGCCTCCCCCCCCCCCGATCACGTTAGAGCTGCAGCATCAATTAATCAGTTAGACTAATCAGTTAAAAGACACTTTGATGAACTAAGGTCAAAGTTGTGCCCAGTTGGGCGGCAGCTTTTTTTCCCTTCCTTTTTCTTTTCTTTTAATAATCACATTGTTTAATAGTGAATGTTTGAGTTGGGGACAATTTTGAGGGGACAAATAATGGCTGCGTTGTTTGCGGGGGGGGGACGTGTTAGGCCACCCATCCCCTCACTGACCCTCTGCTGCCCATTTCAGTCTCCCACCAATGCTCTTTCCTGTTGTCAGTGGTACAGTTAGGCAATTTTAGACTCTGGGCTTAATTTTATTTAATAATAATAATAATAATAATAATAATAATAATAATAATAATAATAATAATAATAATATCCCACCTTTTTTCCTGCAAGGAACCCAAGGTGACTTACATAATCCTCTTCCTCCTCCATTTTATCCTCACAACAACCCTGTGAGGGAGGTTAGGCTGAGAGTCAGCGACTGACCCAAAGTCACCCAAGTGAGCTTCATGACCGAATAGCAACTCGAACCGGGATCTCCCAAGTCCCCAGTCCGACACTCTAACCGCTACGCCACGCTGCCTCTCAATGGTCCTGGATGGTACTGTGGGTCTCTTAACTTATTTCAAAATGTCGTCAGCCAGACCTGCCGTGTTTGGGGTGGCCCTTGCACATTCAGTCGCAAGGGTCCCTGGGTTGCGGTGGAGGCTGGAGACTCCAAGGTCAGTGGGATAGTGTATCCACTCTGGGTTTCAGCCTGAACTTTAAAGGAGCTATACGTGGCACTGTGAGCCTATTTCGGGTGTGTGTGTGTTTCAGCACCATGGACAACTCCTTAAAAGTTCAGCCTGAAACCCAGAGTGGATACACCATCCCACTGACCTTGGAGCCATCCGCCTGCGGTGCTTCTAATATATAGTTTGTTCTTCTGAAAGTATTGTTCACCATTCCAGTTAATACAGTTCCTGGAAATTTGAGGCTGGGACCTCTTCCGAACTGGAAGCAGGTTGCCCTCCCGTTGGTGGATGCCAGCCCCAAAGTTCTGCCCTGAGAGCACCACGGCCTGTTGGGAGAAGAAAAGCGGGACTGGCCACGTTGGGGCTTTTGGCCCGAAGTCCAACACAGACCAGCCTCCTTCCACAGACGCTAATCTGCCTGATCTGTTTTATCCGGCACCGAAAGGACAGGTGTCGTGGGTGTGTATGTGTGTCTATGGAAGCTTTCAGGCCTAGACATCTGATTGATTTGCAAATGTTAGATCTTGCTATCTTATCTCTACACTTCCTTCTAATATTTGCAAACATGGTTTATCAGCAGTGATGAATTGGATATAATTTCCCCGTGTTTATTTATTTATTTATTTATGTTCCCCACCACCTTGCCCAGGGATGTCACCGGATGCCTCCCTGGATTCCTCTTTATCTCCCTGGTTTGGCCACAGTATAGCCCACCCAGACTGTAAAAGTTGTGTTTACAGCTGGGAGGCGAAAGCTTGATGATAAGGATTTATAGATTTCATAGACTGTTCGTGACTACGGGGATTATTTGCCACGAGGGGTGCCTGCACTGCAAAATGGACCGCTGCACCCCTGGAGAAGTCCCTCTGGAAGCACAGTCTGGCCCTTCCCCAGAGCGACAAAACCTCACTGGATGCCAAAACCGAGCTCTTTTCCTGAGCGCCCAGTCGCGTGTCAACGATGGGCGATTATTCCGAAGGCACCAGCGCCGCCGTCTCCGCTTTAAGGACTGTGTGTGTCAGTTCTGGGCCTCCTTCTTAGGGTTTAAGTTGGCTTTCCTCATACCCGCCTGCAAGGCAAATGTAAGCCCAGATTGATTTGGATTTATACAGCCCTTTTGTTCGAAGGGCGTCTCCATCTGCCACTCAATCTGGATTCATTCCCTCCTTCCCCGCCAGGTAATTGGCGCTGTCAAATCTATCTGACAGGGCTGATGATCCGTTTGGCGGGCACAGGAGCTCTCACACAAAGCCGCCCAGTGCCGGGAGCTGGGCTAAACAAAACACAGACATGGGTGTGTGTGTGTGTGTGTGTGTGTGTGTGTGGACTTGCAGTAGGGAGTGTGATCTCTGGTGACAGTACAATGCATACAGTCTAGCAAGTGGCAAAGGCTGTGTGCCTTTCTGTGTCTACGCCAGTGTGGCGTAGTGGTGAGAGTGTTGGACTGGGACTCGGGAGATCCGGGTCCTAGTCCCCGCTCGGCCATGAAACTCACTGGGTGACTTTGGGCCAGTCGCTGCCTCTCAGCCTAACCTACCTCACAGGGTTGTTGTGAGGATAAAATGGAGAGGAGGAGGGGGATCATGTAAGCCGCCTTGGGTTCCTTGCAGGAAAAAAGGCGGGGTATAAATATTACTACTACTACTACTACTACTACCCTGGAGTGCTGCGGTTGTTACCCGTCCCTCTGTGTCTCTGTTTCCGCATCCTTCCTGGGAAAGAATCTGCCTGCCCCTCCACTCTGAACTAGACAACTGTCTAGTTCGGCTGCAAATCCACCTGGCTGCAGCACAGGGAGAGGTGAGACAGTGAGGCCTTCTCCATCCACAAAGTTCCCCAGCTCTCCTCCCCAAACCCTCCAATTCTCCCCCCCAAAAGCCCCCCAACTCTCTCCCAACCCTTGTATATTAAGTTTCACCTAAGCGTACGCTGCTCGTTCCCGTGCCATTTTATTTATTTAATTATCCATGTATACAGTCTCTTAGCCGCCTTTCCAGATCATAGTCTTCAAAAGGCGGCTGACAGCATCGAAACCAATGCAAGCAAATGGATAACATCATATTACCGGTAATTAGCAAGCATTTCACGCAAAACCGCTTTCAGTAAAATACAGCGGAGAAAGGCACGTCAGCAGGGAAATAACATGAAAGTTTTCAACTGTCAATCTTTAAGAGACTTTCCACGCCCCAGGCCCCAATCCCTAGCTATGGGCCTTCTCGGGAGGAAGTCCCTGTGCTATCGGTGGGGCTACCTTTCTTACACAAGCTTGCAGTTAGAAAGGGGAATACTTTCTGTTGAAACAGCTCCCCCTGCTGTTCGGATGCGGGCAGTACGCAAACACTTATTCAAGGAACAATCCTTCCCATTTCAATGCAATAGAAGTGATGCTCAGGCGAAGGGATTTTGAATTTCTCAAGGCCGAGGAGCTCCAAATGTTGGCTTTGCGACAAAATCAGCGTGGGCACCAATATCCGTATTTTGTTCTAATATGCGACGAGCCAGAGGCGAATGGCTGGATCCAGAAACCGGTTTAAAATGGAACGTTTGCATTCTAGAGGGTGGATGAAGAAGAAGCAATTACTTCTCTTTAATTGGGGCGGCGGCGGGGGGGGGGGGATACATATGCTTACAACAGAACCGAGGCTGAAACTGAGGGGGGGGCAAGTCCTTCCAGGGAAGCTCATCTTAGATTTTGAAAAAGCAACGTCTCTGGTCCTGAATGCTCAGCTTTCATTTTAAGAAAAAAGAACTCTCGTGCCCTTTTAGCTGTTGAGAACTTGAGCTAAAAGGAAAAGGCAGAATTGCTCACTAAAGATGACCCCAGGTTCAATCCACTAAAAGGGATCAGCGGGTTGGCAGGTGATAGATAGGGAAGACATTTCTCTGCTCAAGATCCTAGACAGTGGCTGGGTTCAGGCAACACAATGACCCACCCTCAAGGGTTGAGTGTGGGTTCTCGTTGAACTGTGGGTTGTTCAAGAAACAATAAAACTGTCACTACAGTGCCAGAAAACAGATCAAAACACTTGCCTATACCCCAAAAACGTGTACAAATAAATACATCTTTAACGTGCACCTGAACAATAACAGCGAGGGGAACAGCTGAATCTTTGCCGGAAGGTAGTTCCAAGTTGGGGTGCCACCACCGAGAAGGCTCTGCTGCATGTGGTAGTCCCACGGGCCACATTTCTCAAGGGTGCCACAAGCACAGCCTCGCTGGCCGATCTTAAATCCTAGGTGGGTCGGTACTGGGGAAGCTTTCGAGTACCTGGGTCCTGAGCCGAGTCTAGCCAATACTGGGCTAGATGAACAGCAAAACGTTACAAAATGTCCCTTTGTTATAGCAGAACGGGGGAGTCTTGCAGCTCCGAAAAGACAAACATATTTATTTGCATCACTGGTCATGACGAAGTGGGAATCTGCCACAGGCCTCTTAGTCATTATCGTGTGCGGAGTCTCCTGCCCGTTTGACTGTTCTGAGGTGCTTATATCTGGCCATTAATGAACATAATTCCAGTGTAGGCGGCACAAATAAGATTTCCGCCAGAGAAGGCTGCGGGGAGATAAGCGGGAACTTATTGGATACCTTTGCTACCTAGGATCCCCCTAGCAACCTCGAGGTACGGAGCCAAGAAGCGAAGTGCTGAGATGCACGAGGGTTAACGTTTAACCCACGGCTTGAGTGGTATTATGGAAACAGGAATGTGTCATGTTAAACCTTCCCTCTTGGAACTGCAAAACAGAAGGTCATTCTACATTTTTATCCTGCCAGATACGGGAATAGAAAGAACCATCATTGATGGATTTTAAAATCTTGGCTTAAAAGTTTGAGCATGTCTTCATCTGCCATGATCAGGAATCTCAGGGGGCTGGAACCAAGAGCCCTTGGGCCCGTGAGTGAGCAGCTGTCCCACGTGGTAACCAGAGCGGTGGTTTGGAGTATCATCTAGGGCATTCTCAGGCTCTGGTCTGGTCTTGCCCACCCAGACTGGCCATTGGGCCTTCATAGGCAGGAACAGCTATAAAGGGTTTTCTGTTTGGGCTCAGACTTTGCCCGAACAACTAACTTCCTGGCTTTGACCCTCGGCTCCGACCCTCGGCTCCGACTCCTGGCTCCGACTCCTGGCTCCGACTCCTGGCTCCGACTCCTGGCTCCGACTCCTGGCTCCGACTCCTGGCTCCGACTCCTGGCTTCGACTCCCGGCTCCGACTCCCGACTCCCCTCTGACTGCTGCCTAGGGCTCAGCTCTGTCATTCATCATGATCAGATCCAATTACTGTGTAAACCGCACCACTCATGTTTGGACCTGGCCCCTGGTGCTTTCTTTGGGAGTTCCTCAGCTGACCATCACCTTGATCTCCGCGGCCTTCAACTCTGCCGTCATCTTTAGCGTCGTGCATTCCAAAGACCGGCACAAGCCCATCTTCATTCTTTTCTGCAACTTGGCCATCTCTGACCTCCTCTCCAGCTCCTCGGGCTTCTGGATCGCCCTCTTGTTCGTCACAGACCCTCAAAGTACCGTCGTCGGGTCCCACGAGATCCTCCGAGCGTACGCCTTCTATGCCACGTCTATCCTGGCCACCATCTACAACTTGGTCTCCATTGGGATTGAGCGCTACCTGGCCGTGGTCGAAAGCCTGCGGACGAGATGGCGCGTCACCAGAAACCAGACCTTTGGCCTTGCGTTGGTTATTTGGGCCTTTGCCTTCTCCCTGGGTTTCATGCCCCTGATGGGGTGGAATTGCTTGGATAAGGGCAACGTCTCGGCTCTTTACAGCCCTCTCTGCATTGACTACCTCGCCTTCCTCACGATCCCAAACTGTGCAGCGGCGTTCATTCTGCCGTTTTTCACCTACTTCAACATCATCAGCTTCCTGAGGAAGCACAACATGGCGATGGGGGCCCTAGGCCAAGCCCACGCCGCCTACCGGCTGGCTGAGATCCAGGTGGCCAAGACGAGCGTGTTTATCTGGCTCCTGGCTTTGCTTTCTTACGCACCCTTCTTCATCGGTGTCGTGTTCGATTTGGCCACTGAGTATTGCTCCAGCGAGCTCCCCACACGCACCTACGTGTTCCGAAACCTCACGGCGATGATGATCACCATCAATTCGTTGGGGAACCCCATCATCTACACCCTAAACGTGAAGAAGTTGGGGCACAGACTCAAGTCTCTGAAGCACCCTTCCAACAACCGCGTTGCCGTGCAAGCCATTGGGAATGTGCGGTGTGACCTTGCTCAAAACGGTATGAACCCAATTTAAGTCCCTGTGTTTGTTTCCCTTGAGATATCCACATCGGCCATGGCGGAGGGTGCAGTCCTATCCATGTCTACTCAGAAGTAAGCCCCTTTATATTCAATGGGACTCACTGCCAGGTACTTAGGATTGCAGCCTGAAATCTCTTTTGTTTTGGGGATCTGATTCGAGTCTTCAGCACATCAATGTCGGTCGCCTTCAGCACCAGTTTGGGCGGACAGTTCCCAAGCAAAAAGAAAGGCAGGGGATTCATTCGCTCCTGTCAACAACGGGATCCTACTTCGAAACTTAAAACTGTGGTTGGATTGATGAAAAGGATTATTCAGGGCGGAAATACAAGGTTTTTTAAAAAATATGGACTACCTTCAGAGTGAGTGATCAGACAGAAGAAACTCAATCCATGGCTTAACTGATGTCCAAAAAGGGTTTCTTCTGATTGGAATAACAGCAGTATTCCTGACTTCATTTCTTCTTCCTCTTGTTCCTCCTCCGCTTTGGCATTACAGATTATTATTCAATAGAATACATGAATGGCAGAAGAAAGAAAGATGTTTGCTTGTATTAATATCTCTCCCACATATGACTGTCTTATCTTATGAGGCAGGGAGTGGGCAAATTTATTTTGCAACAAGATCTTAAAAGCACACAAAGAGAATATATTTGCACTGCTTTTATTTTTATTTAGGAACGTAAATATATTTTCACTTAAGTTGATGAATGCAATTATTTTCACATGAGTTGATGAAGGCAATTAAACTAGACAAGACCCAGTAGCATGTGGCAATAAATAAGGCCTGTGGCTTACGCTGGCTCAGCTTGTCTGAGTGTGGAAAGCTAAGCAGGGTCAGGCCTGGTTATGACTTGGATGGGAGACCCCTCCTCTAGTTTCCTGCATTGAGCAGGGGGTTGGACTCGATAGCCTTGTAGGCTCCTTCCAGCTCTATGATCTATGAAATCTATAATATCCCCAAAGAGAGGAGGGATGCCTGTGGCATCTCTGTATGAGTCACTGTGCTGGCCTTTTTCCAACCACCCCTCTCTGGAGATGCAGATAATTCTGCCCCGTCTTTGCATGTGATCTGATTGAATCTGATTGATAGGGCACAATCCTATGCAAGCTTAGACAGAAAATAAGGCCTACAACTCCCAGCATTCGGTTGGGGCATCTAACTGCATAGCATTTTCAGTGGACTGGAAGGGCTGTCGTGGGAAGGAGGGGCAGGAAATCCACTTCTGCCAGCACAGTAGATCCAGCTTAAATCTGGATCCAACCCATTTTTTTAAAAAAAATATTTTTACATGCCACTTCTCCTCCAAGGAGCTTGAGGCAGTGTGAGTGGTTTTCTGCCTTCTCTTATTTAATCCACGCCACAACCCTGTGAGGTAGGCCTGGCCGAGAGAGAGTGACCCACTGAGAGCTCCATGGCCCAGTGGGGGATTGGAACCTGAGTCTCTCCGGCCCCTATTCAGATACTCTACACCCCAGGGGGTGAGGGACCTTTGGCCCTCCAGGTGTTGTTAGACTACAAACTGGCTGTTTGTTAATTAATGGTGTTTTGAGTTTTAATGTTTTTGTATTTATAATTGTGTGGCGAGCCAGTGTGGCCTAGTGGTTGGAGCATTGGACTGGGACTCAGGCGATCCGGGTTCCAGTCCCCCACTCAGCCATGAAGCTCACGGGGTGACTTTGGGCCAGTTGCCGACTCTCAGCCTCACCTACCTCACAGGGTTGTGGTGAGGATAAGATGGAGAGGAGGAGAGTTGTAGGCCTTTCCCCCCCTGTCTAAACTTGCATCGGATTGCACCTTTAAAAACTCCCCATGCAGGAACGCATGGCTGCCTGTCATCTCTTTGCCCTCTGATCAGTTTTCTCCCAGCCAGGAGAAAATCTCCTCTCCGTCTTATACAATCTAAGTGGTGGGGTGCGGGAGCACTTTCCTTCTGGGGACTGAATTCTGTTTTGGAGAGGCTCTCAGGAGCCGTATTCCAGGAGTGGGCAAGGCCAATACGCAGGGCTAAAATACAAATAATAATAATAATAAATGGCAGCATATTTTAGCCAGGGATGTTGAAGAGTCCTTGGTCTCGAGTCACGAGTCGAGTCACGAGTCTTTGAACCCGAGTCTCGAGTCCGAGTCCGAGTCCTTGGTCCAAAATGGTGACTCACGAGTCACGAGTCCTGAGTCACTCCCAAAACTGACTCCACGAGTCCCTATTAAAATCAATGGGGTTTCCCCCCAACAAAATAAGGCTACTTCAGATGTGTGGCTTAAATAAATTCTAGGCACAAGTGTGCCTTTTTATTTCAAAACTCTGCAACTGATTTTGGCAAGAACAGACCAGGCAGACAAACCCAAAATAACCAGGCAGGCAGAGGAGGCAGGGAACCCCAAACAGGCAGGCAGAGGCAGCCAAACCCAAAATGTCTGACCCTAACCCCAACCCCCCACAACAACACATCAATCAAAATAAATCTCAACACATCGTTGGGGCTGCGCTCCTGGTAGCTGTCCATAGTGGCCGAGCAGCGGTGCGCCTCGCTTCCATGCGCTCTTCACCGGTGATCGCGCTCCTTCTGGCACAGCCAGAAGACTCGTCAACAGCCCAGGGATGTTGACGAGTCCTTGGTCTCGAGTCCCGAGTCGAGTCTCGAGTCCCATTAAAAATATTGGGACTCGAGTCCGAGTCGAGTCAGAGGGGGGACTCAGTCCAACTCACGAGTCGAGTCCTCGAGTCCGAGTCCCCATCCCTGATTTTAGCTTAAAGCTCTTACTGTCCGTAATTAAGAATTGGGAGAGGCATTTCTAGCTTTTAGAAGGGGGGGGGGGGAACTGCACAGAAGCCGGGAAAGCACCAATTGATCGGTGGTTGGGGGAAAGGGGGTGGGGCCAGTGTAAAGGGGCGTGGCCATCTAGGGAATCCCACAGGGCTGGATTGAGACTCCAAGGGGGTTGGATTTGGCCGCCGGGCTGACGGTTCCCCACCCCTCCTCTAAATACAACACAGTCCATCATCTACGGCAGCCTTCTTCAACCCGGTGTTGGATTGCAATTCCTATTATCCCCATGGATGATAGGAGTTGTAGTCCCAATATGTATGGAGGGTGCCAGGTTGAGGATGGCTGATTTACGGATGCGCTTCCACAAGATGTGGGGGGCAGCCACTGGCTTACATGGTTTTGAATGGGGTTAAATTCCTGGACAACACAATCCTATCCGTGCCAGCTCAGAAGTAAGCCCCACTGAGTTCAATGAGGCTTACTTCCAAGTGAGCGGGTATAGAATCATTGCAGCTGTAATTGGACTTGTGGCCTTATCCATTCGGGCTCTTTTTGTGTTCTTAGATGTAAACCTTTTTGAGTGTAGGAGTAAAGTGTGCCTCCAGTTTAATTTAGGGTGGCGTGGAGCTGTGCTTCAGTTCATATATTAGGAGTTTGGAACACACTGTCTTAATAGAACTGTATATAAATATACAGAGTCAGTGTGGCCTAGTGGTTAGAGTGTTGGACTGGGACTCTGGAGATCCGGGTTCTAGTCCCCGCTCGGCCATGAAGCTCCCTGGGTGACTGGGCCAGCTGCTGACTCTCAGCCTAACCTACCTCACAGGGTTGTTGTGAGGATAAAAATGGAGAGGAGGATTATATAAGCTGCCTTGGGTTCCTTGCAAGTTGCAAGACAGAAAAAAGGCAGGATATAAATATAATAAATAAATTGCATTGCTGAAATCTTTGTATTCATTTGAAAGGGCGTGATTCGAAAATAAATATAAGGTACATCAAAACTTTTGTGTGATGCATGGGCAACCTTTGATAATGTGCTTTTGATCAGTGTTGGAGTGGCCCATGGCATCTTTCTCCAGCCTCGTGCCCGCCAGATCTTCTGGACTACAACTCCCATTATCCACAGCTATCATGGCTGTGCTGACTGAGGAGAATGGGAGTCATTCTAGTCCTACGTATCCGGATGGCACCACGCTAGGGAGAGCAGGCTTATGGATTAAGTGTGAATAGAGGTGCAATCCTATGCATTCCTACTCAGAAGTAGGCCCTATTGAGTTCAATGGGAGTCCCTCCTAGGTAAGTGAGTAGGAGTCTAGGAGACTGCGGTCTTCAAGATGTTTTTGATTAAGACCAACTTGTTCCCTGCCCCCCCCCCCTAACATTTGAGCTGACGTGGGAAGGCGTGTTGTTTGCTTTGGCCCTGTTGATTTAATAAATGTAATTCTTTCTTTCGGTATCATTAAGCCTTATCTGAGAAAGGCCAAGCTTCCCGTAATTAATTTAATTTGCTGGTGCATCAATGAACAAGAGATGGCTGTGTTCACAGTGTTTACAGATTGCTAAACGTTAGCATTTTTAACGGGGATTGGCCTCACCATCCAGCCTCAAAGGTAACCCGCCAAAGAACTGGAGTGTGTGTGTGCGCCTGTGTGTGTGTGTGTGTGTGTGTGTGTGTATCTATCTCCTCACCCCATTCTTGCTTTGATGTACAGTGGCTGGATGCAAAAAGGGACACAGCTATTGAAGCTTTCTGAAGAAGAGGAAAATTTCTGCACAACCACTGAAGGTGCAGTAGCCCTTCTGCGCAACAATTAAAGGTACAGTAGCCCTTCTGCACAACTGTTAAAGGTACAGTAGCCCTTCTGCACAACTATTAAGAAGACCAGGCTATTGCACCTTTAATAGCTGTGCAGAAGGGCTATTGTACCTTTAGAGTGCAATCCTATGCATGCTTAGACAGAAAAAAGCTCTACAGCTCCCAGCATGCCTCAGTTGTAAGTTTCCCCCCCTCTGTCTAAACATGCATAGGATTGCACTCTAAAGGTACAATAGCCCTTCTGCACAACTATTAAAGGTGAAATAGCCTGGTCTTCTTTTGCATTCAGCCAGCCACACCTTGATCACATTTTCTCCTCTTTATCATCCTCCCCGTTAGCATCTACGGTAATACCTTGGATTGCAAGCACAATTCGTTCCGGAACCGTGCTTGTAATCCAAAACACTCTTATATCAAAGCGAGTCTCTGGCGGGTATGAGCGGGGCCGATTTCGGCCCGCTATGCCCGCTCGAGGCGAGCGGTTACATCCCTACGACTACTTGTCTTGCAAGATGTCGCTTGTTTATCAAGTCAAAATTTATTTTAAAAATTTGCTTGTCTTGCAAAACGCTCTCAGACCAAGTTACTTGCAATCCAAGGTATTACTGTAGTTGTATTTTCCCCCGTATGCCACAACTATATCTATGAATCTATGAATCTATTCCTTTTCTTAAAAACAACAACACACACACACAAAAATGTGTATCCCGCCTTTACTTTGACATGAATGTCCAAGGTAACTTACCCAACAATTTAAAATCGATATAAAATGAATATAAAATCATCAAAAATAAACCAAATAATACTTTTATTAATGTTTTATGTAAACGTTTTAGTATTATGTATTTTAATTGTATTTTAATGCATATCATGATGTATTTTAATGTGTTCAATTTTCTTGTAAACCGCTTAAATATATTTTAAAAATATGGACAGTGGTATACAAGAGCCAGCGTGGTGTGGTGCTTAAGAGTGTTGGACCGGGACTTGGGACATATCCGGGTTCTAGTCCCCACTTCGACATGAAGCTCACTGGGTGACTTTGGGCCAGTCATTGACTCTCAGCCTAACCTATCTCACAGGGTTGTTGTGAGGATAAAATGGAGGAGGATTATGTAAGCCACCTTGTTCCTTGCAGGGGAAAAAAAAGGTGGGATATAAATATAATAAATAAATAATAAATAAATATACATTTATTAATATAAATCTATTAAATAAATAAATATTCCTAAATGTGAGATGCAAAACCAAGGAGCAGTGGTAACAGCCGGTGTAATCCACATTTTTTATAGATTTCATAGATCATAAAATTGGAAGGATCCTACAAGGCTATGACGAGTCTAACCCCTTCACAGCTGTTTATTTTCATCTAGCCCAGTATTGTCTTCTTTCTGACTGACAGGGTCTCTCCAGGGTCTCATGCCAGGAAGCAACCAGATCTTTTTACCTGGAGATGTCAGGGACTGAACCGGGCTCTTCTGCGTGCAATCGGTCACGCAGCTCTAAGCATCTGGTGTTTAGAGAGATATACCACCCCTGAAAATGGAGGTTCCATTTAGCTCTCATGGATGACGGCCATTGACAAGAGGGAGCTGCAACAAAACCTTGCAGCGTGGAGTGCGCTTGGTCAGGGTTCCGGTGAGCCAGCCACCTCCTCTTCCAGGAAACTCCCATTTCATCCCCTCACCCCCTTCCCCAGTTTTCTGCCCCCACCCCAAGTCAGCCAGCATTCCGTGGCAACAGAACATGCAGAGTCCTCAGCTGCACTGTTTTTGGGGTCCCCCACCCCTTAGCACTCTCCCCCGAAAGATATGTACTATTGCAGTCAGTGGGGTTTGCTGCCAAATAAAAGCAGGGTTAGGATTTCCAGGGGGTAAGCATGTTAGTCTATCGCAGCAAAGGCAAGAGAGAGTCTGGTGGCACCTTTAAGACTCATGGATGTTTTTTGAGGTGGAAGCTTCTTTTGTGGGACCCGCCACCACCAGGATTAGCAGGGTTGGTGGGCACCAGTGAGAGGGCCTTCTCAGTGGTGGCCCCTCTCCTCCTGAGAGAGGTGCAGCTGGCCCCCTCCGTGGCTGCTTTAAAAAACTTTTATCTGTTCTCCCTGGCTTTCAATTAAAACCTTTATTTTATTTGCTGCTGATGGATGTTTTTGAAATTGTATTTTATTCAAAGACATTGTAGTATTTTATTCAAACGAGTGTATCATTTTTATGCTGTAAAACTGCCTCGGGAATAATATGGCCTTGAAAGGTGGCTAAGAAATAGGATTAAATAGTGTGTGTGTGTGTGTGTGTGTGATTTATGACCCTGCAGATGTTTTGGCCTACAACTCGCATAATCCTTCGCCATTAGCCATGCTGGCTGGGGCATGCTGGGAGTTGTAGGCCTTTTTCCTGCCTAAACTTGCAACTAGACCGGTTAGGAGGAAAAAAACAGCTGACCTAAGCCCCCCCCCCCTCCAATGCCATTAAAAGCCATGAAATAGCTGTAAAAGCTAAATATATATTCCTAACACATCGCCTCTTTCCGGGCGGTTGCAAGCGGCGCGAGTGGCTTAATCCGAAACCAAGGCGTACACACACACACACACACACACACACACACACACACACACACACACACACACACACACTCTGCAGCCTTAGCAATCGAGCGCGCTCCGGTTTCGCCTCTGGAAGGAAGGAAGGAAGGAAGGGAGCGGTCGGTCTGCTGAGCCGGCCTGGCCGGGCGGGAGCCACGCCCGGGGGGCGGGCGAGGGGCGGGCGAGGGGGCGACCACGTGGGGCGGCGGGGGAGCCAGCGGCGGCGGCGGCGGCGGCCATGCGGCGGGCGAGCGGCGGAGGCTGCGTCGTGTGCGGGGAAGCCGGCCCGGGCGCCGCCAAGTACCGCTGCCCGGGCTGCCGGGAGAGATAGTGAGTCGCCCTGCATGCGTGGCATGGGGATGATGGGAACTGTAGTCCGGGAGCATCTTTGGGAGGGGGGGCAAGGTTGGGAAAGGCTGCTCGGGGTGCGGTCTGGTTGTAAATCAGGGACGGGAGGGGCTCTCTGTGTATGCCCAGCGGGGCTTCTGCCGCCTAGGCAGGAGGGACTCTCTGTGTATGCTCAGAGGGACTCTAGCGCAGGGACAGGAGGGGCCCTCTGTATGCTCAGAGGGACACCCAACGCAGGGACGGAGGGACTCTCTGTACGCTCAAAGGCTGCTGCACAGAGACGGAAGGGGCTCTGTGTATGCTCAGAGGCTCCCGCACACGGAAGAAAGGGGTGCTGTGTCTCTAAACCCCGCCCAGCCCAGCCCAGCCCACAGTCGAGAACCATGCGAAGGGATCTTTCTCTTCCTCTCCCCCCCCCCCCCCCCCCGTTTCAAATCCCTTTGGACTCTTAAATGATTCTTGTCCTCCAGACCTGGCCTGGAAGCCTGTGCATGTTCACTCGGAAGTCCCAACGTGTTTGATGGGCCTTTACTCCCAAGTACATTGTGCTTAGGATTGCAGCCTCCCTGGAGCTGGGGAGGGTGCAGTTGCTTCCTACCATCCAAGTCATGCTGGATTTTAATCTCTCTGGACTGGTTCTCTTCATGCCCCATCACGCCTCAGCATCTCTCCTCTGGTGCCTTGGGATGTGCCTGGCCCCTCCTGGCTCCTGTTCCCAATGCGCCCTCCCAGTGTGTAAGGCAGTAGGCAAGAGTACCTCTGCCCATGTGCAGAGTAGCGTACATCCTCCTCACAAGCGACTGAGCACAATCCGGTTCCACCCAAAAGGGATTTAGGGACGGATCCCGCAGCTCACTGCTGGAAACAGATCCATTCTTTTTTACCTGCATTTAGAAAAATGAGTACAGTACATCCTCTTTGTCGTTTCAGTTGTTCAGTGCCCTGCTACAAGAAGCACAAAGGTAGGCGGATATTCTCTCCCCCCACCCCTCTCCTCCGAAAATATTACTTAGCCTGCAATTTTTGTACCCATAGCCGCTCATCTGGGGGTAAGCCCAGTTGAACTCAGCGGGACTTACGGCCGACTAGACACGTCTAGAATTGTGCTGTTAGCTTGCTTGGGGCGTTTAACCCACTGTGGCATTTTTATGCCACGTTTCGTGTTTTCCTGTGGCGTGGCCAGAGTTGCTGGTTTCACGCTTTTGATCCCACCCATCAGGGCTGTTTGGAGAGACTGGCCTGAAGCCGAGCGAGGATTCGAACCCGCGTCTCTCCCGGTCTGACGCCTTAATGGTTAGATCTCTTGGACCTGGGCTTGGGTAAGGACAGGGCCCTGGAAGTTTTTTCAGAAACAAGGCACCCAAAGCGGCTGCCCCAAAGGGCCATGCCGAAGGCACTCAACTCTCCCGGCCACGATTCTGCGCCTGGCTTTACCTAGCGGGCCTCGCTGACTTGAGTGGTTTCGCAAGGAGGGTGGGACGAATAATAATGAATGAATAACCGCATTTAAACAAATTTATTTCTTGATTTAAATAACAAGTGAATCACCAGAGGGAGAACTGTGAGCGGAAAGTTTGAAATTCAAAGCTTTTGGCTCGGGTCTACTCCATCATTATTCGCCGGGACATATTGACTGGGTTCAGACAACACGATAACCCAAACTCAAGGGTTGAGTGTGGATTGTCGTTGAACCACGGGTTGCTGTTGAAATGTGGGTTATCGTGTTGTCTGAACCCAGTCGTGCTAACAAACCATGGTTTGTGAACCACGAACAAGCCATGAAGAGAACCCGTGGTTTGTGGTTGGGTTGTGAACTGTGGGTTGTTCGTGGTTAAGAAACCATGGCTTGTTAGCACGACTGGGTTCAGGTAACCCGATAACCCACGTTCCAACAACAACCCAGAGTCCAACCCATACTCAGCCCTCAAGTGCAGGTTATCGGGTTGTCTGAACCCAGCCAGTGGGCTGAAAGACAGTGACCCATGGCTTGCTTAAATTGATCTCGTGAGCTTTTGTAGCATTTGAACCACCAGCTTCCCAGCGTGTGGTCATTGCTCGCATCGGCGCTTAAGCAGCGGAGTTCAAGTGCGAGACCGGGGGGAGAGGCTTTGTGTGCAGGCGATTTGAAGGTGCCACCGCAAAAGAGGCCCCAGCGAACATTTTATCCCAAACCTGGCTCGGGAGTGAATAATGAAATGTGTGTTGAATTTGAGCAGAACTCTGCGTGGACAAACGCGACCCGCCTCCGCCGCCTGCGAAGACAGCAGCTTCCTGGGGTGCTCAGAGGAAGAAATCAGAAAATGCGGAAGGTATTTCCTGGGTTTCCAACTTGATTGTTAAAGCAAACCGGGTTTTATGGATAAGAGCAGCTGAACTGCAGCCTGGCGCTCTCCAGATGTGTTGGACCGACGCAGGCCGGGGAAGGCCAGACAAGAGTGTTTGGGTTCATATCGAGGGAAGAAAATGGTTGAGTTGTGGAATGATTCCTTATGTGTATAATAAGAACATAAGATCCCTGATGCTGGATCAGACCCTCTAGTCCAGTGTTTCTCAACCTTGGGTCCCCAGATGTTTTTGGCCTACAACTCCCAGCATGCCCCAGCCAGCTATGCTGGCTGGGGCATGCTGCGAGTTGTAGGCCAAAAACATCTGGGGACCCAAGGTTGAGAAACACTGCTCTAGTCCCTCTAGTCCAGCATTCTGTTCCCACAGGGGCCAACCAGCTGCCCCAATGGGAAGCCCACAAGCAGGACGTGAGTACAACACCACCCTCCTGCCCATGTTCCCCAGCAACTGGTGTACATAGGCATACTGTCTCTGAGATTGGAGGCAGCGTATAGCTGTTCTGGTTAATATCCACGATTGATTGTCTCTGAATTTATCGGATTCCCTTCATGAAGTCTGCCCTGTCAGTAACGCTGTTGCGTCAAAAAGGTGTTTAGTTGGAGTGGGAGGCATTGCCAAAGCTGGACTTTGAATGGCAGGCCGGACTGGGGAAGGTTTTTGCTCCTTTCTGCCACAAAAAACTTTAAAGCTTTACACTCTGAGAACTGCAATTAAGGAAGGTTTTCTTTTCCTTATCATAGAAAAACCTGTACTTCAATTGTCAGTCCACATTTTGCAGTAGGATAGACATATTTCCCACCAAGATTCCAAGTTCTACATTCAGATGGTCTGTTGGGGTGCTTTATTTACGCTCCCTGAATTTGTGCAGTACCTAGAATATTCTTAGAAAATTTTGGCAGGACTTCTTTTCTTTTTAAATGTAATTTTGCAAGGCAAACTGTTGCATTGGGAACGGAGGTGCTTACACATGTAATAAGGCTTGTGCCAAGTCTCTGAGAGGAGGACCATACGTTTGTTTCGGGGCAGAGAGAACTCATCCCTGAATTACTTGCTGTTGGCGCCTTTGGCAGACGGGCAGCCATCGTGACTGCAGATGCAATCTCACAACCATGAGGACTAGGAGCTTATTTTTAAATGAAAGCTGAGAGTCTCTGAATTCTGCAGCACCTGTTGCCCTAATAGCCCAGTTCTTGTTCTGGTGTGCCTCAATGCACTGTAGGTCAGGGATTAGCAGCCCCCTCTCCCCCCCCCCCCAAGAAAATCCCAGAAGTGGTAGACATGGAGTGCACACGCCACCTTTAAATAGGCAGTGCAGAGTTGGTACCATCTTCATATCGGGGGGCAAAGATGGCACCGATCTGCTGTGCGCTTTGCTGCCAGATTTACCGAGGGCTATTCTGGCAAAGGGAGACCACAGTCCATTGTGGATGACTACAAAGTGATTATTTTTTCCTGCAACAGGTTGGCAGGTTACAGAATTTAACATCTCATCTCTCTTTGGCACCATTCCCCCCTCCTTTTCCCATTTAGGAAGCCCGTGGTCCGTGGACAACATTCTGACAGAAGACAACGAAGATGACAAAGTGCCTCTCCAAAAACTTCAGCTCTTAGGTAAGCTTTCTGGTTTAAAAATGCAGTGATTTCTTGCAAATCTATTGTCGCTGTTGCTGCTGCTGTTAGGAAACTCCCAATGTGAATTCAGACATCTAGATCTTTACGGGGGAAATGTTACCCCCCCCCCCCAAATGTCTTCCCAAGGTGGGCTCCAGAGGGTGGCAAAGTTGGGCCTTTGCCCAGGCCCCCTAGACCGGTAGGCAAACCATACTATAAGAATATTAAGAAGAGTCCTGCTGGATCAGACCAAGGGTCCATCTAGTCCAGCACTCTGTTCACACAGCGGCCAACCAGCTGCCCATGGAAAACCCAACAGCAGTGCAGCAGCACCCTCCCACCCATGTTCCCCAGCAACTGGAGTACACAGGCAGACTGCCTCCGATACTGGAGGTAGCATATAGCCATCAGGACTAGTTAACCATGGATCATTTAATTAATCGATGAATTCTCCAGCCCCCTTTTAAAGCCCTCCAAATTGGTGGCCATCACTACATCTTGTGGAAGTGAGTTTCATAGTTTAACTCTGCGCTGTATGAAGGACTTCCTTTTATCTGTCATGAACCTCCCACCAATCAGCTTCATGGGAGGACCCCGTTCGGGTTCTAGTCCAGCCCCACCTCAGGTCCCAAACCGGCCCTCTAGCATTCACCAGAAGGCCCCAATCCCTTTCCTCTAACCCCCAATTGTTTGATGGCTTCCCAACTTTTGTGCAGTCTCCCCCGCCCCAAATCCTAAAAGGTTGAAATGCCTCTCCTGAGGTCAAATTACTGGGCAGCAAGAACTCCAAGCAAAAAATATGCTGGTATTTTTGGCCCCGCCCTCGCCTTTAACTCCACCCACCACTGGAATGTGCCCCCGCCCCGCCCCGCCCAAGAGCCTCTCTGAAATGGAAATTGGCCCTTGGGCTGAAGGAAGTCTCAACATCTCTGTCTTCAAAGATGCTTCGGGCAGCTCTGGTTCTCTGCTGCAGAACTGCCGCTGGTCGAGGATGGCTTGGAGCCATTGGCCGGAGCCGCTATAAAGACTTTGTGTGTTGTGCGAAACCAGTCCCATGTTTCGCAGCCCGGCCTTTGGAGCCATGGCTCGTTCTAGGGCAGTGTTCTCCAAGCTTGGGTCCCCAGATGTTTTTGGCCTACAACTCCCAGCATGCCCCAGCCAGCACTGTTCTAGGGTTTCCTGTAGCCGCCATGGCTGAGCGTGTTGTGCGAACCCACTCAGTGTTTCTCACCTCTCCAGCCCTCCAGAAGGGTTGGATGACGGCTTCCATCACACACCAGCCGGCAGGGGGCTGTTGGCCATGCCGGGTGGGGGATGACGGTTGTTGTAGTCCGGCACATTCTGGAGACTGCTAGCTTGGGAAAGGCCGGGATGCCTGGGCAAACAGACGTTCCGAGACCCGACTCTGCAGCGGTTTCGTGAGCGCAGAGATGGGACACGTGCACAGGAGGGATGCTTGCCCCCTGGTGCACTTGCCAGCCCTGTCTCCCACCTCCCGGAGAAATACTAATTTTTGTTATAATTTGTAATAATAATTAAGATTGAGAGTCAGTGTGGTGCAGTGGTTAGGGTGTTGGACTGGGACTTGGGAGATATCCGGGTTCTAGTCCCCCCTTGGCCATGAAGCTCAGTGGGTGACTTTGGGCCAGTCGCTGACTCTCAGCGTAACCTACCCCACAGGGCTGTTGTGTGATAAAAGGGAGAGGAGGATTATGTAAGTACCTTGGGTTCCTTGCAGGAAAAAAGGCAGGATATAAATACAGTAATACCTTGGATTGCAAGTAACTTGGTTTGAGAGCGTTTTGCAAGACAAGCAAATTTTTAAATTTTTTTTTTTTACTTGATATACAAGCGACGTCTTGCAATACAAGTACTGTAGTACCGTTTAAATTAAAAATCTCTGTACAAATTTTTTTGGGGGCATTTCGTTTTGATATAAGAATGTTTTGGATTACAAGCACGTTTCCGGAACGAATTATGCTCTCAATCCAAGGCATGACTGTACAATAATTAAAAATAGAACTGGCAAGCACAGGCAAGTTTAAGCACCTCTGTCCCGTCCGGTTCTTCTCCACCGCAGCCCCGTTTGCTCGACGAGGACAAAACGCTTTCCTTGCAATGTGTCGTTCTGCTACATAGGATAGGACAATCTTCCCCCAACTTGGTACTCTGCAGATGGGTTGGACTTCAACTCCCATCAGCCCCTGACAGCAGGGACATAGGTCCTGCAGTCCAAAGCATCACTTTGGGGAAAGGTAGGATGGGAGAAGCAGAGTTGCCGTCACTTATTTTTATTTATTTATTATATTTATATCCCATTTCTCCCCCCCCCCCCCCCGCAAGTAACCGAAGGCGTTTACATAATCCTCCTCTCCCTTTTGTCACACAACAACCCTGTGAGGGAGGTTAGGCTGAGAGTCGGTGACTGGCCCAAAGTCACCCAGGGAGCTTCCTGGCCGAGTGGGGACTAGGACCCGGATATCACCCGAGTCCCCAGCCCGACACTCCAACCACGACGCAACACTGATTACACACTTCACTTGCTCGAACGCAGAGTTGCGGTCCCTTCCCGAAGGGTGGCCAGTGGCCAGGCATCTCCCTCCCGCGCCTTGCTCTTCACCCGTCTGCGCACTTTGACGTCACCTCCCCCTGCTTCTTCTTTTTCTCCTTTGCAAAAACAAAACAGGCGAATCCGAAGAACTCCGAGGCATTCTGCTGAACCCCCACCTGCGGCAGCTGCTTCTCGACGTCGACCGAGCCGAAGACAAGAGCTCCGCCCTGAAAAAGTACATGCAGGAGCCGCTCTTCGTGGAGTTTGCGGACTGTTGCCTGCGGACGGTCGAGCCCCCAGAGAAGGGGGACGAGCTTCCGGATTGAAATTGGGTTTCGGAATGGGTCGAGGACGGCCAGCTCTGGCGGGGTGAGGGCTTGCGAATCGGCATACGGGGAGAGCGTCCCTTCTTACCAACTGCTGGATCGCTGGTGCCCCTCCCTGCCCTGATAATGTTGGACTACAACTCCCATCACTGGCCAATGGCCATGCTGGCTGGGAGTGATGGGCATTGCACTCCCACTGCATCAGGAGGGCACCAGTTTAGGGAAGGCTGTCGCGGACCGTTCTGTCAAGAGTGCGAATCCCCGGGATTTGGAGAAAGTGAACATTTACGGGGGGGGGGGGGGTCGGCAATTTAAAAGTGGTTTTACAAAATGCTTTCCGGAACAGCCATTTTGGACCCTTTTCGTGCTCTGTAGCTACTGAGAAGCGCCAGTAGAGAAAGTTTAAAAATGCCAGTTAGTGTCCACAGTATTAAAAAGGTAACTTTGGTTACGATCCAAGACAGTTGTTTGGCTTTTTTTCTTTCGAATGGAAGAACTTCGCCTCATACATCCAGGTGGACTCCTCTTAGGGAAGGGTGAACGTGTGATGCTCAAGCCCGTTGCATCCACAAAGCTTGTCTCGCCTTATTCATATTCCCAAACGTGAGTGTTGTCTCCCCCCCTCCCTCCAATCGGGGAAAATCCGCATTTTTAAAAGCACACACCCAAAGCATGCACCCTCCCCCCCTCCCCCGAGGCTAACGTGAAAGTGCAGACTTTTTTCGGGGGGGACGGGACAGGACGGACGACTTTCAAACATGAATGCAAGTTTAGGAGAATACAAACATTTCTCGAGAATTGCGCTCCTGCTCAATAAGGTGAGCTGTGGTGTGGGAGAAGGCAGATCCTGAAAATTGGGCAGCTCCCGGATCCAACTCCCCTGACCAGGAGTACTTGGCCCATAAACCCCACTGGTTTAAATAGGATTTGTTTCCAAATTCCGATGTCTAAAAGAGAGGGTTACATGCAAATAGGAGCCTCTCTGGTCCATGTGATGGGGAGAAAATTTATTTATTTGTTTGTTGCATTTATATCCTGGTTTTTCCTCCAGGGAGCCCATGGCTTACATGATCCTCCTATTTTATCCTCACAACAACCCTGCGAGGTAGGTTAGGCTGAGTGTCAGCAACCAGCCAGAGCGAGCTTCATGGCTGAGTGGGGACTAGAACCCGGGTCTCCCGAGTCCCAGTCCAACGCTCTAACCCAGGGCTCTCCAACCTTGGGTCCCCAGATGTCGCTGGACTCCAGATCCCAGAATCCCTTACCATTAGCCATGCTGGCTGGGTATGCTGGGAGCTGTAGGCCAGCAACATCTGGGGACCCAAGGTTGGAGAGCCCCTGAGTAGACTATGAGTGCGTGCCACATTTTCTCAGGTTCGTACATGCGCACAACCCACAGACGTCCGGACACATGCTCTACCGTTCTGTTTTTGAAGAAAAGGATGGATGTTTGCATGAGTTGGGGGGCAGATGTTCTTACAGAGCGACCTTCGTCAAGGATTCCACTCGACATTGTACACCAGCCTTCCTCAACTTGGTCCTCTCCAGATGTTATGGGCTGCCACTTCTGGCATTCCTGGGCGTCGGCCGTGCTGGCTGGGGCTGATGGGAGCTGTAGTCCCAAGACACCTGGAAGACACCAGGTGGGGGAAGGCGGATCTAAACCGAAACCGTTAATAAGATGTGGCAGGAGAAACAAAAGAGTTTGAAGTGGATTCTCTTTGGCTGAGAAAGAGAGGCGCACGAGTGCAATAAATACTTCCATCGATAAAAAGTGCCCAGACGTCCGCTTTTCAGGCGGAGAGGAGCTCGCGGTTGTCGAGGAGGATCTGGTTGAACCCGGTCACTGGGCAGCCGTGGCCGTGCGGCCTGATGTCGGCATACAGTAGCGGGGACTTTCTGCAACGGAACTTGACAGAACCCTGGGCAGAAAAACGAGTTCACGTTAGCTTCCAGGGTTGGGTGTTTTAGGGCAGGGGTGTTAGAAAAGCTCGCAAGATCCATTTATCTGACATAACCTGATATGACCGTACCACATTAAATCTGCCCCCCCTCCAGCACCATGCCGCCCATGAACCTCAAGCCCCAGCGCAGTGTTCTCCAACCTTGGGTCCCCAGATGTTTTTGGCCTACAACTCCCAGCATGCCCCAGCCAGCGTAGCTGGCTGGGGCATGCTGGGAGTTGTAGGCCAAAAACATCTGGGGACCCATGGTTGGAGAACACTGCCCTAGCGGAACAGGGCAAACCCTAGCTTTATTCATTTTCTTGTATTTAAAAAAAGTGCACAAAAACAAACATTCGCTGGGTGGATTAGGAAGAGTTCAAAACAAAAAATACTGTATGAAAAAACCGAGCTCTCGGTGGTGGCCCCAACACCTTTGGAACTCCCTCCCCGGGAAGATACATAAAGCCACATCACTGCCGGCTTTTAAAAAAAACCCACACCGAACCTGAAGACACATCTATTCTACTCCGCACTTGGCGCTTAAAAACTCTTGGGCTGCTCCCGCTGCGTGTTTAATTGCAATTGTATTAAACAAACACACCACCGTATGTAAACTACTTAGTGATGTTGCGATATTAAGTGGTATAGAAGGACTGCTAATTAATAATAATAAAAAATAAATACTTCTTTCGTTTTGACTCGGACCTTCGGAGTCCACCAACTTGCGGCCTGGCGCGAGTGGTGGAAGCAGGGGGGGTGCGGCCAGTTGTTGAACACGTGGGATGAATTTCACACAGTGGGTTTTTTCTTTTTAACGGGCAGGGAAACTGAAAGGCCCTGAGCGCTCTCTTCCAGTTTCCTTAGTTCAGGGGTGTCAAACCTCTTTCAGCCCGGGGGCCGTATTCCAGTCGTGGGTGGGGCTGGAAGTAAATGGGTAGGGGCCCCAAATACCAGCATATTTCCCCATTGAACTTGTATTGCCAGTTAACTAATCCCGAGGGAGAGGCATTTTAACCTTTGAGAATGGGGGGGGGGGGGGGGAAGCTGCACAGAAGCTGGAAACCACCAAAGCATCGGTGGTGGGTGGGAAGGGGGCGTGGCCCTATGGATTAGAACCCCCTCGGATTCGGCCGGCAGTTCTCCAGCCCTGCCCTGGCTGAAGTGCTTTGCAGCATGGGAGAACGTGACTCTGTCTGTGCCCCTTACCTGTGGGAGCGCTCTGATGGAGGCAACGCCGTGTGCGGGCGGCCTGGCCCCTGCCTTGAGAATGTCACTCTTCTGTAGGACTTGGAGGCACGTCAAGAGGGCGAGGTCTCTCTGGCATCCGGACGCAGTTGCGGGGGCGCCCGCGAGAACGAGCCCAAGAGGCCAGAGCTGGATTATCGCATTTAGCGGCCACGGTTTTTCCAAGTCGCTATGAGTCCGGCCTAAGGAAACGGCTGCCCCAGGGAAAGAGAAGGGCTGCCCTTCAATGTCGTCCAGTTCTTCTGCGGCCAGCACATCCATCTTGGCCTATGGAGAGGGGGGGGGGAGTATTTAATCCACTGATGCAAGTCAACGCAGACCAGGAAAAGATGGTGGTTTAGTTTTTCTCTGGGTTAAGTAGTCCTGAATTAAGAGCTAAGAGAATATTGACCTAAAAAGCCTTACACGGTTCGGGACCACCTCTCCCGGCATAAACCTACCCATACGCTACATTCATCATCCAAGGCCCTCCTCTCGGTGCCTCCTCTGAGGTAGGCATGGAAAGCAACAATGAGGGAGAGGGCCTTCTCGGTGGTGGCCCCCCCAATTAGGGAATAATCTCCCCAGCGAGGCCTGCCTGGCGCCAACATTGTGCTCTTTTCGGCACCAGGTTAAGACCTCCTCTCAGGCATTTGGCAGCAGCATATGATGTGGTTTTAATTAGGTCTTGAATTTTTCTTATTGTTTAATATTTTTTTTAGATAAGTGTGTGTGTCTCTCTGTGTGTTGCATGTTTATATGTTTGTATGTATATGGTTTTGATCATGTATTTTTAAGGCTTTAATCTTTGTGAACCACCCAGAGCGCTTTGGCTATTTGGCAGTTAATAGAAATGGAATGGAATGAATGAATGAATGAGCACACAGTCTTTTGCATATGATAAACTGGAGCATGTTAGGGGCACAGGGCAACCGGTGAGTTAACGTTTTAGGTCTAGGTTACCTCCATGGGTGGTTTCTGGCCAAGCTCGAATGTCCTCTCCAGTAAACGCTTCCGGGGGCGGGGGCGGGGGGGAGACATTTCCACATTTCCCCAATTTAATGTATTTTTCTCACGAGGAAAACGTTCAGTTTTCTAAAAATACATTTCCCCCCCCCCACAACATATGCCAGTCAAACTGGGCAGCTTCAGAGTTGTAATGAACTTATTTTGGATGAGTAATGCTTTGGGGGCAAGCTAAAATTAGTACGTTAGCGGTTTCCAGTGACTTAATTTCAATAAAAATAATTTCAAAGTGAAGCTTTGGGCAGAGCAGTCGTATTCAAACTTTCCTGGGACAATTGAATTCAGTGAGACTTGCTTCTGAGTAGACATGATAGGGTTGCACAGTGACAGAGCTTTACCGGTTTTATTTCCCTAGCCAAGTACAAATGCGTTTGGGCTACTGGAAAAATGTTTGGAATATTTATACAGCAAATAAAAATGGCCTTTTTCTAGTTTTGTTTATAAAACTAAATACAAGTTGAAAAAACATGCTGACATCAGATCCCAATCAATTTAGGGCATTGGGGAAAGTTTCCAGTTCAAAATTTCCTGGAAGACTCACATCACTGATGGTATTAATAAGCTGCAGCAAGGTAACCCCAATTTTGGGCCAGTGCAAACAAAACACATTTCAAGAAACTTGCGTCACGCAATTTATTTTTCATTTTTTTACTATTTGCAGAATTTATTTCTGCTCCTTTTACTCATGGAGATAGGGGGGGGGGGCACACACTAAAGAGCCGCCTTCCCCAACCTGGTGCCCTCCAAGTGTGTTTGCCTGCTGGCTGGGAATGATGGGAGCTGTAGTCCAACACATGGGAGGCATCAGTTTGAGGAAGCATACCACACCGCTTGGACCTCAGAAATCCTACTCGGTGTCTGAGATCTCACCAAGCATCATTCATATACACTTTTAAGTGTTTGGCAGTCATGAGGACCAGAAACTTAAACGAAAAAACTGAAAAAAGAAAACTGGAATTCTCAGGAAGCAGAAATCTGTTCCCAGTACTACATTCTATGCCCTTTCCTTTCCCTTTTTTCCCTTGCCCTTGCAAAATCACAACGTGTATACACAGGCCTGGTTTTCCAGCTTCCGAAAAGCTGCTGAGAGGATTCATCTCCTGGCCGAACGTGGCTGTCTTACCTTCCATTTCCTCCAGGCCCTTTCGATGACCGTAGCAGCCTTCCGTAGCCTCTGGAAATGTTTCCTGGCTAGCCACGAGCGAACAGCTGGCATAAAAGGGGGAGGAGAAATCGCATCAGGGAATCCATTTGAGAGCGCAGGCCCGGGAAGAACACTATACCGGGTCAAACTCCTTGTCCATCTTGTCTCAGGCCAAGAAGGGTCCCGTCACCCCCCACCAAGATCTTTTTATAACTGGCGATGACGGGGGATTGAACCGGGGACCTTCTGCATGCAAGCAGGTGCTCTGGCCCTAAGCCATAGCTCCTCCCTAGGCCACACACAGGAACCTGCCTTTTACCTGGTAGTCTATTTGTCCATCTAGTTCTGAAGCAGTGGGATCATAATAATGCAACAGCGTTAGAATATAGATGGCCCGGAGCAGTTTTTTTAAAGATGAAAAATGTCATATGTAACAAAAACTGAACATTAGCCTCAAGAGTGTGCATCGCACAGTGTTACGTATTTCCAGTTCTACTGTACGGCATGGAATCGTGGACTTTTAACACAGACCACCATAAACGGAAAAGATAAAAGCATCTGAAATGTGCATTTATCGCAGGATGTTACGAATTTCATGGACCGAGAGGGCGACCAACGAAGAAGAGAATGTGTGAAGATCAAGAAATTATAAAATGCAGAAAGCGAGAATATTTTGGTCATGTAATGAGAAATGAAATATATAGTCTGTTGCAGCTGATTATACAAGGGAAAATAAATGGGAAAAGAAGTGTAGGAAGAAGAAGAAGAAGGTCTTGACTGAAAAACCTTGAAGAATGGATTGGGGGCAGTACAATATTGTTTGGAGCAGCCATATCTAAAGGCTGTTTAGCCATGATGACGTCCAACCTCCGGTAGGAGGGGGACGAGAAGAAGAGGTCCAGAAGCGTCTACCTCTGCCCACCCTATTCCCCCCCGCCTCACCTGACTGGATGACTGTGGCAGAGTGCCCCTGTTTCGCCACCTTCTGCCTCCTAAACCGTCGCCAGCAACACTGGATGCAGAACGCTTTCCCGGATAAGACGCCGGCTCGCCGCGCTTCAAGGGACTCCAGCTGCAAAAGGAGTGGCCTGTGGCTCACGCTGGCTCAGCTTGTCTGAGCGTGGAAAGCTAAGCAGGGTCAGGCCTGGATGTTACTTGGACGGGAGACCCCTCCTCTAGTCTCCTGCACTGAGCAGGGGGTTGGACTCGATAGCCTTGTAGGCTCCTTCCAACTCTATCAGATCTATGAAATCTAAGTCCTCCCTGTTGGACTCTGGTTCAGACAGGCTAGTCCTTGGCCCTTTCCCCCAGAACCAAGGATTTTTTAAAAAAAAACCAAAACAAACTTAACAACTTACAGAGCACGACCTACCTTACTAGGGGGTTGGAGAACTCCACACAACTTCCAACATTTAATGGCCACAACCTGTGCTCTGCTGCTTTCACTCCACCACCACCACCACCCCGCTGACTGCTAGGGGAGGCACTTTACTCCACCAACCCCAGGGGATAGTGTAGCGCTGGGTCCTTTTCTAAAGGGTTTTTTGGGGGGGTACTTCTGCAAACTGGAAGGTTCCCGTAAGCTTACTGATGCCTTCCCCTCCGTTTTGGCTAAATAAGGAACGTCACCGCACTCACAACAAGAACATGAAGGGGCAGCATGCCCGTGTACACCAGTTGCTGGGGAACATGGGCGGGAGGGTGCTGTTGCACTCCTGTCCTGCTTGTGGGATCCCGTGGGCAGCTGGCCGGCCACTGTGTGAACGGAAATGCTGGCCTAGAGGGACCCTCCAGTATCCGGACTCTTCTGATGCTCTTAACATCAGAAATAAAGGGAATGGGAATTTAATGAATTACCTTTCTGCATATACCACCGGATAGCCAAAGTGAAACGCACGCACATGAAGGAGAACTTTGAATCCCAGGTTGCAATAATTTTGCTTCTGCAGCGGGGAGGGACCGAGCGCTCTGGTGACCACCGAAATCCACCCGGCTCAGTTCCTCTCGGAATTGTGAGATTTCACTGGAATTTTTTTTGACCTATCAAGCCCTACGTGGCTCGGGACTGCAATACCTGATGGAACGTCTCTCCCGGCATGAACCTGCCCGTACACTGTTCATCAACTAAGGCAGTGTTCTCCAACCTTGGGCCCCCAGATGTTTTTGGCTTACAAGTCCCAGCATGCCCCAACCAGCATAGCTGGCTGGGGCATGCTGGGAGTTGTAGGTCAAAAACATCTGGGGGCCCAAGGTTGGAGAACACTGATCTAAGGCCTTCCTCCAGATGCCTCTTCCAAGGGAGGCTCGGAAGGCGATGAGGGAGAGGACCCTCTTGGTGGTGGCCCCCCAATTGTGGAACAATCTCCCCAGCAAGGCCTGCTGGTGCCAACACTGTTATCTCTTCGGCGCCAGGTTAAGACCTCCCTCTACTTCCAGGCCTTAGGCAGCATATGACAGGTTCTTAATCAGGCCATGGGATATTGTTCGGATATGTGTGTCTGCTCTGTTTATATGTTTGTAGCTAAACTGTTTGTATAATATGCACAATACTGTATTTTTAAGGGCTTTCATCTTTGTAAACCACCCAGAGAGCTTTGGCTATTGGGCGGTAGAGAAATGTAAGAAATGAAATGAAACGACCCGAACGCTTTCGAGCCTTTCTTTGCAGCCATAAGGGCTAGGAACTTGATCTTTTTTTAAAGAAATGAAATGCCCGATTTCTGAGCGCAATGAGTGTGGCACTGTAGAACTGCACCATACGCATGCTCCTATTTATAGTGAGGTTTGCAATGACCCTGAGCACTGAACGAAACACTTCCCCTTTCCAAAACCCACCGGACGCCCCTTACCATAGAGTTGGTCAAAAATACTTTGGTCTTGCCACAGTACGCGGGCATTGCGCAAGGTTTGCTCTTTGCAGGTTTGAGGGGAGGTGCACTGGGGCACACTTCCCAAAGGATGTCCTGGACCACCGAGCGTGAAGCGTCACTTTCCTCTTCTTCGGGAGGAGTTGTTGTCCAGCCTGAGAAAGAAAACAGTGCCAGTTTTAAAAGGGTTAAAGACAAACGGAGCAAAAGCCTACTGAGTCCGCAGCCACGGCGAGCCAAACACAAGGATGTGCATAGAGCGAGGGCCAAGATACACGAGACGGAGGCAGGCCCAGATCCTGAAATGTGCAAGGCAGGGGGAGCGGTGAGATTCGAACGTCTCAAATGCGTGCTTTTATTTATTTTTAAATCGGGGGTTGTGGATCCGGGGTCTGCCTTCCGCGAGAGGAAGGGGTCTGCTTGCGGAAGATCCCTCTGCCCAATTTTTGGAGATCCCCCCCCCACAGCTAACCCCATTTGGCAGCGGCGTCTAACCGTGTAGCATCTTCAGTGGGCTGGTGAGAAGGAGGGGGCAGGAAATCCACTTCTGCCTGCACAGTTGATCCAATTTAAATCTGGATCCAACCCATTAAATTTTTTTTAAACATGCCACTTCTCCAAGGAGCTTGAGGCAGTGTGAGCGATTCTCTGCCCCTTATTTAATCCACACAACCCTGTGAGGTAGGCCTGGCCGAGAGAGTGATGCACTGAGAGCTCCATGGCCCAGTGGGGGATTGGAACCTGGGTCTCTCTGGCCCCTATTCAGACACTCGACACCCCAGGGGGTGAGGGACCTTTGACCCTCCAGATGTTGTCAGACTATAAACTGGCTTTTGGGGAAATAATGGTGTTCTGAGTTTTAATGTTTTTAAAAATGTTTTTGTATTTATTATTGTGTGGTGTAGTGGGTAGAGCGTTGGACCGGTACTCTGGAGATCCGGGTTCTAGTCCTCGCTGGGCCATGAAGCTCCCTGGGTGACTTTGGGCTAGTCATGGACTCTCAGCCTCACCTACCTCACAGGGATGTTGTGAGGATAAAATGGAGAAGAGGAGGATTATGTAAGCCACCTTGGGTTCCTTGCAAGAGGAAAAAACAGTGGGATATTAATGTAGTGTAATCATAATAGTGGATTTTAATCTTTGCTTTGTAAACCACTTGCAGATCAGATATGGTAAGCGGTATATAAATCTATTGAATAAATAAATAAAATAAACTTCCGTGATCTCTGACTTACTGGCCATTCCAGCTGGGGCTGATGGGAGTTTGAGTCCAACAACATTTGCAAGGGCACAAGTTATCCCACCCTTGCTCCAACCACTGCACAACACTGTCTCTCTCAGGCAGGGTGGTGCCCAATCTTCACCCTGCAGCTCTTCCTCGTAGCGGCTCCCCCCCCACACACACACTTGGAAGTCTGCTGGTGCAGAAGAACGAAAAGGACCCTTTTGTGCTTTAAAAAATAAATAAATCACACACTTTCCCACTTTGCACGTGAGCGGGTGCTGCCTGCTGCCGTTGCATGTAGATTGGCCTCGGGGCACCGGAAACCTAATTTAAACTTACCTCTGCTGGCTGGTCCGGTTCTACTAAAGCAAAGAGAGAGAGGTGAGGTGCGTTGCTTGGAAGAGAGACTCCCGCAGAGAGAAGCAGATTTTTGCAAGAGCAGGAGGAGGATCCAGGGAGAGCTAGGGAGATCAAGAGTGTCGTTGGGAAGACACTGGGCACACGCGTACAAAGGATACACGAAACAGAGAATATATGAAAAAGAAAAAAAAGGGGGGAGTTCAGTGGTTCCCCCAAAGTCAGTACAGTAATACCTTGGATTGCAAGTAACTTGGTTTGAGAGCGTTTTGCAAGACAAGCAAATTTTTAAATATTTATTTAATTTTTTTCAACTTGATATACAAGCGACGTCTTGCAATACAAGTCCTGTAGTACGGCTTAAATTAAAAATCTCTGTACAAATTTTTTCGGGGGGATTTCGTTTTGATATAGGAGTGTTTTGGATTACAAGCACGTTTCCGGAACGAATTATGCTCTCAATCCAAGGCATGACTGTATAACCATTTGTGACCACGTAATTTCCACATCAAGCAAAACCAAATTCTGCCACCTGTATAAGTGAAGCTTAATTTGCTCAGTTCTGCATATTCAAAAATATTTTGCACGATTCATTTGGGCTTAGGGGTGGGGTAAGGAGTCACTGGAAAAACACACACACACACACACACCCCAGCACTGGAAATCTCTCTCAGCTGCTGAGATTCCTGCATTCATGGATCACCTGCTTTCAAACACATATTTGCAGCCGTAAGGACTAGAAACTTGTGCCTCCCATAAGTGCAGACTGGGGATGTACGAGATTTTGATCTTGTTCGCAAATCTTGCGAACGTATCCTGTTCACGACCAGGAGCGTAATTCTCAGGAAATTTTCACAATTTCCTGAGCTAGCGTTCTAAGGTGCAGACATCTAAAACACACCCCCGCCCACCACATTTCAACACTTTAGCCTATGGGAGCAAAAAGTGCACATTTGGGGAAAGTGTTGTGTTTTTCGTGTTTTGCGAACGCACACTTTTTTTATTCGGGAAAAAACCCAGATGCTCATGTTCGAGAGCGAGGCAAGATGAGCATCGAGGTGGAAAATAGAGAACCTCGAAGAGCTACTGCAGACTGCCAGCTACAATGAGCTTCAATGAGCCACAGTGAAATGTGCCTCTCTCCGCACATCCTCGCATAATGCACTGCGCATGAATACCTTTAAAAAGAAAAAGGGGAAAAAAGGTAGCGATAGATTCAAGGGTCCTTTCCCCCCCTTTCTTTCTTAAAAGAGAGATGCTGAGTAAGCTCGACCCTACACCCAACATGGTGTTCTTCATTTTCTCTTTCTTCTGTAGGATCACGAGTATATCAGAAAGTCAGAGAGAGAGCCGGTGTAGTGGTGAGAGTGTTGGACTGGGACTCGGGAGATCCGGGTTCTAGTCCCCGCTCAGCCATGAAACTCACTGGGTGACTTTGAGCCAGTCGCTGACTCTCAGCCTAACCTACCTCACAGGGTTTTTGTGAGGATAAAATGGGGAGGAAGAGGAGGAGTATGTAAGCCGCCTTGGATGCCTTGCAGGAAAAAAGGCGAGATATAAATATAATAATAAAAATGATAAATTAAAAAGGGAGGACAGAAATTTAAAGCAAAAAAACAGGGAAATTTGACAAGAGAAGCACAGATGGCTCGAACGCAGCAAGCTGGCAAGATCAGTATATTTCAGACAGATTCTAAGGAAAGGCACCATGTGAAAGAACATACCATTTCCCATAACGTGGGACAAGCCATTTTCCTGGGGTGTGGCTTTCGAGTTCGGCCTTCGCGATTTCTTCAGCACTTCGTAACGCTCTAGGAAGCTTCGAAAGGAGAGCCTGCCCGGTCAAAGTGGAGAGGGAGGGAAAGGATCAGCCCTGAGCCCGGAGTCTTGGACTGGGGAGATCCGGGTTCTAGTCCCCCACTCGGTCAGGAAGCTCACTGGGTAACTTTGGGCCAGTCGCTGACTCTCAGCCTGACCTACCTCACAGGGCTGTTGTGAGGATAAAATGGAGAGGAGGAGGAGGATTACGTAAGCCGCCTTGGGTTCCTTGGAGGAGAAAAGTTTTGGGGGAAGTTTTGCTTGGCCAACATCGGAATCCTGGAATCCAGATTGAGACTCTAGGCAGGATTTGGCCCACCGGCCTGAAGTTCAACACCCCCGCCTTACCTAATCGGAAAGCCGGCGGCGCTGATGTTGACCGTTTCCACGATGCCGCACGCCTCCAGCTGACGCAGAACCTACCGGGGAAGCGGTTCGTTTTTTTAAAAAAAGGCAACCGTGGAGAGCTGGTGTGTTCTAGCGAATGGAAGACGTGGGCTATGAATCGAGCAGTCCCCGGTTCAAATCTCTCCTGTGCCAGGAAATAATGTGGCTTTGGCCAGGCCGCTCCCTCGTAACCTCAGTCCCTACACCTGCCACATGGGGAGATGATACTGACCTCCCTCACAGGGTTGCTGCCAGGACTGCAACAAGATAAATTTAGGGCAAGTGCTATATAAACACTATAGAAAATGCTACATCATCATCATCTTCTTTTTCCTGTTAGTAATAACCAATAATTATGTGCCTGGTCGCCTGTGGTGAGTAAGAAATCGCCTCCAGGCGACTAGGCAGCAAAGCCTTTCCACAACTGAGGAAAGTGCTTTCTCTCTCCCTCACCCACCCAATTCTGAGTTGTCATAGCAACACACTACCAATGACAAACCCCAGCATGCAAGGGCAAAGAGGCGAGTACATTTAGTGAGGGCTAGTAACTTGTGACCATATGCTCTGTTCCTGGGCTTTCCAGTGTCGTGCCCGTGGACACATTTCTTGTTGGCTGCCTGCCTCCCTGCCCCTCCTGATTTTTATTTTATTGTAAGATCTTTTTCAATTAAAAGCATTTTTTAAAAAAAACTTGGAGGCTTGCATGCTGCAGAGAGAGAGGGCTGCTCCCCAGCGCCATTTTTATTTGGGTTCAAAAGAGTGGTTTCATGTTTTGGGGCTCAGCCTCTGCCTTATATTTAGATTCTTGGATGAGTTACTGGTTTTTATTTTTGTCTTACTAGTTTGACTTCTGGGAACATGCCCACCATGGCAGCCATTTTGTGAGAGTGCCCATGACACTTCCTCAAAATTGCCAAATATGCCCACTGACGCAAAAAAGGCTGGGGACCCCAGTTCAAAATCTGAGGTTCCAGCTCCATGTTTCCCCACCGTCTGAAGTATACACAGTAGCCAGAAGAGACGGGGCCTTCTCGGTTGTGGCGCCGACCTTTCAGAATGCCCTCCCCATGTCCCATCACTGCATTTAGATGCTTAGCAGACCCCAGGATCTTTAGAGAAGCCTTCAGAACTGGCTAACAGTCGCTCGAAAATATGCTCGTCCTGCTGCTGTGATGGGGAGACAGTTGTCGAATAGTTTGCAAGGCCGTTTTAAAGTGACTTTTGGTTCCCTTCTTACAGACCCAATTTATGCAACCTTTAGTGACTGTAGCTGTTGCCGGGTTCGGCCAGCCAGTGCCGAGTGCCAGTCGCTCTGCCACAAGCCAAAGCAATGGCTCACGTGCACCAACCAGTGTTAGAGCCAGTGTGGCCTAGTGGTTAGAGTGTTGGACTGGGACTCGGGAGATATCCGGGTTCTAGTCCCCACTTGGCCATCAAGCTCACTGGATGACTTTGGGCCAACTGCTGACTCTCAGCCTAACCTACCTCACAGGGTTGTTGTGTGAGGATAAAATGGAGAGGAGGAGGACCATGTAAGCTGCCTTGGGTTCCTCGCAAGAAGAAGAAAGGTGGGTTACAAATGCAATATATAGCCAGTGTGGTGTAGCAGTTAGATTAATGTTGGACAGGGACTGGGGAGATCCGGGTTCTGGTCCCCACTCGGCCACGAAGCTCACTGGGTGACTTTGGGCCAGTCCTTGACTCTCAGCCTAACCTACCTCACAGGGTTGTTGTGAGGGTAAAATGGAGAGAAGGAGGAGGACTGTGTAAGCCGCCTTGGGTTCCTTGTAGGAAAAAAGGCGGGGTATAAATGTAATAAATAAATAAATACATAAATAAATCATGTCCTCTGCCTTGGGCTCTTTGGAGGAAAGGCCGCAGGTAAGCGTAGCGAAGAAATAAAGGAGGCATCATACACGGGGCCGAACCCAGACCAGCCTCACCTCATCCTTTCGGAACAGGGCTGCCTCGCAGTCTGCGTTGGGCTTGATGCACCGGATGTACTGGGGCGTGGTGCCATGCAGGATCTCCATCAGCCGCTCGAGTGACCCCTACGAGAGCAACAGAGGAAAGCGTGCAGCCGCCTCCTTAACGCTGGGAGTTAAATCAGGCTTCCGTTTTGCCTCAAATTTTTTTGATGTTCCTAAAGAGAGTAGGGAGAAGCGGCAGACACCCTGCCCCAACCCCTCCATGTCGGTTTTAGTCTTAAAGCTATTCTATAAAATTGATAAAATGGGACAAACCTTGAATTTGGAGACCACTGTAACGACCGCCGGTTTCGTCTGGGTCTTGATGTCGTTTTCGTGTGTTTTTTGGCTCGTAAATAATTTCTGAAGCAAGGGATCCTGGGACTGCTGCAGCAGCAGGACCAGTTCTGGGGGAACGGGGTCCTTTTTATACAAAGAAGAAGAAGAAAAAGCACAAAGTCGTAGACAGTCACTGCGGTTAACCAAAGTTTGCAGCGTGGAGTGCTTCTTTTAGTCCAGCCGGTCCATTCCATGACCAGGGAGCATGCTCAGTCCTCAATGGGCTGTTTTTAGGGTACCCACCCTAACTTAGGGGATTTCCCCCTCTAAAGTATTTTTGTACCTGCAAACTTTGGGGTTCCCCGCCCAACTTAGGGGATTTCCCCCTCTAAAGTATTTTTGTACCTACAAACTTTGGGGTTCCCCCAAGCTTGCAGATACCTCCCTCTTGTGTGTGCCTAGTGCAGTTTTGGGTACATAATGCTTGCTCCTGTTGGACTGTCCCCCCTTCCACAAACCCCCACCACCACTCCACAAGGGTAACTGGCGTTATCTGCCTTGTGGGGAAGAAGATGGAGTGAGGGAGACGGGAGCAGGGAAAGGGAACATCCCTGCTGGAAGTCTCCTTAATTTCCACCCCTCTTCCCTCCTCATCCCTTTTTCCTTGTGTGCTGAGTCTGTTTTCTGTTTTTGTTTAAAGAGTGCAAACCTGAGGACAGGGACTGTTTTGTTCTACTGACTGGTTGTAAGCTGCCCTGGGAGCCTTTTTTGGGGGGGCCAAGGAGTGGGATAAAAAAAAAAAATACTTTAAGGGTGCAACCCTAGGCATGTTTAGACAGAAAGAAATTCCTACAATTCCCAATATTCCCCAGCCAGGGAGTCGTAGGACTTTTTCCTGTCTAAACATGCATAGGATTATGGCCTTCAGCGCTTCCCAGGTTTCTCTGAACATATTCTGCGCACTTCTTTTCATCATTCTATCACTTGCTGGGGCACACTGGGAGTTGCAGGCCTTCCCCCCCCCCCCCGCCCCATCTAAACAGGTCTTCCAGGTATCGGTCCTGAACCTCCCACCAATCAGCTTCATGGGATGGCCCCGTTGGGTTCTAGTATGATGAGAGAGGGAGAAAAATGTCCCCCTCTCCACTGCCTCCACACCAGGCATGGTGGGAGCTGGGAGGAGAAAAGTGTTGGTTACATGTGCAGGGGGGCGGATGTCGAAAAGGCCCCCACATAAGATCATGAAGTCCAGGGTCTAGGAATATCTAGCTCCACCTCTGTTCCTACCCATCCTTGACTTACATCAGCCCCGTCCAACCTGGCACCCTCCAGATCTGTTGGACTACAACTCCCAGCGTGCCCCAGCCAGCAGAGCTGGCTGGGGCACGTTGGGAGTTGTAGTCCAGGGTTGCCACTAAAATTTTATTTTTCATTTCCCTGACCAACATTTGTCAATTTCCCTGGCCACCATTCAAATATAAACACAAGTTAAAAAAATGAATGGGTTGTGTTGCATTAATGCAAGGCTTAATGAAATGTTCCACTCTACAACTACACAAGTCTCAACTGCAAAAATATTTTTCAAAAGTAAGGCCCTGTTGCCCTGGTTTCTACGGAAGAGCCACTGCGCGGGGTCCCGTCGCGCCGGCGCAGGGTCCTGTCGCATCACTTCTGGCCAGCTGGAAGTGACGCGACGGGACCATCGCGGCTGGCTCGGTGCAGACTGGCGAGCGGGGCCCGTGACCCGGTAAGGCCCACTCACTTCGGGCGGGTGTGAGTGGGGCCGATTTCGGCCCGCTACGCCCGCTCGAGGCGACCCAAAAACATGCTCATCTTTATATGCAAGTTAAATGCAGTACTAGCAGGTAGGGATGAAAACAAGATGTTTAAAGTTTGTATATTGCTAAACGTTTAAACTAGCCTTGCTTTGCAAATGCTACAGGCGGACCTTGGAAATCATGCAGGGACAGAGCTCAACAAACACATCAGGCTGGCTGCTGGGGGTGGAGCTGAGAAAAAGGTGGAGCTGGGAAAGGGCATCATTAAGTTTTACTTGTACTCTGCTACTTCTCTATTCCAGTTGCCAAGAGAACAGATCATGCTCTTGCAGCAGCAGGTCAAAAATCCACTGCTTGAATATATTCAGTCACAATTTCCCTGACTTTCCCTGACTTCAGACCAATTTCCCTGACCAATTTCCATTTCCCTGACTTTCCAGAAAGTGGCAACCCTGTAGTCCATCAGACCTGGAGGGTGCCAGGCTGGACAAGGTCTGGCTTAAGCTAACATGCTGGAGGGGACCTGGGAACAGACGGGCCCCTCTGCCAAACGTACCTTGTTTTTTTCCACCATGCCCTCCACCCTATAGCAGACGTTGCCGGCGTAATGGGAAACGATGAGGTTTGGCTCCTTGCTCAGCCTGTCCCTGCTGACGCACGGGTTATCGGACAGAGCGACCTCAATCCGGGTTTGAAGCTGCCCGGCATTGGAAGGCCTGTTGAGGCGACATTCCTGCAAAAGAAAAGGCGGCGGCAGGGTGAGTTGGAAGGCTATTTTTTATTATACTCTCAGCCTAACCTACGGTACCTCACGGGGTTGCGGTGAGGAGAAAACGGGAGAGGAGGATTTTGCAAGCCACGCCTTGGGTTCCTTGCAGGAAAAAAAAGGCGGGATATAAAGATAATAAATTTATTTAAGGCATTTTTATACCCTGGTTTCTACGGAAAAGCCACAGCGCGGGGTCCCGTCGCGCCGGCGCAGGGTCCTGTCGCGTCACTTCTGGCCAGCTGGAAGTGACGCGACGGGACCATCGCGGCTGGCTCGGTGCAGACTGGCGAGCTCCCCAGCCAAAAAAAAAAAAAGGTTCTCATAGCAGCTGACATACCAAATCGATAAAAAAGAAAACAGCCTCTGCTTGCAGGCTGACGTTCTAAAAAGACACGACATGAGAGGAAGAAGGCATGGGGAGGGAAGAGGAACAAGAAGGAAATGGACTTTGCAGCAGGGCTGCTGGAGTGGCTAGGGAAGACTCCTGAACTCTGGACCCACCTCGTTCAGCAGAGAGAAGATGCTGACAGGGCTGCCTTCGATCCCATCCAGGCCACGTTGGTTATCTTGGTAGCTGACGAAAGACCACTCCAAGCCTTCGCTGGCATACTCCTCCTGGGGGAAAACAGAAACACAATGGCAGCAGTTAGGTGAGAAGGCAAGAAGAGGGGCAGAACCAGGGCCCACTGACACCATCTTTCCCAAACACCCCCACCCCCGCCGAAACCAGGGACCGGCTGGTGCAGAACGGCCTTCTGGGAAAGCCATCGGAAGCGCGTTACCTGCTGGGCCCTGAGGAAATGGCCAACAAAATGCTGCTGCAGTTTCTCATTGGCATAGTTGATGCACAACTGCTCCAGGTGGTTGTCCGGGAAAGATTCAAAGCCATAAACGTCCAGCAGACCTGGACAGGGGGGTGGTTGGTGTTGGGAGGGAGACAAAGCGTTGATTCAAAGCGTTGGTGCAGAACTTATTTATTTATTTAGTGTGGAGTCCAGCCAGCCTTCTCCCGCCCCCCCCCCCCCAACATATCAGGCATTAAAAACAATACCTATGAAATTGTTCCACACAGAAGGTTCTGCATAGATGCTTCCGTTGATCACGGCCACGAGCCAGTCGAATATCCTTCAGCAGAAATGCCAAAATGTGCCACACAGTCAGTTGGGGAGAAAGATAAGACACATTTCGTGCAGCTACAAAAGGGGGCAGAAACACAGGAGCCCCAGAAGGTGTCTTATGCAGGGCTTAACGTCTATTTTCAGAATCAGGAGCGAGTCCCGGGGCAAGTGATAGGATGATAAAGCGAAGTGCACAGAATTCGTTCAGAGAAACCTGGGAAAGGCTGAAGGCTGCAATCGTATGCATGTTTAAGCCAGAAAAAAGTCCTATGACTCCCAGCATGTCCTAGCCAACATGGCTGGCTGGGGCATGCTGGGAACTGTAGGACTTTTTTCTTTACATGCTGGCTGCGGCATGCTGGGAATTGTAGGATTTTTTTCCTTTCATGTTGGCTGGGGCATGCAGGATTTTTTTCCCCCTATATGCTCGCTGGGATATGCTGGGAAATGTAGGACTTCCCACCCACCCACCCACACACTGGCTGGGGCATGCTGGGAAATGTAGGACTTTCCCCCCCTACATGCTGGGAAATGTAGGACTTTGTGCCCCCCTATGTGCTGACTGAGGCATGCAGGGAAATCTAGGGCTTTTTTTCCTGCCTAAAAATGCACAGGATTGCTCCTTAAGTGAATAAAGTTGTTCTTGTTGTATTACAATTAGAACTATCTGTTCACCATCACAATATAGTGGATATAAAGGACTTGGAAACCATGCAGCCAAATCCCGACTGGCCATGAAGGCGATCGCTCTCATTTCCAGGTGAACCTACCGTACAGGGATGTCGCAAAGCCAGAATGATATTTTTTTTAAAAGCAAGGACGGACAGGAGACAGCGTGACACAGAGCAGAGACTGAGCACTTACTGGGCGTAGATCACTTTGGCCAGACAGTCCCTCCTGGTCTCGCACTCTGCCTTGGGGCACGCCTTCTTGAACACCTGCCGCTGTCTCCCAGCTACTATGGTCCGGATCCTCAGCGTGTCCGACAGCTCCTCAATGGGCACTTCTAACAACTGCGAAGCGGTCTTGACGAAATCTTGTTTCAAAAGAGCCATAAAGAAAAGAAGAACAAATCAGCAGCCTGTTTAGCCATTTAAAACAAAAACAGAACATTGCCTGATTTTAAAACGTTCCAAGGGCATAATCCTACGCATGTTTAGACAAAAGAAAAGTCCTGCAACTCCCAGCATGTCCCAGCCAGCAAACATGCACAGGATTGCGTCCTGAGAGGTTTACAATAAAATATCGTTTTGACCCACGAACGTCATCTAAAAAATTGCCGAACAACAACGACATTCGGAAAACTGGTTTCAGCTAATACAGCAAACATATACCTGAAGAAAAAGGACAAGGAGATGCATGGCACCTTAACAGCTAATACAGTTGTTCTGGCGTAAGCTTTCGTGGACTATAGCCCAATTCATCAGATGAATTTTTTAAAAATGGTTTCATAACATTTTCTAATCACCTGCAGGGACGGGCCAAATTTAGTTTTGGCACAGTCTACTTTTAAACTAGAATCCCTGCAGTTCCCTGATCTGTTTTTAAAAAAAAACTACGGATGCAAGAGCACATTCTCAGGATCTCTTAAAAGGCGAAGGCTGCATGGCTAGTCCAACCTGGGTACCTCCGGATGTTTTGGACAGCTGTGGCTCCAATGTCAGTGGGGCGGTGTATCCACTCTGGGTTTCAGCCTGAGCTTTAAAGGAGCTACCCACGGTGCTGAACCTATCGGGGTTTAGGGCTCAGAACCACGGATAGCTCCAGCATCCTCCAAGAACTGATTTCTGACTAAACGTGCATGGGACTGCGCCCTAAGAGAGTGAGTTCACAGTTGAGATGTGATCCAAACTGTAGACTGCGGCTTTTCCAGCTCACACTTGTAGCCACTCAACAAAACGGATCCCTGTACAATTTATTTATTTATTTATTTAATACATTTTTATACCGCCCAATAGCCGAAGCTCTCTGGGCGGTTTACAACAGTTAAAACCATAAAATACAATATAAAATTTAAAACCACAGATTAAAAACAAACAGCATAGCTAGCAGCAGCAGTTACAATAAGAGTTAAAAACAACTACAGGATTAAAATGATTAAGATGATTAAAATGCCTGGGAGAATAGAAAGGTCTTCACCTGGCGCTGGAAAGAGTACAATGTAGGCGCCAGGCAAGTCTCTTTGGGGAGCTCATTCCACAACCGGGGTGCCACAGCAGAAAAGGCCCTCCTCCTGGTAGCCACTTGCCTCACTTCCTTTGGCAGGGGCTCTTGGAGGAGGACCGCTGATGCAGATCTCAGTGTCCGGGCAGGTACATATGGGAGGAGACGATCCTACAAGATTCATGTTATGCCATCTTTTGCTCACAAGTGGGGACCCAGACCAAATTAGTTGGGGGGGGGGAGAGAATGGCGGGTGGGACCTTGGGTCACTCACCTCTGGCGTGATCTTCTAGTTCGCAAGGCTGCGCCTCGTCCTCAGATTCCGAGAACTGGATGTTGCCCAAGTGGAGAAGCCCCGCTAATATCTGCAACGAGAGAGACGGGGCGATTCAGGGGTGGGGGAATGAACGTTTCAGATTGGCGAACAGCCAGGATTCCGAAAGTCCGTGGAGGAACGGAACAGGAAGTCACGGAAACTCTCCCAAGGTTTAGAGAGACTGGAGAAATTTAGGGAATTTACACAGACAGCAAATGGAGCACTTTAAAAAGAAGCCAAGTACCTATCATAGATTGATAGATCATAGAGTTGGAAGGAGCCTACAAGGCCATCGAGTCCAACCCCCTGCTCAATGCAGGAGACTAGAGGAGGGGTCTCCCATCCAAGTCATAACCAGGCCTGACCCTGCTTAGCTTTCCACGCTCAGACAAGCTGAGCCAGCGTGAGCCACAGGCATCACAGCAACAAACATGTTCAACTACGATGCCTGGGCATTATTTTCCTTATTAAAATACTTATCTCTTCTTCTTCTTCTCGATCCGATGGGTTTGCAAGGTATCTTGCAAAGTTTAAAATCCATAATAAAATTAAAACATGAACTACGTACTTATGCTGGCTCAGCTTGTCTGAGCGTGGAAAGCTAAGCAGGGTCAAGCCTGGTTGTTACTTGGATGGGAGACCCCTCCTCTAGTTTCCTGCATTGAGCAGGGGGTTGGACTCGATAGCCTTGTAGGCTCCTTCCAACTCTATGATCTATGAAATCTATGAAAAGAGTGGGGGACAGACCAGGAGCGTAAAAGCTAATATGAACGTTTCTAATCTTAAAAGATCTGTAATGGGGGGCTTTCTCTTGGTGTCCCTGCCTTAAGAGGTGGGTGAATTGTTAGTCGCTTTGAGGGTTATGCATGTGACGGAAAAGTTCTTCTTCACACAGTGCAGAGTTAAACTATGGAATTCCCTTCCACAAGATGTAGTGATGGCCGCCAACTTGGATGGCTTTAAAGGGGGATCGGACAAATTCATGGAGGAGAAGGCTATCAACGGCTACTAGTCCTGATGGCTCTATGCTACCTCCAGTAGCAGAGGCAGTATGCCTATGTACACCAGTTGCTGTGGAACATGGGCGGGAGGGCGCTGTTGCACTCATGTCCTGCTTGTGGGTTTCTCATCTGGGGCAGCTGGTTGGCCGCTGTGTGAACAGAATGGTGGACTAGGTGGACCCTTGGTCTGATCCAGCATCCGGGCTCCTCCGATGTTCTTAAAAGTGGTATATAAATATCGCAAATGAATTAAACGAGTGGGACCTGCAACAACACGTTGCAATGCGGAGAATGCCTGTTCAGGATTCCAGCCAGCCATGCCCTTTCTGAGGAGACTCCATTCCATTCCTGCCCCAGTTTCCCACAACCCCAATAGTAGATACATGCATTCTAATGTAACTACAAGGTCTAAAATTGTTTAATGAAAGAACCCAATTGATATAGGTAGATCTGCATTTCAACTGACCTTGAAGACGTTATTCTGCGTGGAAACCTCAATACCCAAGTGGGACAGGGCCTCTTGTGTTACATCAAAGCAGTCCTCTGTGGGGAAAAAGAGACACCTGACTTAGACTGGGGTTCTCTACCTCTCTCAAAAGTAGTATCCCCACTGAGAAAAAACATAGTTCAGACTTAATGCCAAACCATGGTTTGCAAAACAAAACCCAACCAAATACCTCTAACCATGGTTTGCACACACCTCACCTAACCATGGCTTGCAAAAAAAGCAAAAATAAACCCCCTAATTATGGTTTGCAAAACAACCCCCCCCCAAAAAAACTAACCATGGCTTCAAGGGAAAAATCAATGATGGTTTGCAAAAAACAAAGCAAAAACCCATGGCTTGTTGCGATGTCTGAATCAGAGCACTCAAAAACCTGGTTTGCAAAGGCCACCAAACCAGGATCTGAGGAAGTGGTTGGTTTGCAAACCATGGATTGGGCAAGTCATTGTTTGGCATTACATCTGAACCAACAAAACTTGGTATGGGGTGTTGTTCTGAGGACCCCTGAGGGGAGAGTGTCTGGGGATTGTGGAGGAAAAGGGATACCACGTACATGGTGGTTTGGTGAACATAAATCATGGTTCAGAGTCTCCAAATGACAGCGCAAGACATGGTTTGGCCTTACGTCTGAACCAGCACCAGCCTGCCCTGGGTTTCTCAAGTACAAGACAGATGGCAGATCGTTGCGTGAGAAGATCAGACCCAAAATGGGATGAATTCCCCAGATTGAGGCTGGCAATCCTAAAAGACACGCCTACTAGGGACTAAGCTCTACTGAACACAATGGGACTGATGAGTAAACATGCTGAGGTATCTTAGTTCTCAGTAAAGGTAAGAGAATATTAAACTTGCTTTTTGGTTCGCAACACTCAAGGCAGCTTCCAATCAGTGAAAACAAAATATAAAATTACACAAGGAAGGCTGCAATCCAATGCAGATTTACTTGGGAATAAGCCCCATTGAACACAGTGGGGCTTACTCCTGAGTAAATATGCACAGGATAGCATTGAAAGAAACTGGGCGGCGGCGGGGGGGGGGAACAGCAGAAAGACGTAAAGCCATTTAAACTAGTGTGATTAAGGGTGCAATCCTAGCAAGTTTAGACAGAAAAAGGCCAATTCCCAGCATGCCCCAGCCAGTATAGCTGGCTGGGGCATGCTGGGAGTTGTAGGCCTTTTCTCTGTCAACTTCATTGTAACTAACTGAAAGCCCAGAAATTGTTTTTAGGTTATTTGTAAGCACCTAAAAAGTCCTCCTCCTCTTAATTTATCCTAGTATTCATCTTCACCTAGCGGTTTTTGGCCTAGTGCATTTTTGGGGTGGTGGTGGTAACAGAGCAGTCTACCTTTATGGAAATAATAACAGGTTTATTTATCGAGGCTTGTTCTTAAACTACTCCACCCTTTCCCTGAGGTGGTTTAAAGCTCTTTACAACATCTGGGTTTTAAAACAACACCTTCCAGAGCCTTTTCAGGATTCGGCAGCCAGGAGAAGTTTGCACCTTCCGGGAGATCCCACTCGAGCCGCTGCTCCTGCGTAGCACCTTTTGCAATCTGGAAAGCAAGAGAAAAGTTCAGCTCTTCTCCCCGAAAGCAAACAGAAACCTGCAAACTATAAATTGGTACAGGAGAAGAAGAGCTAACGGAGGCAGGAAGGGGAAATCAGTCTTCTGATTAAATGTCAGATATCCTCATGCCAAACTGTGGTTTGCACAAACCATGGTTTAAGCTCCCAAACGTACAACGGGCAAACCATGGATTTCGAGTGGCATGTCGGCTTTCGTCTTCCATCCTCTGCACACTCCGTTGCATAAATTCGCTCCCGTCTCCATGGTGCAGCAACCTCTAGAGGCCATGGACGTAACAACGGTTTTTCAACTCAGCCATCATTCCAAGCCATAATTAGCACAAACTATGGCTTGGTGTTAGTACAAACCATGGTTTGCCAGCCATGATGAACCATGGTTTGTGAATGGCCGGTAAGTGTCAAACCCTGGTTTTCAATTTACCAGCCGATCATAAACCATGGCTTGCCGATTGAGACACGATGCCAAACCATCATTAAGGGTGCAATTCTATGCAGGTTTCATCATCATCAGGCGATCACTCGTGACCGAGTAAGATTGTCTTCCGGGATAAAAGGAGGAAATTCTAAAGAAGATTGTGTAGTCTCTAGCGATGGGTCCGTAAGTGACTGTGGAGGCCAATTCTAGATCCACAAAGCTTCCCACAGTGAGGACACAGGTTACCAGATAGAAGATGGTCCTGTAAAGGATTCATTTGACGTGCTTTTCGCTTAGCACGTTTCTCCCTTTCACCTTGCACTCGGGCTTCTTCAAAGTCCATGGAACCTTTGTGAAAGGCCAACCTCCATTTAGATCGTTCATGGGCCAGAGCTTCCCAGTTTTCGATGTTTATATTGCATTTTTTTAGATTAGCCTTATGAACATCTTTAAACCTCTTATATTGACCACCGATATTCCGCTTTCCATCCTTGAGTTGGGAGTAAAGTAACTGCTTTGGAAGACGGCAGTCAGGCATTCGAACAACATGACCGGTCCACTGAAGTTGGCGTCGAAGGATAATTTTTTCAATGCTAGTAGTCTTTGCTTCTTCCAGTACACTGACATTTGTTCGTCTATCTTCCCAAGTAATTCGCAGGATTTTCCGGAGGCAACGTTGATGAAACCTTTCAAGGAGGTGGAAGTGACGTTTATAGATAGTCCATGTTTCGCAGGCATACAATAAAGTTGGTAATACAATGGCTTCATAAACCAGTGTTTTGGTCTTCTTACAAATATCCCGATCCTCGAACACTCTATGTTTCATTCGAGAAAATGCGGCACTTGCGGAGCTCAAACGATGCTGGATTTCACTGTCGATGTTAGCTGTAACAGAAAGATAGCTGCCAAGATAGAGAAAATGATCGACATTTTCCAGTATTGTCCCGCCAAGCTGGACAGATGGCATCACCAAAGGGTTAGCTTGCACTTGCTGATGAAGCACTTTGGTTTTTTTGATGTTAAGTGAGAGACCAAGTTTTTCGTATGCTTCTGCAAAAGCATTTAGGATAGTTTGGAGATCATCCTCTGAATGTGCGGAGACCACATTATCATCAGCATACTGAAGTTCCACAACGGAGGTTGTAATTACCTTACTTTTTGCTTTCAGTCTGCTGAGATTAAAAAGCTTTCCATCTGTTCGATATATAATTCCCACACCAGTGGGAAGTTTCCCCTTGACAAGATGTAAAACCATGGCGATGAAAATGGCAAATAATGTTGGGGCGATAACACATCCCTGTTTAACACCTGATCCCACTTTAAATAGAGCACCATGAGAGCCGTTGTTGTCCAAAACCGTTGCCGTCATGTTGTCATGGAGGAGTCGCAAGATATTCACAAATTTATTGGGGCATCCAATTTTCATAAGGATAGTCCAGAGAGCTGTACGGTCTACAGTATCAAAGGCCTTAGCCAAATCGATAAATGCCATATAAAGGGGTTGATTTTGCTCCCGGCATTTTTCTTGGAGCTGACGTGCAGTACAAAAAAGGCCTAAAACTCCCAACATTCTTTTTTTCCTGCAGTGGAGGATGATGTCCTTATACGGTACAGCTTACTGCGGTGCCAAAACTGGGAGGGGGGGGGAAGAGCGATCCGATTCTTTAGATTCCCAGATCCAAGGTTGGAAGCAGAGCTTCGACCTCAGAACTGGGGATCTGCACTTGGGAGTTCGGAGGCTGAAAAGAATCGAGGCCACAACCCATAGGATTGCGCCTTAAGTCACTGCTAACCTAGATTCCACCTAAACATCAGGAAAAGTTACAGGAACCTAGATTCCACCTAAACATCAGGAAAAATTTCCTGACTGTCAGAGCAGTAAGACAATGGAACCAACTACCTAGGGAGGTGGTGGGCTCTCCCAATCTGGAGGCATTCAAGGTGCGGCTGGACAGCCATCTGTCAGGGATGCTTTGACCTGGATTCCTGCATTGAGCAGGGGGTTGGACTCGATGGCCTCGTAGGCCCCTTCCAACTCTACTTTTCTATGATTCTATGATTCTATAGTTAAAGTGTAGTGAGGCCAAGCGTAGCTATAAGGGCCTGGAGCGCTTGAGGAGCGACTCCAGCAGCCTGCTCAGAGCCGAGGCAGGAATCGAAGCTGGAAATGAGTTGCTCTCCCACGTGAGAGGGCAATTCGGTTAATCTGGATATCCCTGCCTAGCGGAGCGAATCAAAATTAAAAAAACAAAAAAACACACCACACTGAAAGCACCAACCTGGTAAAAGATATGGAAGTTCCTTTCACGGGGGGCTTGGTAGGCAACCCTCGTCTTCTCCAGGAGGAACGTCTGAATGGAAGCGCTAGTCAGAAGCTGTGACCTGGAGAAGTTGAGAAATATTTGCTTCGAAACTGCATCCGTCAACATCGATGTCCGACGGTTCGGCAACACTACCGACTGCAAATTCATAGAGGACAGGCCTTATCAACAGCCAGTTTACTTATTACATTTCTACACCTGCCGAGAACTGAAGCTCTCTGGGCGGTTCAGAAAAATGAAAACCATAAAACTGATGGCAAATGAAAACTGCCATGAGAGCCAGTGTGGCGTAGTGGTGAGGGTGTTGGACTGGGACTCGGGAGATCCGGGTTCTAGTCCCCGCTCAGCCATGAAACTCACTGGGTGACTTTGGGCCAGTCACTGACTCTCAGCCTAACCTACCTCACAGGGTTGTTGTGAAGATAAAATGGGGAGGAGGAGGATTATGTAAGCCGCCTTGGGTTCCTTGCAGGAAAAAAGGCGGGGTATAAATGTAATAAATAAATAAAATGCAGAAACGTAATAAAACATAACATAAAAACCTTTAAGACAACAGAATAAACACTTTGATCCACATCCGAGGCCTTCCTCAGAGTGCCACCCCCGAAGGAGGCTCAGAGGGTGGCAAAAAGGGAGAGGGCCTTCTCAGTGGTGCCCCCGCCACCAATCATGAAATGATCTCCCCGCTGAGGCCTGCCTGGTGCCAATGCTGTCACCTCTTTGGTGCTGGGTTAAGACCGCCCTCTATTCCCAGGCATTTAATGGTATGTAATGGCATATGATGGGGGCATTTATGTCTGCTGTCTTTTTAACATGTCTAGTATTTTTTTTTTTAATTGAAACTGCTTTTTATCCGTTTAAGTTGTTTCAAATTTTGTATATTGAAATTTCATGTGGTATTTTATTATCTGTATTTTGTGGCTTGTAATTTTATGAATTCTTGTGAACCGCCCAGAGAGGCTATTGGGCACTATAGAAATGAAATTAATAATAATACTATAATAAAAATAAAAGAATCCACCTTTGGATACAATCCTTTGTCCTTTCTTTCTTTTTTGCACAGAATTTGGCACCCGCTGAAAACACCGCTCTTAAGAATTGATAGCCATGTCATTCCGTTTCAACATAATGCAGCTATATGTGTATGTGTGGCTTAAAAAAAATTTAATACCTGTTTAATTGTAGCTGGATGTATTTCCCAAAACGGCTGCTGTTGTTGTTCCGCAGCGTGCACGCGTTTCCTGTGAAGTTAGCCAGAGTCGGAAACAGATAAGACACGAAGGAACCCCAGTGAGATGAAAAGAGAACGTGAATCCGTGCGATTCTCCTCCACGGAAAGGCAATACAGTTAAGACGGACTCACGGTTCGCCACTCATTTCGGCAGAATGGCAATTCATGTAAGACAGGAATGTTGAGCTTCAGGTCATGTGGTCCCCAGAACGCCCCGCTCCCTTCCACTGGCTCCGCCCCCCGGCTGCAATTGTTTGGTGGCTTCCTGGCTTTTGCATGGTTTTCCCCCATTCCAAAAGGTTGAAATGCCTCCCCTAATGCTCAGTTATTGGCAGTAAGAGCTTTAAACGAAAATATGCTGGTATTTTTTGTATTTCCGCCCCCCCCCTTTGACTTTGGGCCAACCCACTGGAATGAAGCCCCCGAGAGCTTCTCTGAAAATGAATTCGGCCTTTGGGCTAAAAGAGGTCCAATGCCCTAAGCAAGAGTGTATTTTTATTTATCGAAAAGCCATCTTTACCGAAAGCTTCCATCACCGGGTTGGAGTCCAGCACCCTCTTCTCTATCCTCTCCACGGTTATGCTGCCTTCGGGGATGGTGGACGAAGCGGCAACAGTGGCATAAAACCTCATCAAGCAGCGGGACGTCCATGTCTAGAATCAGAGCCATTCAATATAAGGCAGTGGGCTGCTTTTGCCAGGTATTGTAAATATGAAGTTGTTCATGGGGGAGGAAGTGAGAGACTGTATTGACAAGGTCACATAAGGAGAGTCTGTATTGTAAGACTGTTCACACGACAACTTGCAGCTGAATGTGTGAACATTCAGCCCACCAATGCACTGCACAGAATGGCCAATGCAGTGCTCACCTGTTTCTTTCCTTCACGCACGAGAAAAGAGAATGAAAGATTCCGCTCTTGGTTTTCAAAACACTGTTTTTTTGTTAGGTATTGGGAAACTGGTTTATTGTAACTGAGGTTACTTAACAAACCAGGATCCGAAACCACCATTTGATCCTGGTTTAGTCACTACCGATGGTTAGGATGGACCAGAATTTACCCGCGTTTGGACGCAAGAGAAAATGGCGCATTAGTCAAAACCAAAAGTGTGTAAAAAGCATGTAAATTGCACCCTGCAGCTAGCAAACTAGAACATCAGGGAAAGCACTACAGTAATACCTTGGATTGCAAGTAACTTGGCCTGAGAGCATTTTGCAAGACAAGCAAAATTTTAAAATAATTTTTGACTTGATAAACCAGCGACGTCTTGCAATACAAGTACTGTAGTACGGTCAAGAAAAATAAAGACTTTACACTATCATTCTTTATTGCAGCTTAAATTAAAAATATGTGTACAAATTTCTTATGGGGAATTGCGCTTTGATATACAAGTGTTTTGGATTACAAGCACAGTTCCGGAACAAATTATGCTTGCAATCCAAGGTATTCCTGTACGTTACGTCTTATTCCAGAGATGCTAGATCTCTACATGCAAGGAACTTTACATGGATCTGAAAAGCACTGTGTTCTGAGGCAACACAAAATCCAGAGAGGAGCATGCAAGCAGCCGATCCCAGAGGGGTGTAAGAAAGCTCTTCCCTTACTTTCCCTGCGCCGCTTTCACCACTAACAATGATGGACTGGTTTACTGGCGGAATCTGGCTCGCGACGTTTCTGTAGGTTTCCTCTGCCACCACAAAAATGTGAGGTTTTAATTCCTAAGTAAGGGAAAGCACACAAAAGGGGTGGTTTGGAAAGTCAAAAGATTGCTGTTCAGAGCAACTCAGCCACGGCTTCAAGGTCCTCAGGGTAGGGAATTGTCAAGCCAGGGCTGGCACCAGAGGTCGGCTTTGCCGGGCATCTGCCAAGGTCCACATCCCAGCAGGGGGGGGGCAACTGCCAATTCCTGGAGCACCCTGGCTTGCTTTTCCGCTTTCCTTCCCTTCACCGCCAGTTCACTTGTCCTTCCTAAGCAAGTGATCAGTGAAAGGAGGAGCCAACACAGGTGCCATTTGCCTTGCCTGCTCCCTCTGGGCACGTGGACAGGAGGTGGGCCAACTCAGGTAGTGGTCCCCTGAGAGCATCTTGCCCCCCCCCCCCCGGAACATCATGAACAGTAGCAATTACAGCCACAATATGGAGGGGTTAACAGTGACTGGGTTCACACAGCACGATAAGCCATGGTGGCTTATAATTTTTATTTATTGATTTATTATATTTATACCCCGCCTTTTTTCCTGCAAGGAACCCAAGGCGGCTTACATAATCCTCCTCCCCCTCTCCATTTTATCCTCACAACAACCCTGTGAGGTAGGTCAGGCTGAGAGTCAGTGACTGGCCCAAAGTCACCCAGTGAGTTTCATGGCCGAGCGGGGACTAGAACCCGGATCTCCCGAGTCCCAGTCCAACACTCTCACCACTACGCCACGACTGGCCATGGCGGCTGATAAGCCATGTTTGTTTCAGATTGTCTTGCCGTGTTGTCTGAACCTGTCCAGGGCGGCTCGTGCCTGGTCAACAAACCATGCTGCTGGATTCGGACGACGGGACAAGCCACTCTGAGACAAAACATGGCGTATCAGCCACCATGGCTTATCGGGTTGTGTGAATCCAGTCAGTGTCTCCCCACGATGGCTGTAACATATAAACTCGGCCTTAGATGTACTAAAGACAGTACTTCGGGCCAAACGAAACATTACAGACGAGATACACAAACACAGCTCCCCTAGTGGGGGAAGGCCATAAATCAGACGCAGAGCACCTGCTTTGCATGCAGAAGGTCCCGCCTGGTCCAATCCTTGGCATCTCCACTTAGGGCTGGGAAAGACCACTGCCTGAAACCCTGGAGAGCTGTTATTTGTAGAACCATGAGGACTGGAAACTTGCTCGGTTTTTAAGGGAAGGGCGACAGCTCAGTGGTAGAGCCTCTGCTTTGCATGCATAAGGTCCCTGGTCCAATCCTTGGCAGAGGTGTGTGAGGATAGAGATGTGAAGGCCTGGAAAATTTCAGGGGGAAAAATGTTTTTTTTGGCGGGGAAACGGGTCTCCCCCACCCGGTTTGTTTGTTTTTTAAACAATTTCCCCCCAAATTTTTCCAGTTTTTTCCCGGGCTTTCACATCTCTATGCGAGGGTCGTGTTTCTGAGCGAACAAATGGCACAATGAGCCACGGGGCTGAGCCGTTCCACCCTGCTGTGCCGGTGTTCCCAAATGGCACCCCTGAGGGGGCCTCAACAAGCAACCGCCAACAACTGCTGGCAAATCGGTCCTGCGTCTCCCGGCTTGGGCCTCCCCGTGCGAAGGACGGCGGCCGTGGCGTCGGCCTCCGCTCTCACCTGCAGGCGGGCAGCGGTGTGGTATTCTTGCATGAGCGCCGGAGAGTAGAGAGGCGGGATCGGACGGAACGGGTTGACGGCCACGAGGCTGCAGCCGGCGTTGGTGTAGAACACGTCGGCGGCGTAGCGCGCTTCGAGGCAGTTCAGGACTGAGGGCGGCAGAAAGCTGGGTCAACGCTTGGCCAGAAACCAGATTCATAGATTTCATAGATCACAGAGTTGGAAGGAGCCTACAAGGCCATCGAGTCCAACCCCCTGCTCAATGCAGGAAACGAGAGGGGGGGGGGTCTCCCATCCAAGTAACAACCAGGCCTGACCCTGCTTAGCTTTCCACGCTCAGACAAGCTGAGCCAGCGTTAAGTCACAGCTTCCGGCTTTAACCTCCCCTTTTCCATATAACTGGTGGAGCGGGTCTTTTTTTTCATAGTACAGCCCCCAATCCTAAGAACCCACTGGTAAGGCACCGAGTGGTGGGTGTGGGTCTCCAACCAGGCCCCCCACGCCTTTCCTCCTGCACCACTATCACTCTGGGTCCTCGGGAGGCTGGGTAGATGAGGCCGTAGGGCAGGGGTGCAAAAGGTACGGCCCTTGGGCTGCAGGCGGTCCCCCGAGCCTTGTAAGGCAGCTCCCAGACCCCCAGCATCTGCCACTGCAGAAATAAAGTGGGGAGGGGGGAGGAAATAAAACCGCTCTAGGAACAGGCCCTATGGTTCCTGGCACAGAAGCCTCGTTCCTAGAGTGTCCCTGGAGCGTCCTTGGAAGCAACGCTGGAAGGTTGTGCCTTAAGGGGAAAGGGCGCCACCTAGGCTGCAGTTCCAGCCCGAAAAGAGTCTGCTGCCGCCCGCCCAGCTCAAGTCAGCTGACTCTCTAAGCCAATCAGGACACACTAGGCCCTATAAATCCCTTAGTCTGGCTGGGGCATGCTGGGAGTTGTAGGCCAAAAACATCTGGGGATCCAAGGTTGGAGAACACTGCCTTAGAGCCAAGCCAGCTCATCAGTCCGCTTAACTGAGAGCCTTTGTGGCGTAGTGGGGAGAGTGTTGGACTGGGACTCGGGAGATCCGGGTTCTAGTCCCCGCTCGGCCATGGAACTCAGTGGGTGACTTTGGGCCAGTCGCTGACTCTCCGCCTAACCTACCTCACAGGGTCGTTGTGAGGATAAAATGGAGGAGGAGGATTATGTAAGCCGCCTTGGGTTCCTTACAGGAAGAAAGGCGGGGTATAAATATAATAAATAAATAAATAAAACTTGACTTAAGTGCAAGGGCCTGCTCCCTTTTCCTGACCTCAAATTGTGAACCCCGCCTGACATGATGCGGGCGGCTTCTGGCGTCTTCAGCCCTTTGTGGCTGTCTTGGAACTTGACCTTCTGCCCGGTTCTGAGTCTGCACTTGCCTTTATTTATTTATTATATTTATGTCCCGCCTTTTTCCCCTGCAAGGAACCCAAGGCGGCTTACATAATCCTCCTCCTCTCCATTTTATCCTCACAACAACCCTGTGAGGTAGGCTTAGGCTGAGAGTCAGTGACTGGCCCAAAGTCACCCAGTGGGTTTCATGGCCGAGCGGGGACTAGAACCCGGATCTCCCGAGTCCCAGTCCGACACTCTCACCGCTACGCCACGCTGGCTCCTGACCTCCAGCTCATTGGGGGCCGTACCGATCATTCCCTCTATTTCTGATGCTCAGGTGCGAGTGCTGATGCTGCCAAAACCGTCACCACGCCTGCACAAGAGGGAGGCACTGGCAGGCTCAGGGGAGTGCTAAGTGTTTTGAAAAAACAACCCTGGCCTGGCGGGGGGTAGAGATGTGAAGCCCCAGGGAGAAAATGGAAAGATCAAGGGAAAAAACAACCCACCCACCCAAAAAATAAAAATCCCCTGAACAAACCTGGTTTTTTTCCACACACACCCCCAACTCCCTCCGTTTCCCCCCAAATTTTTCCAGGCCTTCACATTTCTACCAGGGGTGGGGGGAGAAACTAAAACAGCTCAGTGATGTTTAAACTTGCTGAGTGCCGCAGAATACTGACTGAACATTATGAGAGAAAAACCCATACTCACGGGTTGCGTATGGGTTGATCCGTTGGTTGTTGTTGTTGTTGAAACATGGGTTATTGTGTTGTTTGAATGCAGCCGAGATAACAAACCATGGTGAACAACCTACAGTTCACAACCCAACAGTATTATGAGAGAGGGAGAAAAATGTTGTTTGTGGTTCACAAGCCATGGCTTGTTCTCTCAGCTGGGTTCAGACAACACGATAACCACATTTCAACAACAACCCACGGTTCAACAACAACCCACACTCAACCCTTGAGTGTGGGTTATCGTGTTGTCTGAACGCAGTCACTGTCTTCTACGTGAGATATACACGTCTACTCAAAAGCAAGCACCATTGAGTTCAATGGGGCTTACTCCTGGGAAACTATACAGCAGGGGTAGGGAAACCTCTGTCCTGTGGGGGCCTCCCCCCATCTGGGCTGTGGTGTCCTCTCCTCGCCCTACACCACCGTGCAACCATTAGGAATTTTAAAACAAAATAATAATCACGTTCCATTGGTGCTTTTAGAAAAAGAAACCTAATTCTTGCAGTGGGAGGAGGATTTGTGGGGATCGTTTAGGCCCCTCCCACTTTGGGCTCTAGTCCTGCCCACCATGTGGCCCCAGCAGGTTTTCCCAGAGGGATATGTCCCAGGCGTGTGGTGGTGGTGTTGTTGTGTGTGGGCAGTCCACTAGCCCTGGTGCAGTGGAATGTCGCCTCAAGTGATCAAGGACTTTTTAGACCAGGGGTCTTCAAACTAAGGCCCGCGGGCCACATCCGGCCCGCCTTGCCTTTTTATCCGGCCCGTCGGCCGATTGGCGGAAGCAGACTTTTTTTTTTAACTCTTTCGCTTCAAGCGCCGATTCTTTTAATTCTTTTCCATAATATGGAAAAATTAGTGGTGGTGTTTTACCTCTTATGTATGAGCTGATGTAGCTAAGTCAGATTTCTAATGTTTCAAAAATGCTACCTTGGATTGAAGCAGAGTATGCTCATTTGTGTGATGGCAAAAACAAAAGTACGGCATATTCGTGTTAGGCATGAAACAATTGTGCAACTATATATGCAAATAACACCAGCCCTGCCAGGAGTATTCATTAATATTCCCCCTTCTTCCCTCCCCATTCCTTTTTCCTTGTGTGTCGTGTCTTTTTAGATTGTAAGCCTGCGGGCAGGGACTGTCTTGTTAATTGCTGTAAACCGCCCAGAGAGCTTTGGCTATTGGGCGGTATAAAAATGAAATAAATAAATAAATAAAATAACTTTCCATTTAAGGGGGGGAAAATGCACCCCCATCAAGTAAAAAAAATAAATACCCGGGTCCTTTTTTTTACTTGATCCATTTGTTCATATTTTTTTCAAACTATAGTCCGGCCCCCCAACAGTCTGAGAGACAATGAACTGGCCCCCTGTTTAAAAAGTTTGAGGACCCCTGTTTTAGACCCTACCGGTTGTGGTGGTTACAGGATTCACTTTGGTGAGGTCATCAAAGTGATGGAGTTGCCGCTCGTCGCTCAGGAAGGATTTAATTTCTTCCCCGAGACAGCCATTGTCATCGTTGCGGCTGGTGGCCGGCGCGCCCTTTGGGCCATTGACCTGAAAGTAGAAACAGAAGAACAGTCCACTAAGTGACCAAATCCTAGGATGGCACGCCACAAATTTCAGCTAGAGTGCCAATTCTTAAAAGTTAAGGAGCATGGTAGACCCAGTCAAACGCTTTGTCCATCAAGCCCGGTATCGGCTGTGTTTGGATGTTATAATAAACCAGGGATGCAGAACCTCCGGCCCGCGGAGGCTCTGCATCTGGCCCGTGGAGACTCCGCAGGTTTCCCCAGGGGAATCCCCCCCCCCCGAGGAATCCCAGCTGTTACCTCCAATCTCAGATCAGAAATAACAGGCGGGCCGGATTTGACCCTTCTGCACCCCTGTATTAGAAGAAAGCAACCCCCCCCCCCAAAGCACAGAACAGAAACATTTTCACTGTGCAATAGAACACCAGGAGAAAGGATAGACTTCCAACGCCAGGGTGTTTTCACTGAAGAGCGTCTGTCTCCCACATGCCACCCTTCTTACGTGGAGTCCAGACAGCCCGCCCTGGTAAACGTTCTGTTCTCCAGGGATGTGTCTCATGCTCCTAAACATGTATACTCAGAAGTAAGTCTTCCTGAGCTCAGTGGGGCTTACTCCCTAGAAAGTGTGCTTTGGATTGCACCGTTAGACATGTGGGGGTCACGGAGCATGAACAATGGGGACATATACAGGCCTGTGGCTCACGCGGGCTCAGCTTGTCTGAGCGTGGAAAGCTAAGCAGGGTCAGGCCTGGTTGTTACTTGGATGGGAGACCCCTCCTCTCGTTTCCTGCATTGAGCAGGGGGTTGGACTCGATGGCCTTGTAGGCTCCTTCCAACTCTATGATCTATGAAATCTATATGTACACCTCCTTGAATACATTATGCGCCAACTGGAGACTTCAATGTGCTATGTGCCAAACTGGAAAAGAACACACACACACACACACACACACACACCCCTAACCAACCTAATCTCGTTAAGGGAAATATTTGTTTTGAAGACTGTACGATCACTCCGGCATTGTTTTAGGAATCCCAGAAGATTAAGGGAAGCAACGTGGATTTTCTCCAGCCAGAACTGTAAAAGTTTCCTGGCTGTGGGAAACAGACTCGGGGAGCGAGGAGGCGGGAGAGGAAGAAGGCCTGCAGGGAAAACGTCGGCATGATATTTTTGTATGGGTGTGGTCTGTGGAAAGTCACAAGCAAAGGGCAAAAAACCCCAGACAGCCAGTTTCATCCTGCTGTGGTAATCTCGGCAAGTGGCAGCCGGCAGATTTAAGACGAAGTCAGGGCCTTGTTGCCTTTTTAATTTGACGTCTTACTACCTCACGCCATAACAACGTCATAAACGGCAATAATGTAAGACGAGGTGGCATGGAAGCACAGCAGGCTAGCCATTTTCTCTGGCATCCAAACTAAACTTTTGCGGGCGTATTTTTACAAGGCTGGGCAATTCTTGCTAGGCATCCACAAATCCTCTCGCCAGGGGGAGAGTGCCCCAAGCTTTCTGCCAAGCGGGACACTGAGCACCACCAAACATATCCCTACCCCTCAGAAGTTTCATTTCCACCCGTTTTCGAGCAGGTAAGGAACAGCAGAAGTCACTCCTCACTCCTCTGTGCCCCGTATGAGTGAGAGAAGACCCTACTTCTCACGGAATCCCCCCCCCCCCCCGGTGGGGATTGGTAGAGACCACAAATACTGGCTGGCTGGTTGGCCAAGCCAACATTTGTGGACCACTGCTACTGTTGTTCTTAACTCAGTTTATATTAAGGCTTTCTTCGAAACAAATGCACCATCACCTCCGGCAGCATCTGAGGCGGAGGTGCAGAACCCGAGGCCCACAGGCCAAGTCCGGCCCACCTGGGGCCCAACCCCCTTCCCATGGCCACACCCCTTTCCACCATCTGCCAATCGTTTGGTGGTTTCCCTGCCACCATTCTAAAAGGCGGGTGCGTGCGGGTTTTTCGTATCTTGGCCCTGCCCCCTTTGCCTTTGGCCACACCCACCACTGGTCTGCGGCCCCCGAGAGCTTCTCGAAAACTGGATTCGGCCCTCCGGCTTAAAAGAGGTTGGATGGGGCTTCTAATCCTCACAGTTGCAACTGTACGTTCAGAGCGAAGGTGCGGTAGTTCTTCGGGATGTAAGAGAGCTTCGACATTTCCTTAGAAGACCATTGGCTGGGGCTGATGGGACCTGTGGTCCAAAACATATGGAGGACACCAGGCTGGGAAAGTGTGCCTTACAGAGCTTTTTTTTGGGGGGGGAAGGATTAGATGGGTTTGTGGAGGATAGGGTCCATGAATGGCTTTCAGCCACGTTCGCAGACAGATCAAACCGCGAGGAAGCGAGGCAGTCTACTGTGTGGAAGTGCTGGGCTTTTGGCCTGATCCAGCAAAAGCAAGTTTCTCTTCAAAACACAAATGGACGCAACACGTTCATGTTACGAGTGACAGAAGTGGCGGTGTTTGGAGCTAGCTTACGCAGGGCACTTTTTTTTGGTCAATAAAGCCGAAGGTCCTCAAACATTCACCCGGTTCAGTAGCCAAACATTGTCGCTCCTCCTTCCCTGACCCGTGCAAGAGTGCGGCCAGGACGGGACCGGTTTCGAAATCTGCACCGTATCTGATCCACCCAACGAAAGGGCCGAGCGTCCGCAGCAAGGAAATTGAAAGTCAGTTTTCTGCTCCGCAACGATCTTTTAAAGGACTGCCCCCCCCCCCCATTCATGGGACTCCCACAACACCCAAATCATGCCGCCCCTCCTTTCAACCCCCTCTTCAAACACACTTTTCCGATTGCTGCCTACGCCTTTAGAAATACTAAGCCAGAATCCCAGAGAATCCTGGCTTGTCGTGAAGGAGCTGCAGGCGTTTGGCCTGTTCATTCCGCTTTGCTCGTGCCCACAAGCACGACCGCTAAACAAACCAGGAATTATTTGTCTGGCATGCTGTCTGAACCAGGGATCCTGGCTTGCTGCTCCCAAACGAGCCAGGAAACGTAAGCCAAGAACAAAGCTTAGACTGAAATTCTGGCTTGTTAGGGACAACAACAAGCCACGATCCCCTGCTTGGACAACACACTAAACCAGGGGTGTTCCGCCTTTTGGGGGCTGGTGGGCGCGTTTCGAATTTTGAGAAAGTGCTGTGGACGCTCTCACAAAATGGCAGCCCCGGGGGAGGCTTACCCATTCATAAAACGGCTGGCATGGCCTGTCACAAAACACTCATTCCCCAGAAGGCAAGCCGGTGAAACTAAAGTCACTTGCCCAAGATATTAAGTCCAAGGCAGAGCTGGGGGTTGAGCTCCAAAACACAAAACCTCTTAGACGCAGCAGAGATCATCAGGGCCTCTGTGCCTTTCTTTCAGCAAGTGCCCCTGGGCAGCAAGGTGGTGGGGCAGAGGGCCTCCCAGAAATTTGGGGCTCCAAATGAAAGATTCGGGGCTCCAGCCCTAGACTGGGCCACCCCCTAACACCGCCTCTGCAAGCAAGTCCCATTGAAATCAACCAGACTTTTCTATGTAAACCAGATGTGTACAAAAGCGTTAGCAGCCAGGTGACCAAGTGGGGACAAACCATTCTGGGATTGGCTCCCCGCATCCGCTGTTCAAAGGTTCTATATCAGGGCTGGGCAACTTGTGGCCATCCAGATGTTTTGGCCTACCAACCCCCATCATGCCTCACCACTGGCTATGCTGGCTAGGGCTGATGGGTGCTGTAGGCCAAAGCACCTGGACAAAAGTTGCCCACCCCTGTGTGTGTGCACACACCCTTCCCTCTTTCGCTCTCTGTAATTGAATCTATAAAGAATTTTGCTGCTTTTAGTATGTCACTTCTCATGCTTTTGAGTTCAAGTTGGCAGAAAGTAGATCTCTGGCTGTTTTGGACTTCAACTCCCAGCATTCCTGGCCACTGGCCATGCTGGCAGGGGCTTCTGGGAGTTGAAATCCAAAACATTGGGACATCGATCTTCTGCCCTGGTTTGGGTTTCTGTCTGGTCGAGCCATTTTTGGGAACTTGCTTGAAGGGCCGGGTAGGTATGTCTGAATCAGTAGTAGTAATTTAAACATAGCCTCTTCATGGTTTGAACCCTCTTCTCCTTGGAGACCAGCTCCACAACACCCTCCAATTCCAACAGTTACTTTCAAGAGGCTTTTAAAGGATGCCTCTTTATTCTTTATTCTATGCATTCTTAGACAGAAAACAGTCCTCTAATTCTCAGCATGGCTGGCTGGGGAATGCTGGGAGTTGTAGGACTTCCTCCCCCCCCCCCATTGTTGAAACAGGCGGAGGATCGAGCCTTAAGGGGATGCTTCCGACTATCAGTTGTAGACCCTAAAAATGCCAGGTCGCTGTTTCTATTTATCATTTAAGTTTTTGATTATTATTATTTTTTAAAAAATTATTTGTTTCATTTCTATACTGCCCAATAGTCGAAGCTCTCTGGGCAGTTCACAGTTCATAACACAGGTACAATTTCAGGCCCACTTATCCAGGATTAAGCCCCTTAGGTCACGGGCGGGGCAACTCCAGCTGTTTTGGCCTACAACTCCCATCATCCCTCGTCACTGGCTCTGTTAGGTAGGGCTGATGGGAGTTGTAGCAAAACATCTGTTGGGCTACAGCACCCACAGGTGGGCAAAGGCAGTGTTCTCCAACCTTGGGTCCCCAGATGCTTTTGGCCTACAACTCCCAGCATGCCCCAGCCAGCGTAGCATAGCTGGCTGGGGCATGCTGGGAGTTGTAGGCCAAAAACATCTGGGGACCCAAGGTTGGAGAACACTGGGCTAAGATCTCGGGAAAATCAGGCCTTTTGCCCCCAAACCCTGGTTTCTCCAACCCTTGGTTTCGCACTTTCCCCCCCACTTTTGCAAAGTTCCTCGCCCCGCCCTCAGTTTCGCAAAGTTTATCCCCTCCCCCCCCGGTTTCGCAAAGTTTTCCCTCCCCCCTCGCTTTCTCAATGGGGAACGGGAAGGAACTTTGCACGGGCTCAGGAGAACCCTTGCTTCGTTCCTTTATAAAAGGATGCCGGCGCAGGCACGTGTGGGCCGTAGGCGGGTGGGGGGGAATTATAGTAGGTGCCGGGTCTTGGCATCGCGGGTTGGGGAGGATGGGGGAAGAGATGTAGCTATATATATTCCTAGGGGAGAAGGGCAAGGAAACAAATTAGCCATTTTACGCGACGCTGGAGAAGCCGACTTACTTGTGCCATGGATAGCAGCAAGGCGGGGGTGGATCCAAGGAGGGACGCGAAAGGCAACGTCCTCCAGAGGCAGCCGGGAAGGAGAGCCCGGGGACGGGCGCCCGTCCCAGGCAGAGGCGGAGCTGCGGCGGGAGGAGGCGGGGGCACCTGCGTTTGAATCGGGAAGATTTGGGCGTCCCCGGAGCAGGCAGGCAGCGCCCACTCCGGCGCAGGAGCGGCTCGGAAGGGGGGGGGGAATCTCACGCTTACTTGCGAGTAAGGGGGGGGGCTGCGTGCGCCCCAGAAAGCGTGCGTGGGATCATCGCAGGCTTACTCTGGAGTTCAGTGGGGCTTATTCCAGGGGGAGATGTTACACCTGATCATGCATGCATGCATGCTTACTCGGGAGAAAGGCCCACGGAGTTCAGTGGGGCTTCTTCCAGAGGAAAATGCTACACGTGATCATGCATGCATGCATGCATGGTTACTCGGGAGTAAGGCCCACGGAGTGCAATGGGACTTATTATTCCAGAGAAAATGAGCACCGCTGAATTTAAGGGGGGGTTCCGCCAAGGAAGCGTGCGTGGGATCGCCGCCCTGCATGCTTTTTCAAGGGAATTAAGGCCCAGCTGGGTTTAATGGTGCTTGCGCCTAAGAAAGCGTGCGTGGTGGGATCGCAGCCTTGCATGTTTACCTGGGTGTAAGGCCCACTGAATTCAGTTGGGTTTGCTCCAGAGAAAATGTGCATGGGATCGTTGTCCGGCAGCCCGATCCCGAGCATGCTGACTCGGAAGAAAGTCAGTGAGGCTGACTTTCCAAGGTCTGAGGATCCTATGCTGCTGGTTTCCTCGGGAGTAAGTTCCACTGGATTCAATGGGGCCAACGCCCCAAGAAAGCGCGCGTGCGTAAAGTCGCAGCCTTAATCCAGGTCCGATTTGGGTCGAGGGCGGCAAAGGAGACACGCGCCGGTTCGAAACCACGTGGGTACAGAAGTAAACCCAGGACTGGGTTTGCGTTCGGAGGAAGAGCTGGCAGAGTGAGCTGCTCCACTTCAGATGTTTGCAGCGGGGCGGACTCAAATATTTGATTGCTCCTTTGCATTAAAAACAACATACTTTGCAAGTAGAAAACTAGAACGCTAAAGACAGAGCTAGGTTAGAAAAACCTTGAAGTGCTAGGTTTGCAGGGAGTCATACTAGCACGATAAGGGCAGGGCTGTGTTAGGAAAACGAAGTGCTAGTTTTTTACTTGCAGGAAATGAACATTCAGAACAGCAACCGGCCGCTGAGATCTGAAGTGGATGTGTGTAGACCAAGCCCGCGTGGTGGCTTTCGGTTGCTGCGGATTTAAGGAGTTGGGATTGGCTGGCTAGGCAGGTATAGATAGCAAACAAGCGATGGATGGATGGATGGATAGTCAGGCCGGTCTGCACCTCTAATCTGTGTTGCTTGCTTTGCAATGCAAATCTCTGCAATGCAAATGAATGTGGTCTCCTATAAATGTCTTGATAGAGTTTTATGAATTCACTGGGATTTTACAGTATCTACCATCCAAAAGTTTGGAGGGTAGAACATTGAATCGAGCCAGAGAAACTTTCATAGATTTCATAGATCATAAGAGTTGGAAGGGGCCTACAAGGCTATCGAGTCCAACCCCCTGCTCAATGCAGGAAACTAGAGGAGGGGGTCTCCCACCCAAGTAATAACCAGGCCTGACCCTGCTTAGCTTTCCACGCTCAAGACAAGCTGAGCCAGCGTATTTAGGGATAGATAACTACTCTAAATAAAACATCCAATTTTTAGGATAAAGGCCTAGCAGACCCAGCAACAGAGGGGAACATGGGCCCTAGGCTGCTGCATGGAGCTTGGGGACTAGAACCCAGATCTCCTGAGTCCCAGTCCAACGCTCTAACCACTAAGCCACACTGGCTTATGAGTAAACATGCATAGGATCAGGATGCAATTATATTTATTTATTCATTTATCAGTATCTTTTTTTGTGCCCTTAGTCATCTGTATCATTAACATGAAGACGGCATTGCTTCAGCAGTCTGATGAATCAGGCAATGTGGTTTAGCAGGCTACCTGCTGATGAAAACGGCATCGTGAAACAAACTCCTTGTTTACTTTCTTCTTTTTGCAGAGTGCTGGTGATTGCAGGAAGTAAAAGGATGAATAGGTCAGACAGAGCCAAGGAAGAAGAAACGTTGACCTGGGTGTTAAACAGTAATCTGTTTTCTCAACGAAGGAGCAAATTGGACCCTTTGCTGTAGGCTGCACCTTTTACGGTGAGAATATTTTGATCTAACCAAAATATCTGCTCTTCTTTTTATCCTCCTCCTTTTTAAAAAGTTAACCTCTGTATATTGACTAATACAGGTAATTATTTCAGAAGACCTTTCCCAATTCTGATAAGGCTGCAATCCTACGATACGGGTAAGCTCCATTGAACTCAATAGGACTTACTTCTGAGTATAGGATCGCACAGTAAGGGTGCAATCCTATGCATGTTTAGAGGGGGGAGGGGAATGCTGGGCATTATAGGACTTTTTTTTCCAGTCTAAACATGCATAGGATTGTACCCTAAATTTAGTTGGAGGGCTTGACGAGTGCTTAAACCATGATGTCTGGGAATAATGGGATGTCTTTAAACCATTGGCTGTGTTGTATGGGGATAGTGGGATGCAATTTTGTATGCAATTTCCTCTAACGTATGTATTTTTTGCATCGCAAAATTTGGAGAAGCACAAAAAGGTGGAGGATAATTGCGTTCCGGCACACACATTTGTTTGGGAAGTGCAAATTATTAAGTACGTAGCTTCGTATTAAAATGCGAACCAGAAGAATTTCACCCCCATCCCTTTAAGAGAGGGGCTGCCATGACTACATACTTGAATTCCTTTTTTTAAACGGTATTTATATTTATTTATTATATTTTAAAATCGCCCATCTGGCCGGCCACCCTGGGCAACGCACAATCATGGTAAAATACAATAAAACACAAATTAAAACACCATTAACACACAATTAACACACAATTAAAACACAATTAAAACAATATCAGTGTTTTTAAAAAATCCTAACCCACCCCATATTCCCGCCTGAAAAGCCATGTTTTTAGTGAGCGGCGGAAGTTCATCAGGGAGGGGGCATGGCGAAGGTCGCTGGGGAGGGAGTTCCATAACTTGGGGGCCGCCACAGAGAAGGCCCTCTTCCTAGTCCCCACCAGCCTGGCTGCTCTGGCTGATGGGACAAGGAGAAGGCCGTCCATGGCAGACCTTGTTGAGCGGCCTACTTGATGCTGCTGGAGGCGCTCCTTGAGATAAGCTGGACCAGAGCCGTAAAGGGTTTTAAAGGTCAAAACCAATACCTTGAATTCGGCCCGGCAAGCAACTGGTAGCCAGTGCAACTCCTTGAGCACTGGAGTGATGTGATCACGCCGGCGGCTGCCTTTAACCAGGTGAGCCGCCGCGTTCTGTACCAGTTGAAGCTTCCGGACCGTCTTCAAGGGTAACCCCACGTAGAGCGCATTACAGTAGTCTAGGCGAGAGGAGACCAAGGCATGAACCACTGATGGGAGCAGATGATTAGGAAGGTAGGGGCGCAGCTGCCGTATCAGATGGAGTTGATACAGCGCTGCCCAGCTCACAGCTGCCACCTGAGCCTCCATGGACAGCTGGGAGTCTAGAATGACCCCCAAGCTGCGGACCTGGTCCTTCAGGGGTAGATGTACCCCTTTCAGCACCAGGTCAACATCCCCTAACCTCCCCTTGTCCCCCACCAGAAGTACCTCGGTCTTGTCGGGGTTCAGCCTCAGCATTTATACTTTTTATTCAACAATCTCCCCCATTTGTTTTTATGCATATAAAAGAAAGGAAAGCTTGATCATGTGTGGAAGGGCTTTGGGGTGGGGATTGTTGATCACATATTTTTTGGCTTAGGCCGCAGTCCCATGCACGCTTACCTGAGAGTAAGTCCCATTGAACTCAGTGGCGTTTACTTCTGAGTAGACATGTATCGGATTGCATTGTTAGGGAGTTCACAGTTTGGGGTGAATACACATCGATGGCATTTCACCTATTGGTGCGTTGCCCCAATTTCAGCCTTTCCCAGCCCGGTGCTTTCCAGGCATGTTGGACTACAATTCGCATTGTCCCCCGGCAGAGGCACCGGCTTGGGGAAGGCTACCCTATTCAGTACGTTCTAGAATTTCTACTTCTAAACATGCAACATTGCAAATTATTTTTGGGGGGCAATTCTGAAATAAAAAGGAGTGTTTGAAAAACCTGACTATAGCCCACTCTATCCTGAAGTTTAGGGCAGGTGTGGAGGCAACTTGTGGCCCTCCAGATGTTTTGGCCTACAACTCCCTCGATCCCTCACCATCGACTACGCTGGCTAGGGCTGATGGGAATTGTGGCCCTCCAGATTTTCATAGATTTCATAGATCACAGAGTTGGAAGGGGCCTACAAGGCCATCGAGTCCAACCCCCTGCTCAGTGCAGGAATCTAGAGGAGGGGTCTCCCATCCAAGTAACAACCAGGCCTGACCCTGCTTAGCTTTCCACGCTCAGACAAGCTGAGCCAGCGTGAGCCACAGGCTGTTGTCTGGGCCTACAAGTTGTCCACCCGTGGTTTAAGGGTGTCTGAAGAGGGAGAGCGAAAACGAGAGAAAGTCTCAAAATTGGCACCGTCAATGTCTGAGCTGGTTTAGCTACCAGCGTGTGGACCAGTGAAAGGTTTCCAAGCTGTAATTAAACAAGAGCACCATCCTATTGCAGGCAGCGATACTGAAAGACAAACGTGCGGTTCCAAAAGCGCTGGAAGGCCAGGGTGTGGTTACACGCCGTCCTTTATTCAGAGATGCCTCTCGCAGGCGAGCTAAAACTTGTCCAGTCCAAGGATGTATCTGGCATAAATGTTTCTAGGTGGAAAAACAAAGGTGGCATTTGAATTGTAACAGGCCTCAGAAACCCTGTGGCTGGTGTCCGTCCGTCCCTCCATGTGAAATATACTTGTACAGCAATCCTTTGCACGACTGACTACTCAGAAGTAAGCCCCCTTGTGCTCAGTGGGGCTTACTCCCAGGTAAGGTGCGTACAGTGTCTGCCCCCGTCCACCCCACATTAACATCAAGATTGTAAGGTCTTTGGGGCAGGGACCAGTGTCTTATCATCCTGTATACATTGTACATTGGTGCCGATAAAATTATAATGGGAATAACTGTAACCACTGATTAAATCAACAGGCATAACTTCACCGCAGTGATTTTTTTTTTTTTTTACGAGTGGAAACTGCTAAGCAGGCTTGATGTGGCTTGTGAAACGTTCTCCTCTTCAGCTGCTTTCTTGGGTGCCGGAATAAAACTAGACGCAAAGCAGAATCCCCCGATCCACTGCGCCGCGGATCCAGGTAAACGGTCTAATTTGCTGTGGTCGTGTTTTTGCATATGTTTGTGAAAGTAACGGTCAAAATATGTAGCACATAGGAAGCTGCAGTCTGTTTGTCTATCCAGCCAGTATTTTCTGTTTGGGCTGACAGAGGGTCTCCACACTCTCGGGTCTTTCCGATCAATTGCTACCTGATCCGTTGAACTGGAGATGCCGGGGATCGAACCTGGGACCTTCTTCACGCAAAGCAGGTGCCTTGCAGCTGAAGGTCCCTGCCATCACTGTCTCCTGATTTGTACCCTGTGACCGCTGCACATAAGAAGAGCCCTGCTGGATCAGGCCAAGGGTCCGTCTAATCCAGCATTCTCTTCACACAGTGGCCAACCAGCTGCCCCAATGGGAAGCCCACAAGCAGGAGCTGAGTGCAACAGCACCCTCCCGCCCATGTTCCCCAGCAACTGGTGTACATAGGTGTACTACCTCTGATCCTGGAGGTAGCATAGAGCCATCAGGACTCTTATGGCCACTGATAGCCTTCTCCTCCATTAATTTATCCAGTCCCCTTTTAAAGCCCTCCAAATTGGTAGCCAGCACTCCATCTTGTCGAAGCAAATTCTATAGTTTAACTCTGCGCCGGGTGAAGAAGTCCTTCCTTTGATCCGTCCCGACTCTCCCACCAATGAGCTTCATGGGATGACCCTGGCAGGTTCTAGTATTATGAGAGAGGGAGAAAAATGTCTCCCACTCCACTTTCTCCCCACCATGCATAATTTTGTGCGCCTCTATCATGTCTCCCGTCACTCTCCTTTTCTCTAAGCTAAACAATCCCAGCTGTTGTAACCGTTCCGCACAGGGGAGTTGTTCAGGCCCCTTGATCCTTTTAGTTGCACCTTCCCGCCTTTTCCTGTGCTTTCGAGGACCTAGTTGATTCTGAATCCATCCCAGCGGCACCACCTTTCTCCCCGCTCCTTCTCATACTTTTGTGTCGTGGGCTCTTGCTCTCCTCGGTTGCGCTGATCTCTGCTTTCGCAGAACGGCAGCCCTGGGCCAAGCAGCTGTTTTTGCTAGATCGGGGCGGTATTGGATGGGCTCTACCGGAAGCATGGCGAGGAGCTTGTTAAGGTTCAACAGGTCGTGCGGTGGACTTTCCTAGTGTCCAAAAGCCAGGATGGCCTTCAGCTTGTTAGGAAGAGCACCAGAGATAATTTTCTTGGAAGGGATTTCCCCCAATTATATTCCTGAGATGAGGGCTGCTTTTGTTGCGGGAACCGAAACTGTTTGCTTTACCGAAGCGGCTTTGCCCTCCACCCTTGTCTCCCAGGATAGGGGGTTAACTTGTGGCTTTCTGAAAGCCTCTGAAACAGGGGGAGAGAGGAACTTTATAAAATCCCTGGCAAGAGGCGTTGTCTTTTGTTTCTCGGCTTGGGGAGAGGAATTGACGCGTCGCCCGGCCAGGCAACTTTGGAGGGCCACAGGGCTGCCCCTGGCCTATTCAGGGAACCAATCCGGCCACTGATAAGGGGAGTGTAGGCTTTACTCACTGGGTGACTTTGGGCCAGTCACTGACTCTCAGCCTAACCTACCTCACAGGGTTGTTGTGAGGATAAAATGGAGAGGAGGAGGAGGAGGAGGAGGATTATGTAAGCCGCCTTGGGTTCCTTGCAGGAAAAAAGGCGGGGTATAAATATAATAAATAAATAAATAAATAAATAAATCTGCATCCATATTCCATCACTATATGTATCCAATAAACTGTATGTTATCTTTCACGCAAGTGGTTTTGTTTCATCCTGAGCGTCCTCGAACCTGAGATGAGGTGCTTTGGCTGGACCAGGCCCCCTGAGTGATCCAGGGGCGGTTGGGGAAGGATGCTGTTGCTAAGCAACCCACTTCTTCCCTCTACACCCGGCAAGACCCCAACGCAAATGCGCCTCCCAGCAAGTGAATGGCTCTTCCTTCTCTAGGGTCGATATAGTGACAACCAGGGCAGGAAGGTCCTTAATCCGGTCGTGATCTTTTGTAGCTCAGAAAGCTGGGGATGTACCTTGGGGTGGACTCAGTTGCCCACCCTTGAGTTCTGTTCCGTTTGCTTGCCGCTAACCCTGATTCTTTCTTTCTTCTTTTTTTTTTAAAAATCATAATGTTGCAGAGGCCGAAAAATGTCACAACAGGTAGTGAGAGAAGACTTTATAAGTAACCTAAATGGAACGACCTTGCTTGAAATCTCCATGGGCTTACCCCTTGCGCCATTATGTCTACTTTCCAGGGGTCTTCTGTTGACCTTCTATTTTCTCCAGCACGGAAGACCTTTATGTTCAAAGAGCGGCCATTTTCTCCTAGACTTTACTGTTTTAGTCATCCCCCCCGTGCTCTCCTGTACAGTCTTAGCTCCTATCCTCCCTTTGGTGATGCTTTCCATCATGGCGTTCTGTGCCGGCATGGTTTCCCTCATCTACGGCAGGAGAACGAACTACGCCAAAGTGCCGCTCAAGCAAATCCTGAGCGATTTCCTGAGGACGGGCTTAGAACCGGAGTACATTCCCTCAATAACGGTGTTCCGGGTGTTTGTCAACGTGTTGACATCCATCAGCATTTTGGCTGTAGATTTCCCGCAGTATCCCCGCCGGTACGCCAAAACGGAGACCTACGGAACCGGAGTGATGGATTTTGGAGTTGGGTCGTTCGTCTTCGGAAACGCTGTGGTTTGTCCAGAGGTCCGGCTGAAACCCGGTGTGGTACAGCGCAAATTCTCCTACCTTGCCAGGCAATTCTTTGCTGTTTGGCCTTTGGTCCTGCTCGGCGTTGGGCGATTGGTGAGCGTCAAGGCCGTCGACTACCACGAACACGTATCCGAATATGGCGTGCACTGGAACTTTTTCTTCACTTTGGCCGCCGTACGAATGGGCGCATCACTGCTTTTGACCGTGTTCCCAGTGCGCAAGGCGTGGGTCGTTGCGGTGACGCTTGCTGTGACTTATGAATGTTTTCTCGACTTTACGCCTCTGAAGACGTTCGTCTTGCACGGGAGCGACGGCCAAGATTCAAGGGCTGGGTTCTTCAATGCCAACAGGGAGGGCATCTTTTCTGTCATCGGCTACCTGGCCATCTACATGGCTAGTGTGGAAGTGGGCTTGTATTTATTAAAGAAGAGAAGCACAGTGAGAGAATGGGTTGGAGTCCTCGGCGTCTTTCTGTCGGCCGTTTTCCTCCTCTTTATATGTCTGCACTTAACTCAGACTTACGTTGACAACGTATCTCGACGGTTGGCAAATCTCTCTTTCTGCGTGTGGGTCATTGCTCACGGTCTGTCACTGTTTAGTTGCTTTTTAGTGGCTGATCTCATTCTGGTGTTCACGAAGCTTCTGGTGGACGGGGCGGACATCTCTTGCAGCTGGAATTTTGCGCAGCCGTCGGCAACAAATAAGAAACGTGATTTGGAGACCCGGGAAGGCAAAGCAAAATGCCGGAGGAGTGCGTGTCTGGTCAGTGCTGTTAATAAAAACCAGCTCTTGTATTTCTTGCTAGCAAACGTTTTCACCGGCCTGGCAAATATGCTGGTCGACACGATTCACAGCAACGCACTTTCCGCCATGATTATTCTGCACTTGTATATGTTCACGAACTGTTTGATTATGTATATATTGCAAGCGAAAAATATCATTTTGAAGTGGTGGTAATTTATCAAAGTTGTATCATAAAAAAAAAAAAAGTATTGCCTCTGAGGAACCCAAAGGCCCAGTGATTTCCCTGAGGCTCTGTATGTATATATTAATAGACTGGGATCTTTTTGCACTGGGTTATTTAAGGATGAATTTCTGAAACTGGGGGACCGCGGCCGTTCAAACGCAAGGTGACTTCAGAAAATGTGATGCATTTACAAATGACTGGAGCATTGGGACCAAAGATCCAGCTTCAATCATACGTTACGTTAAGCCTTTGTCACACTGGGTTTCCTGTAGGGGGCCTGCACACACCAAATGCCCAACATGCCAAGGAAAAGCAGGGGTGTTGAACTCCCGGCCCGTGGGCCGTTCGCCCACCTAGCGTCCCAATCGGCCATCGTACGTTTTCCCGGATGGCCACGCCTCCTTCCCCTGGCCACACCCCTTTCACCTTACCACTGATTGGTTGGCAGTTTCCCAGCCTTTGTGCATATTTTTCCCATTCTATAAGGTGGAAGTGCGTCTCCTAAGGCCTGCTTACTGGAAGTAAGAGCTTTAGGCTAACACATGCTGGTATTTTGGGCGTTTTAGCCCTGTCCCCTTCTGCCTTTGGCTCTGCCCACCACTGGAATGTAGCCCCCAAGAGTGTCTCCGACATTGAATCAGGCCCTCGGGCCGAAAGAAGTTCAGCCTCCCTGAGGTAAGGGCAAAAAATTGCTTGATAGTGGCTGGGTTCAGATAACATGATAACCCAAACTCAAAGCTTGAGTGCGAGTTGTCATTGAACCATGGGTTGTTCTGAACCCAGCTGAGATAACAAACCATGATGAGCAAGCCACAGTTCACAACCGAACAACAAACCATGGGTTCTCTTCGTGGGTTGTTCATAGTTAACAAGCCGTGGCTGGGTCCAGACAACACGCTAACCCACGGTTCAACAACCACCCACACTCAACCCAGTGCTGAACCCTTGAGTGTGGGTTATCATGTTGTCTGAACCCAGTCAGTGTCTTGCATGTTGAGGAAAGCTTCTCTCCCGTCCCTTGTGCTCCTTCTCCAGTTGTAGCTTCTTTACTGGCTTCCCTAGAATTGAAGTCATTCCCATGGGACAGTGAAAAGTGTGAAACATCAGTGAGACAGAGGGAAGAGCTAGCCTTCATCCTAGATAGTGGCCATACTAATTTTGGGGGTTGGGCAAAGTTTTTCCTGTGCTTCAGTGGTGTTGCCAATAGCAGCATCTTTACTTTCTGGCTTCTGTTCAGCCGTTCTGGAGGCTGCCGCTTCGTAGTTGCTAAAAACTGCATGTGTAAGTCTTTGCCAAGCCGCTCTGACCGAATTCAATTCAAAATGCATGGGTGTAAAACGGCATGGAGAGATACAAATGCACGTTTTCAAAATAAAACCTGCGGTGAGAAGGGTCCAATTTATCTCTTGCGATGGAGACAAGCTGATGCATGAGGAATAAAAGACTTTAAGCACTCAATCCTATGCATGTTTAGACAGGGAAAAAAAAGAAGTCCTACAACTCCCAGCATTCCCCCGGCCAGCCATGCTGGCCGGGGAATGCTGGGAGTTGCAGGGCTTTTTTTCTGTCTAAACAAGGTTGCACCCTAAAAGAATCAGACGTGTCTAGTGAACTCAAAGGTGATTGTCGTTTGCGAATGAACCGCCTCAAAGCCTGTGAGGAAATAAAGTATTTGTTTTTTTTTAAAAAAACCATGATGTTGTAATGTATTGCAACTGCTCACTGCACGACCGTCGAATTACATTGCTTGTTGGCAAGTAACAGTAGTCTCAAACCTTCAGCAGATAGCGTCCTGCAACCCAGCAGAGCATTCGACAGCCATTGAACGACACGTCTGCGATGGCCAAGGTGTGAGTTGGAGGCTGCCATTGTTGATTCTATTTGAGATTGGGCCCATTGGCCGCCATTAGCTGGATTGCCGTTCCCATTGGCTAGGAAGATGGAAACCATTTCGACCAATGGGGTTCTGACATGCGAGTCCATGTCGGAAGTGACGCCCGATTGGTTGCCGTTTCTGATGTCACAGCCTCAACAATGAGCAGTCCGCCGTGGAACCATGGCCCACCAAAGTCATTATGGGATAATCTGCCATTTCCCAAGCTATGTAATAAAGTAAGTCATTCAATCCTGAATGAGTGAGACTTAACAATTAACGTCTGTTATATTGTCCACAATTAAGCGCATAACCATTCCTGGCCGGAGGAGGTAGCTGCCATAAAAGTTGTTAGTACTTCGTATGTTGTTGGCGAGGTATGTAATTTTTCCCTAACCGTATCTTTGAAATAATCCTTCACCGTTCTCTATAAAAAAAAACATATACGTAATGCACAACCGGTCCTGAGCTTTCTCTGGATTTTTGGAACTTCGGACCCTCGGCTGCTCACTTGTGGGGTGCCGCAGGGTTCCATCCTCTCCCCGATGTTATTCAACATCTACCTCAAGCCGCTGGGAGCTATCATCAGGAGGTTTGGGGTACGGTGTCATCAGTATGCGGATGACACGCAGCTCTACCTCTGTTTCAAGTCCTCACCGAGGTTGGCCGTTGAGACCCTGTCCAAGTGCCTGGAGGCAGTGGGTGGCTGGATGGGAAGGAACATGCTGAAGCTGAACCCCGACAAGACCGAGGTACTGCTGGTGGGGGACAAGGGGAGGTTAGGGGATGTTGACCTGGTGCTGAATGGGGTACATCTACCCCTGAAGGACCAGGTCCGCAGCTTGGGGGTCATTCTAGATTCCCAGCTGTCCATGGAGGCTCAGGTGTCAGCTGTGAGCCGGGCGGCGCTGTATCAACTCCATCTGATACGGCAGCTGCGCCCCTACCTTCCTAATCACCTGCTCCCATCGGTGGTTCATGCCTTGGTCTCCTCTCGCCTAGACTACTGGAATGCGCGCTACGTGGGGTTACCCTTGAAGATGGTCCGGAAGCTACAGCTGGTACAGAACGTGGCGGCTCGCCTGGTTAAAGGCAGTCGCCGGCGGGATCACATCACGCCAGTGCTCGAGCTGCACTGGCTACCAGTTGCTTGCCGAGCCGAATTCAAGGTGTTGGTTTTGACCTTTAAAACCCTATACGGTTCCAGTCCAGTCTATCTCAAGGAGCGTCTCCAACAACACCAAGGAGGGCGCTCAACAAGATCTGCCGCAGACGGCCTTCTCCTTGTCCCTTCAGCCAGAGCAGCTAGACTGGTGGGGACTAGGAAGAGGGCCTTTTCTGTGGCGGCCCCCGTACTGTGGAACTCTCTCCCGAGTGACCTCCGCCATGCCCCCTCTCTGCTGAGCTTCCGCCGCTTACTAAAAACTTGGCTGTTCAGGCCGGAATATGGGATGGGCTACGTCTTTAAAATTTTAGACTGTTTTAAATGTATTTTATTCTGTTTTTATCTTATGTACATCGCCCAGGGTGGCCGGTTGGCAGCCAGATGGGCGATAAATAAATGTAAATAATAATAACTTGTGTGGGTGATCTCTTCACTGGTGCAAAACCAGTCGGAAGGAAGTCTCATTATGCTCCTAGATAAGTGTGTTAATAGGATTGCAGAGTAAGGGTGCATTGCTATGCATGTTTAGATGGAGAAAAAGTCTTACAACTCCCAGCATTCCCCAGCCATCATGGGTGACTGAGGAATGCTGGGAGTTGTAGGACTCCCCCCCCCGTCTAAACATGCATAGGAGTGTAGGATTTTTCTCTGTCTAAACATGCATAGGAGTGTAGGATTTTTTTCTGTCTAAACATGCATAGACTTGCTCCATAAGCCCCTTAAGAGGCCCTTGCTATGCATTCTCCAACAAAATTTAACTTGGAAATTAGACAACCTACCTCACAGGGTTGTTGTGAGGATAAAATGGAGAGGAGGAGGAGGATTATGTAAGCCACCTTGGGTTTATTTTTATTTATTTTTATTTTATTCCATTTGTTAATCGCTCATCTGGCCGGCCACCCTGGGCGATGTACAATTGAAACAAGACAATAAAACAAGACAATTAAAACAGTATAAAAAATTCTTTTAAAATCCTAACCCATCCCATATTCCCGCCTGAAAAGCCACGTTTTTAATGCGCGGCGGAAGCTCATCAGGGAGGGGGCATGGCGAAGGTCACTAGGGAGGGAGTTCCATAACTTGGGGGCCGCCACAGAAAAGGTGGCTGCTCTGGCTGATGGGACAAGGAGAAGGCCATCCGTGGCAGATCTTCTTGAGCGGCCTACTTGATGCTGCTGGAGGCGCTCCTTGAGATAAACTGGGCCAGAGCCATGTAGGGTTCCTTGCAGGAAGAAAGGCAGGGTATAAATATAATAAATAACAGTATTACTACTTGGTATTTATATAACTACTCGGTATGTATATAACATTTTTATGAGTATTCGTAGTACTTCATGTAGGTTACCTCTGCAATCCTTACACCAGTCCTGCCTCGTAAGCCGCTATTATTAGTCCTCATTTTGCAGATGGGGAATGTGAGGCTTAGAGTGCACGGCTTGCCTAAGGTCACCTGAAATTAGTTTCTGGCGTGGAGACATTTGAACAGGTGATTTCGTGGTTCAGAGCTTATGCACTTATGTAGCCATTATGCAGTGCTACACTGGCTCCAAAGCATGCTCAGGAATGCCAGCCTGGGGTGAAGAAATGCACACATGCATAACACTCTTTTTGGTTTCATAGAGAAAGGAAGCAGTATTAAACCTTCATTTCCCATTGGAAAACAAAGCATTCACTCTACCACTTTTCTACCACATTTATTTCTGTCCCAGCTTTCTTCTGAAGAGTTCAGGGGTGCATACACGGTTCTCCCTCCCTGGTTTTATCCTCGCAACAACCCTGCAAGGTAGGCCACGTTGCAATATAGAAGCTGGCTTAAGGTGAGCCTCACGGGATTGGAGGCATTTTATCCTCACAACAAACTGAGATAAGTCTACATAAATCTCATCCCTCTTGGAGGCTTACACACACCACTCAAGGTGGCTAGCAAGAACTTGAAACCATAAAATAGTCAAATTCCAAACGAGAAAAATGCAATCTATTTTGCGGAGGGCGATCCATGATTGAGTAGCGATTTGAGGCCTGGTCTCGCTGGTCCTAGTTCGAGAGACTTAACCATTACACCACACACTGTCATCAAATTGGGCCAGTCACTACCCCTCAGCCTAACCTACCTTACAGGGTTGTTGTGAAGGTAAAATGGCTGTGGAGAGAACCATACACCACCTCAAGCTCCTTGGCATTATATTATCGAGCTCCTTGGTGGCCCCACGTTGCTGGAACTGGCTTCCATCAGGAGTTTGTCATCATGCCCTTTCCTGAAGACCCACTTAGTTTTCCCTGGCCTTTCCCAGAATCTGTGGGCGGCATGTTTGATAAGTGTTACCTGTTTTTAATACTGTTTTTATAGTATTTTAATGAATATTTATTGCTTGTTATGTTTTTTGCATTTTGGGCGGGGGTATTTTATTTTTTTAGCTTGTTGTGCCGCTTTTGGGAGGTTTCTAAACCTTTAAAATCACTTTAAAGCAGTAGAAAAATATAAATTTCATTCAATGTGTTCAATTTTATTATTTCTTTATTACAATTAGTTATTGGTAGGCGATCACTCGTGACCGAGTAAGATTGTCTTCCAGGATAAAATTACAAAAATAAAATTATAAAAAGAGGAAATTCTAAAGAAAATTGTGTAGACTCTAGCGATGGGTCCGTAAGTGACCGTGGAGGCCAATTCTAGATCCACACAGCTTTCCACGGTGAGGACACAGGTTGTCAGATGGAAGATGGTCCTGTAAAGGATTCGTTTGACGTGCTTTTCGCTTAGCGCGTTTCTCCCTTTCACCTTGCACTCGGGCTTCTTCAAAGTCCATAGAATCTTTGTGAAAGGCCAACCTCCATTTAGATCGTTCATGGGCCAGAGCTTCCCAGTTTTCGATGTTTATATTGCATTTTTTAGATTAGCCTTAAGAACATCTTTAAACCTCTTATACTGGCCACCGATATTCCGCTTTCCATCCTTGAGTTGGGAATAAAGTAACTGCTTTGGGAGACGGCAGTCAGACATTCGAACAACATGACCGGTCCATTGAAGTTGGCGTTGAAGGATCATTTTTTCAACGCTAGTAGTCCTTGCTTCTTCCAGTACACTGACACCACCGTTCAAGGATACGAATTCTACCAAGGCGGCTTACCGGTAACATAAAAAATAATAAAACCACAGTACACAATATTAAGCTGCAATCCTATGCGTGTTTAGACAGAAAAAAAGGCCTGCAACTCCCGGCATCCAGAAACGGAGCAATAAGAGTCCCTTTGTTTTAAGCCTCTGGACAGAAAATGTTAGGCTTTATATGTTTATCGTTGTTGTTACTAGTTATTGAGCGGACTTGGGCCACAGAGCCAGTGTATAAATATTTTGGAGGGGCCATTTCCCACCAACTGCCCTGGGTGCAAACCTATCCAGGTTTAGTCGGGGGGGGGGGGGGGGGGGGGGCTACAACTCCCAGCATGCTCTAGCAAGCTATGCTTGGTGGGGCATGCTGGGAGATGTAGGCCCCTTTTTTCCCTGTCTAAACATGGATAGGATTGCAACCTTAAACCATTAAAAGAAATTGTTATGATCCTTCCCTCAAGGCACAATCCTGTGTTTAGTCAGGAAAAAAAGGCCTACAACTCCCAGCATGCCCCAGCCAGCTGGCTGGGGCATGCTGGGAGTTGTAGGCCTTTTTTTCTGACTAAACATGCACAGTTGGTGGAAGACGGCCCATCTAAATATTTATACACTGACTTTTATTTATTTTTATTTACAGCTTTTGTATACCACTCCATATCGAAGTAGATTCCGGAGCCGTGAACAATAAAAAAGATTTTAAAAAAACAGATGGAACAAAAAATACATTGAAAACAAAGTAACATTACGATGGTGGTCCAAGTCTACCCAATTAAATAACATATATAAATATATTAAAATATAATAAAATAATATATATATATATATATATGTATTTCCTGGACAGGGGCTTAAAACGAGGGGGAGTCTTGTTGACTGATTTCTGTGTGTAAATGTGTGTAGGTGGATTGGGGCCTCCTTTGAGGGGCCTTGAGGGGCTGCGTCGGACGACGACTAACAGCGCAAAACCCTCCACATCCCTACTCGGAAGTAAACCCCATTGAGTTCAATGGGGCTTACGGCCAAGTAAGCGGGGATAGAGAGACAGGATCGAGGCCCGAGTCGACCTTTTTCCTCACGCACGGACTATTTGTCGAGGCGGAAGGAGCCGTTTTATACTAGGGCGCGCGCGCGCTCGCGAGTGTTCCAGTCGGCGCACGCGCGCTCTGGCCGGCGGCTATCTCTCGTGACATTTCCCCAGATCTGATTGGACCGGCGTGGGAGCGGGGGGGGGGGACAGGAACGGGCTTCTTGACTGTACAAATATATTTTCCTTGCCCTTCACGGCTCTTCGCGCAGGCGCAGAACGTCCCCCCCGCTCCCATATCAGGGGCGAGGTGGAGGAAGAACGTAGTCGGCGAAGCGAAGGGGAGGGAGTGGGCGGAGCGGAGCGGGCGGAGCTGTTTTACATAACCGATTTGAAAAGTCACGAGAGCGAAGGTGGGCGTGGCTTGGATAGAGAGAGAGCGCGCCTTGAAAGTGCCTTCATAGACGGGAGCCTATTAAAGACGGGCGGTGTCTCGGCGAAGCAGTCAGTGGGCACGGCCCCGCGGCAGAGGCGTGGTTTGGGAGGTGAGGGGGCGTGGCCGGCCGAGCGGTTGGTTGGGGGTGGTGGGTGGGGAAGGAGGGCGGGCTACCTTTTGTGGCTCCCTCGCGCGAGAGAGAAGGGGGTGGAGCCAAAGCCGGAGGAGGAGGAGGCCCTCCGGGAAGGGGAGGATGGGCAAGGGAAAGGAAGGGAAGAGAGAGAGGCCAAAAAACCGCCCGTCTCGGGTTTCGAGGTGTGCCCGTCATTTCCCCCCTCGCTGCATCTCGGTGGCTCGTAAAAGGCTGCAGGAGCAGAAGGCGGAGGGGGCCCCGCGGCCAATAGGAGGAGTGGGCTGGGGGGGAGCACAGGTAAATTTAAATAGAGGTGGAGCTTGTCAAGGGAACGGGGGTGGTGGTGTCATTAATTGACTTAATTATTCACTTATTTTCCCCGTTTCTCATTAATCATTCTTAGGGACCCCCCCCAATTTCCCTTTTTTTTTTTGGAGCTCAGGGAGTTAATTTTTCTCATTAATTATTCTAGGGACCCCTTTCAAATTATTTCTTGAGTCACAGGGAGTTAATTTTTCTCATTAATCATTCTTAAGGACGACCCCCCCATTTCCCCCTTTTTAAAGAGCACATGGCGTTAATTTTTCTCGTTAATTATTCTCAGGCACCCCCCCCCCCCAATTTTCTTCTCCTTCTAGAGCGCAGATAGTTTTTTCCTCATTAATTTTTATGGGGAACAAGCCCCCCACACACACACCTATGTTTTTCTTCTCCTTTTAGAGCACAGGGGAGTTGCTTTTTCCCCTGTAAATGCATGTTCTTTCTGCCTCCCTTCCACTCATGCTATCCAGAATCTATTTTAGGGTGAGATTGTAAAGGGGTTCATGTGTGTGGCACTTAACTTCCCCCCCCCTTTTATATCACATCATTGGTGCTTTTACACAGGACAGGTCTCTGCCCCAAGGACCTTACAGTGAATAATTTGTCACGGGTGAAGTGGCAGAGGAAGGGGAGGAAAATGTGTGTGTGTGTTAAGGGTTTTGGGGTGGTTGAATTTAGGGGCTGAAGAAGAGAAGAAATGGGGGGGGGGAAGCTGGCCGACAAGATTAACCACCTTCATAAAAAGTCTCTCCCCCCCCCCCCCGTTTCTAAAGTTTGCAGGTGTAAGGGTTGAGCTCCTGATTATGAGGTTAAGGAGGATTTCTTCTGGATGGGGGGGGGGGAGAAGAAGGGGAAACATCTCTTTAAAAGGTCTGCAAGTCCTTCCTTCCTTCCTATGCTTGTCCACTGAGCACATCAATGTGTATATGTTTGTATACACGGAAAGCATACAGGTAACTGCAAAAACTGCAGCAATCCTCACACTGCCACCCCTCCCAAAGAACCCCATTCCTCTTCTGAGTCTCCAAAGATTTAGCCAGCCTGCTTTCCTGGTGTCATGGGTCTGTCTGGAGGCTTGCAGGCCTGCCTTAAAAGTGTACACTGGAAAATAGAATGTGTGAATGTGGCGGCCTCATAGTTGTATAGCCACGCGTTGTACATGCATCCTCATCGGGTAGCTAGGTGGGCTTGGCTGGAAACGGACGAGTGCCGGGGGTGTACTGTGGAGCATTCCAACCCATGGTGCATCTGGGATTTGCCAGAATGTGCACACTTGCACGACAGGTGTGGTCAGCCCTGGTTAATGTATTTGTAAGGAGCACATGTCTATGGCGTTCATGTTTTTGGTGTAATTGTAAAGCACCTTGCATGTAGATGATTGATAGGACTTGAGTGTAAGTTGCTGAGACTCTCAGAACTACTTGTAGGAGGGAACCACTGCTGGTATTGGGCGAGTAGATAAATAGGGCTATTTCTCTCGAAGAGGGAGAGGAATGTATGTAAGCTTGTGGTGATCCCAGTAAAGAAGGCTGCAATTCTTCATAGCTTCGATTTTGGGGGTGGCGTTGTTTTTATAGGGCTAAGAGGTGTGTGCATCCTTGGTTTTGGGGTAGCATGTCTCCCAAGTGATGGATTGTTCTGATCTAAACCCTCAGTTATTTGAGCGGTTTGTTCCTATGTTCTCTCTCTCCAAGAGGTTTCTGCTCTGAACTCTCTAAGATTTTGCTGCTCTGAACTCTCTAAGTGCTAAGATTTTGAGGGGGCCATAGAGCATTGCACAGGAAAAACATTTAGGGAGGAACCCCCCCCCCCACTCAATAATGTTGCTGGTGCTGCACCTAAAGGCTGCTCTTGGCTTATCCTTCAGCAAAAATCCCGTTGCTCCTAGAATTGCCACTGTGCTGGCAACCTCATTTAAGCTTTTAACAGCCAAGCAGTTTGTCAGTTGCCCTCGTGTGGGTTCCCTTTAGTTCCCTTTGTTGGCTGCCTAAGGTGGTGAGCTGCACGTGTGGAAACCACCTATAAAAGAGCGGCCGGTTTTCTATTTCCTACTAGAGCTGCTAGTTCTCAGTGCCAAAAGGAGGGCTTTTCTGGGCCTCTGCTCTTTGTTCTGTAGTGTGTTTACAGTGCTGGGATGTTCTGAAATCATGGACGCCTGTTATGTTTTCATTGTGCTGAGATCTTTGTGGAAGAAGGCACCCCCACTGTGTGTGCATGCGCACACACACACACACACACACACACGCTCTAAAATAAACCCTAGAGTGCTTTTACTAAAGATGGGCACTCTGTTTTGTTCCCTCTTTCTGACTTAGCCCCGACCCAACCCCCCCCTCTTTTGGGGTCTTCCCCCCCCCCGGTTTGGAAACATTCACTGGCTTTTGGACTTGCCAGAAATCTCTGGGACCGACAGTTCTCTGGTCATAATGATGGGGGCAGAAGTGCAGACCTTTTAAAAATGGGGTAGAAAATGGTCAGACATACTCCTATTTCATATTCCCCTTCCCTCCCCCTCCAAAAAAAAAAAAAGGCAGCTGGGAGTGCCTTTTTGGTGGTGGCCCCTGATTATGGAATCATCTCCCCAGCTAGGCCTGCCTGGCGCCAGCATTGTTATCTTTTCGGCACCAGTACCTTTCCTCTACTCTCAGGTATTTGGCAGCATATGATAAGGTTTCTAATCGGGTCCTGGATTTCTTATTGTTGATTATTCAGATTGTAATACAATGCGCGCGCACACACTGTCTGTTTATATGTTTGTATGTAACTTTTTTAAAAAAAGGTTTTTAATCTTTGCAAACCGGCCAGAGAGCTTTGGCTATCGGGCGGTATACAAATGCGATAAAACGATGTGACTGGTGCAAAGAGAAATGAGTTGGCGTAATCAGGGCTCGAGAGCATCAGATGTTCCTTTTTTTTCTTCTCCCGCCCTGCTGTGTCGAATCACTCGATGCCGCACCGCGGGCTTGCTTTTCCCCCTCTTCTGGTGAAAGTGCGTCGGAGCAACCCGGCCTGTCATTTACTTGCCTGGGGTTTGGCTGTTTTCAGGCTAGGAGCTGGGAGGAAGAAGCGGCGAGAGCAGCAGCAGAGATGGCGCGGCTGGTGGCCGTTTGCAGAGACGGCGAGGAAGAATTTCCCTTCGAGAGGCGGCAGATCCCCCTCTACATCGATGACACCCTTACGGTAAGTGGCGTCCAGCTCAACTTAGCTCTGCGCTTGGGCGCACGGAGCAGTTGCAACATACTGAGATGGTGTTTTGCAATTCCTAGGCGAGCTTCCCCCCCCCCTTTTCCCTCCGTCTACCGGCCTCTAGAAAGGCCTCCTCGGGCCCCGCCTTGGAGTCCTCCCAGTACAGTAATTGGCAGGCTCTGGGACACACTGTTGTGCTCAGCGCCTGCAACAGTGCCTTTTCCTCAACCACATCCCCCGAAAACACGCACGGCCACACGCGCACATATGCACACAGACACACGCACGCACAGGGGGAAAAAAAACCCAACCCAGAAGGCCTACCCGGAGAAAGTCGTAGCCATTTTGGAACCGGGATGTCTGTAACAAGCGATAGGCCTCTTGTGGTTTTTTTTTTTTTGCCCAAGGAGCAGGGGAGGCAAAGATTTCTCCGTTTCGGTGGCCCGGTATGGGTTGCTGATCTTCGTCCCAGATCAGTTCGTGAACTTTTCGGTTGCTGTGCCTGTGTTCCTTTAAAAAAAACCCACACACCCCATATTCTGCAGTTATGTGGTCTCAAGGCTTTTTGTTGTTGTTCTATGTAGAGAATTGAAAGGGGGGTTCTTACTGAAATAGTGCAAAGGTGCGCATTGCAAGCATCGCTCGTTTCTTTAGTAGCTCAGCGGACTGGTTTGTTTCTCATGATGTGTGTGTTAATTAATAGTGCTCAGGGAGAAAAGTGTAGGGAAAGATCCAAACTCCCCAATGGGGGGAAAACCTGAACGCTGTATTCCCATAGAGAAAGTTCAGTTCTGGTCTGCAGCCTTTGGCATGATACCCCAAGCAGAATATTTTTATTTTTTTTACTTGTGCTTTCGTGTTTTTCTGATCCTTTTAAAAGGCATCTCCTCCCCCCCCCCTTTTTTTCTTAACTAGTCAGAACCAAATGCAAATAGGAGTGTGTGTATGTGTGTGTTTCTCTGTCTTTGCTCCCTCCAGCTATTCCAGTGCTCTTGGATTCCCTGCTAGGCCCTTCCTCTGTGAGTTTTGGAAGTTTTCTCTAACCTTCACTTGGAGGTGATAGCACTGCGTCAGGCTGGTGGAAGAAGGAACTAGAGAACTGGGTGGGGCCTGTCACTTAGGCTTTTTAAATTTATTATATTTATATCCCACCTTTTTTCCTGCAAGGACCCCGAGGCGGCTGACATAATCCTCCTCTTCCTCTCCATTTTATCCTCACAACAACCCTGTGAGGTAGGTTAGGCTGAGAGTCAAGGTCTGGCCCGAAGTTGCCCAGTGAGCTTCATAGGCGAGTGGGAACTTGAACCCAGATCTCCTGAGTCCCAGTCCAACACTGTAACCATTATGCTACACTGACTGTCCAGTTTAACCACTGTTGGGGGCCAGGGGGCTTGGTCAGAAAAGGCCCAACTCTCCTATCGCCCTTGGTACCAGAGGGATGCCGCTTGTATTTATTTAAACCGTTTTTCTCCTGCTCCTCTGCCGAAAAAAGGCCCCCAGAGTGGTTTAGATAAAAGCAATAAAAATGAGGTGGTCTCTGCCCCACAGGCTTACAGTCATGACGCAAAAGGAAAAGGGGATGGGGGGGGGAAGGGAAAGGGAAAGTGGTCTTTCAGCAGGGCTGGTGGAATGGCGCTGCTTCCCATCCCATCTCCCTCTGCTGCAGCCTGCTGGAACGGCTGCTGCTGGTGACTGTTGAGAGAGGACCCTGATGGAGGGTGGTCTTTCTGCAGGGCTGCCAGAATGGACCCCCTAATGTTCCCAGAACACTGTGTCCCAGAATACGTTCCCAGAACATTATGGAGTCTTTCTTGCTGGGTAAGGGGGTATCCCTCTGTGCCGGCTTGTCCTCCCTTCTAGGATATCCCGGTGTGTTAGCCCAAGGAGCCTCGCTGTTCCTGCAGACCAGGCATTGCTATGGGTGGGGGGGCGCGCTCCCTGTTCGGTGTTTGTGGGTGCCTCCCTCTGCAGCCGTATTCACGACAGGACCCCCCTTAAAATGCGGGAGCCCAAATGTTGACTAGGACGCGGTCGTTTGGCCACCACTGTGGATGGGGTTGGTGAAATAGGAGCCCTTTAGTTTTATAAGGTTGCGATCCCAAACACACACTTATTAGGCTGGAAGCCCCCGTTGAACACTGCGGGACTGAACTTTGGAGCAAATGCGCATCGGGTGGCGTTGCACGTTTGTACTCTTTAAGACCAGTAATTGGTGAGCTTTTAGAAAGAGCCAGCGTGGCGTAGTGGTTAGAGCGTCGGACGGGGACTCGGGAGATCCGGGTTCTAGCCCCCGCTCGGCCATGAAGCGCACTGGGTGATTTTGGGGCCAGTCGCTGACTCTCTCAGCCTAACCTATCTCACAGGGTTGTTGTGAGGATAAAATGGAGAGGAGGGTAATGTAAGCTGCCTTGGGATCCTTGTAGGAAAAAAGGCGGGATATAAATATAATAAATAAATAAGTCACAATCCTATGCTGATTTAGACAGAAAAAAGGCCTACAACGCTTGGCATGCCCCAGCCAGCATAGCTGGCTGGGGCATGCCAAGCGTTGGGCCTTTTTTCTGTCTAAGCCGGCATAGGATTGTGCCCTTAGAGATGCTGAGCTTATAAAAGGTGCAGTTACTTTCAGCGTAGATCTACGTTTTAATGCGCATCCCTTTTCAAAGCTTTGTGTTCTGGCTACTCCCCCCAGATCCTGCATGGAGGTTCCCAGAAGTCCCTTCCTTTTTTTTTCTCTGCTGCTGCTTGTGGAGCTGACTTGGGGCCTATTGCTTTTGCCTGCTCCCAGCTTCCTTCCAACAGCGGCCCGGACTCTCAACAAGGTCACTCTCGAGGCAGCTCTGCAAATCCACCAAATTTCCTGTGGTCACAGTTCTTTTTTTTTGCTAGTCACCTGTTCACACACGTAGTCATTTGTGGCCCACTGGCAACATGAACAGAGCAGAGCTGGTGGTGGGCAGACGGGGTGCTTCTTTTCTAGCTTATGAAAGCATTCTTGCCTGTTCGCCCCAGGGGCACTGCTTGGTCACCCTAGGTGAGTGGCTGTTTACAAGCCTGATCTGGGGAGAGGGGGAGGGGTGTCATTGTGACAAGCCAGGAAGTATCCTGGGGTGGGGTCATAAACCCGGGTGATCAACTGCCCATCAGTGTACACCACCCTTCCCCAACCTGCTGCCTTCCAGATGTGTTGGACGGCAACTCCCATCATTCCCAAACCCGCATGGCCATTGGCTGGGAATGATGGGAATTGCAGTCCAACCACATTTGGAGGCTATCGGGTTGGAGAAGGGTGGTGTAGACCAGGGATGTTGAAGAGTCCTTGGTCTCGAGTCACGAGTCGGGTCACGAGTCTTTGGACCCGAGTCTCGAGTCCGAGTCCTTGGTCCAAAATGGTGACTCACGAGTCAGGAGTCACTCCCAAAGCTGACTCCACCAGTCCCTATTAAAATCAATGGGGGGTTTTCCCAACAAAATAAGGCTACTTCAGATGTGTGGCTTAAATAAATTCTAGGCACAAGTGTGCCTTTTTATTTCAAAACTCTGCAACTGATTTTGGCAAGAGCAGACCAGGCAGACAAACCCAAAATAACCAGACAGGCCGAGGAGGCAGGGAACCCCAAAGCAGGCAGGCAGAGGCAGCCGAACCCAAAATGTCTGAAAGGTTGCATTTTAGGAAAATGATTTAAAAAAATAAACTTGCTGTACTTCCTAAAACCTATCCATGTTGCATTTGAGGAACACGATTTTGGAACACGAGTCCTTGGTCTCGAGTCCCGAGTCGAGTCTTGAGTCCCATTAAAAATATTGGGACTCGAGTCCGAGGGGGGACTCAGTCCGACTCACGAGTCGAGTCCTGGAGTCCGGGTCCCCATCCCTGGTGTAGACCCAACAGTTCTCAACCTTTTTTTTTTTTTTGGAAAATTGCTCGGGCGTCTTGGCAGACCACTTAATGAACTTTTTGTTGTTCTCCAAATCAAAGCAGATACAGAACTGGTACTTTTTAATAATTGTCGACTTGCCTTTCTGATGGGACGGATGTGCCTGGTTGGAGGAGTGGAGTTCTGTGAATTCGGGTGTAGTGTTCGTCAGCTTTAGCCTTGGGTCAGGACAACAATTGTCTAACCTGGTGGGGAGCAACCGTAGTTTGGGGGCAGATCCTTAAGCTGCACCAGTGCTGTATTACGAAAATTGCGGTCCGCGGCGCCTGGGCCTACTTAGCCTGTTTGATCATCTGGCCCTGGTCAAAATGGCCTCCATCATCAGAAAAACAACGAATCAAGTGCAGGAGCATGTGTGGATATTCTTGTCTATTCTGCATCCTTTCCACGGACCACGTAAATGGGGCTTCTGGACCACAGTTTGAGAACTTCTGGCGTGGGCAATGGCTGAGCTACGTGACCAGAGTCCTGACTCACTGCCAGGGATGGGTAAACCTGTCATGTTTGGTTTTGCTCACGTTCTCATTTTTCCATCCTTAAGTTCATTTCATCTGGTTTGTGCATCAGTTTGCAGCTTTTAAGAAGTCCACACAAAATTTCATCCCATTTTTTTGGTCCTCATCTCCCTAATACAGTAATACCTTGGATTGCAAGTACGGTAACTTAGTCTGAGAGCGTTTTGCAAGACAAGCAAAGAAATTTAATTTTTTTTGACTTGATAAACAAGCAAGGTCTTGCAAGACAAGCCGTAGGGATGTAACCGCTCGCCTCGAGTGGGCATAGCGGGCCGAAATCGGCCCCGCTCACGCCCGCCAGAGATTCGCTTTGATATAAGAGTGTTTTGGATTACAGGCACGATTCCGGAACAAATTATGCTTGCAATCCAAGGTATTACTGTATACATCTTCTTGTGCTCACCTTTTCCTAACTTGTGTATCTTTTGCAAGCTTATTTCCCCCAATATAATGCGGGTTTGTACATTATTTTCAGCAATCCATGCATTTTTGTCCTCCGTTCCCCCTAAATGTATAAATGTTTAGATTGGAGATCTGCATTTCAAAATCAGTAAAAGTGCAAATGTTGGAGTACAGCTGCATTTTGGTTTGTGTCTTGGTTGAGTACAGGACGATTTGGGTAACTTCTCGCATTAAAATACAAACTGAATGAACTTCTGCCCCCCCCCCCCGTCCCTACTCACTATAAAGCAACTTCCTATGTTCCTGGCTATGTCCCTGTTTGCCCGCTTCTCAGGTGGGAGCAATTATAGCGGAGTGTGGCCAAGCAGGGGTTTGAAACCAGTTTCTCTGATCTTCTGATTTGGTTCAGCTCCAGGAAGAAGTTATCCTGAAGGAGCTTGAGAATGGTAGAGCGTACGGGGCATAGAAAACAAGGATGCTTTTGCCCTGTAATGATCCCCCATCAGGATCTGTGTAGAATTTTTTTAAAAAATCCTTTTGGTACTTGTCAATAGTGAGGTGAAGCGCGGGTAGAATCATAGAATAGAGTTGGAAGGCCATCGGGTCCAACCCCCGGCTCAATGCAGGAATCCAGGTTAAAGCATCCTTGACAGATGGCTGTCCAGCCGCATCTTGGATGCCTCCAGTGTGGGAGAGCCCACGACCTCCTGAGGTCATTGGTTCCATTGTCGTATTGCTCTGACAGTCAGGAAGTCTTTCCTGATGTCCAGGCAGAATCTGGCTTCCTGTCACTTGAGCCTATGATTCTGTGTCCTGTGCTCGGGGATGGTCGAGAAGAGATCCTGGCCCTCCTCTGAGTGACAACCCTTCCAGTACTGGAAGAGTACTATCATATCTCCCCTCTGTCTCCTCTTCTGAAGGCTAGACATGCCCAGTTCTTTCAGTCTCTCCTCATAGGGCTTTGTTTCCAGTCCTCTAAGTATCTTTGTTGCCCTCCTCTGTAGCGCTGGTCCAGGTAGATCGACCAGTGGGCTGACTCGGTATAAGGCAGCTTCCTATGTTCCCATGCTTACCTGACCCTTCTGACGGCATGCCGGGGATTCAACGGAGCTGCCCCCAAGCTTCGGTTGCTCCCCAGCAAGTTTACACAATTGACCTTCGAACTGGAGATCGCCTGGGATTGAGCTTGCTACCAGGGATACGTGAGGAATCCGTTGGGGGTACGTGAAAATCCCATCAGGTTTTCATGATTCGACCCCCCTGAATTCCAGTTCGCTGGACACGCATTGGTGCCGACTCGCCGCGGAGGGAGTCAAGCCAGCTCGCGGACTTCCGCCTGTCAGACGGACTGCGATTTGCGTGTTTGTTTTCAACTGCCACCCAAAAAGAAGGTGGTTTCAACGCGGCTTGTGTGATTTGTGCAAATCACGGTAGAGCCAAGTGGTTTTCGGGCGCCGTTTTCTGCAAATTTCATTGGTGGTTCAAAAAAATATTAAATACGCAAATTGCAGTCCGTCTGACAGGTGGAAGTCGGTGAAAAAATACTCAGTGTGGTCTACTTCTGATCACCGGATCGGAAGCGGGCAGGAAATCACCGAGCACAAATGAGCTGGATTTCCCTTTTTTCAGTATATCCCTTCTTGCTACCTACTTCGTGCAAAGCACAAGGACTCTACTACTGCACTGTGTCACCTGCCCAATGTGTGTCCCTGAGCCGAGGCCGTGCCAAGCCATCTGAGCCGAGAGGGTACTGCCTTCTGTTTGGAGGTATGATGCGGGGGTGGTCTAATCCAGTGGTGTCCCCTTGATCGAAGAGACTTCCCCTCCTATTTTGTACATGTCGTATGAGACGGAAGAGGGGGCTAAAGGACAGAAAAAGGCCCCTACAAGGTGCGAGCGAACGCCTGGACTTGTGCTCCAAAGCAAAGGAATGCTGCGTGAGACCAAAGTTCACTCCTTTGCTTTCTGGGAGCCTGAGTCACCCTCCTTTTCCCAGCGACCTCTGGCCTTTGGAAGGAGGGAAACCGCTCTGCTGTGCAGGAGGGCGCATCACCTGTCCTTGGCTGCAGGGATCGGGAAGGAGGCTTGGCAGGTGTGCCTCCCCATGTCTGTGTTCTTTTGCGGGTTTCTCCCCCGCCCTTGAAGCGCTCCGCGATTGGCTTTTTAGACAAAATAAATTGGAAATACAATTGAAAACCGCAGGCAAACAGTATGGTAGAAGCAGGAAAATCTAAAGAGAGAAGTGTGAAAGCAGCTAAGAGTGCAATCCTCTGCCAGTTTAGACAGAAAAAAGGCCTGACCGGGGCATTATGGGAGTTGTAGGCCTTTTTCTTTTTCTTTTGTCTAAACTGGCATCGGATTGTGCCCTTAATGGATTAGCTTAAGAGGCCTGATATAGATATACAGTAATACCTTGGATTGCAAGCGTAATTTGTTCCGGAACCGTGCTTGTAATCCAAAACACTCCTATATCAAAGCGAGTCTCTGGCGGGCGTGAGCGGGGCCGATTTCAGCCCGCTATGCCCGCTCGAGGCGAGCGGTTACATCCCTACGTTGATTTGTATTGCAAGACGTCGCTTGTTTATCAAGTCAAAATTTATTTAAAAAAATTGCTTGTCTTGCAAAACGCTCTCAGACCAAGTTACTTGCAATCCAAGGTATTACTGTAGATATGAAAATACATTCTTTACCTTTGTGCTGAAATGAGATCAATGTAGATACCAGGTGGCTCACCCTGCGGGAGGGGGGAATTTACAAAACCAGACTTGCGAGTGCTGAACCAGGGAGAAGATCGTGGAGATAGGAGACCTTGATTCAAAACTTCCCCGGCTGCAGTGGGTCCAAGGCTGTAGAGATATTCTTGCCGGGCTAAATCCGCAAGGGCTTTGTGCGAGAAATGTTCGGCAGGCGACTTGGCGCCTGCGGTTCCAGTTACCTTTACCTGCTCACCAGCCAGCTGCAGTTGTTCCCACCCTTACGGAGTGCCCGGGAGGCGCCGGCATTGCGTCCGTGTCGGCTGAATTTGTTCACGTGAAGCTTTTCTTAAAGCGAAGCGGCTGGAGAAGAGAATAGGGGGAAGCAGGCCTCTCAATTTCACAGAGAGGGCCTGTCAGTAAAATGCCAGTTTTACAAATACAGGACTGCAAGCGCACCTTTAACCGGGGGTGGTGGTGGTTTAAGGCCAGCTCAGGTTCGGAAAATAAATATACGGCAGCCGGTTTATTTTGTGCGCAGCCGTAAACCACTTGCTCAAGGGAAAAGAGAGAGAGAGAGGTCTGACTCAGTTTATGGCAGGTTCCTGTTTCAATGAGACCTTTATTCACAGCTGTGAGTTCTAGAATCTTAACCTTATTTTTAGGGGAAGAAAGAAGCATAGGTCTGTACTAGAGCCCCTGCTTTGCGGGCCGAAGGTCCCAGGTCCTGTCCTCGGCACCTCCAGTGAGGGCTAGGAAGGAACCCTGCCTGAAACCCCGGAGAGCCATTGCTGCCGGGTCAGCGCCGACAATGCTGGGCTAGATAGACCAGTGGCCTGACTCAGTATAGCCTCGTATGTTCCCATGATGTTCTATGGGCGTTGGATAAGACTGGGCGTTGCATCCAGAATCCATGTCAAAGGAGATCAATTGTATTTGGGATCAATTGTGTGAATGGGGTAGGTAGGTGAGAGATGTTGCAGACTGGGGTGGATGTCGCCTGAAGCTGGAGGGTGGGCAGAACTTGGCAGGACATTTTAGCCTCAACTTCTGATCACCAGAAACCTCCCCCCCTGCCCACTTTGATGCTTTGGCACACTCCCTGAGCTTTTTTTTTTATATGCAAGTATTTATAAATTACTTATGGCTATTTATTTATTTATTTATTATATTTATACCCCACCTTTTTTTTTCCTGCAAGGAACCCAAGGTGGCTTACATAATCCTCCTCCTCTCCATCTTATCCTCACAACAACCCTATGAGGTGGGTTAGGCTGAGAGTCAGGGACTGGCCCAAAGTCACCCAGTGAGTTTCGTGGCCGAGCGGGGGACTAGAACCCGGATCTCCCGAGTCCCAGTCCAACACTCTCACCACTATGCCACATTGGCTGTGGATTGTTTGGTGGCTTCCCAGCTTTTGTATTGGTTCTTCTCCGTGCCTTCTAATAGGTTGAAATGCCTCTCCTAAGACGTAATTACTGGCAGTAAAGAGCTTTATGCTGGAACAGACTGGTATTTTGGCCCCACCCCTTTTGCCTTTGGCCCCGCCCACCACTGATGTGCGGCCCCCGAGAGCTTCTCTGAATTGGAATTTGGCCCTCGGGCGGAAAGAGGTTCCCCACCCCGGCACAGAATATAGTGTATCTACATATCCACAAGACGGTAGCTTGCCTTTTTTACGCTTTTCTCTGCAAACCGCAAGGTTTGGGAATGTGGGTCTCCCAGGCTTTGCCCACCTTTCTGCTGCGCAACGGTCTCTGCGACTGCATTCAGACAACACGATAACCCACACTCAAGGGTTGAATGTGGGCTGAGCGTGGGCTGTTGTTGAACCGTGGGTTGTTGTTGAACTGTGGCCTTTCATGTCTGAACCCAGCCGCGCTAAGCCATGGCTTGTTACCTATGAACTACCCACGAAGAGAACCCATGGTTTGTTGTTCGGTTGTGAACTGTGGCTTGCTCATCATGGTTTGTTATCTCAGCTGGGTTCAGACAAAGCGATAACCCACGGTTCAATGACAGCCTACACCCAACCCTTGAGTGTGGGTTATTGTGTTGCCTGAACCCAATCATTCTGTCCCTTGTTGTATCTACCAGGCAGGAATTGAGTGGGATGTATTGTAAAGCACTCACCCCGTTGCTGTAATTCTGTGAAGTTGGCCTTTCTTTGAACCAGCACCTGCAAGCCTGCGAGCCAAAGGGACAGAAAGCATTATACCTTGGAGTCATTTTGTTTTAATTAATGCGTTCCTCCTAAATTGGCATTTCTAGAGAATTGACTTTTTCTCAACCCTCGGAGTCATTAAGTTGTCACCCGTGTATGACTGCTGCTCTGTAATTTTTGTTGCTGTAATTAAGCTGTTGGAGCATTTACTCTTGCGCGGTGACGCTGCAGACTACTTAAAAATTACACTAGCCCTTTGAGCATTGTAGACATTGGGAGTATCAGTGCTGTTTGAATGTGCCATCTGTTGGCGCTTCTGTAAAGAGGTGTTGCAGGCGGAGGGAAGAGGGAGACGCATTAAAAGCATCTCTAGAAATGACAAAACCAGGAAAATGCTGGATGGCTTTCAATACGCTATATTGGGTAGCTCTTGCCAAATTTCAGTCATAATTTAAGATACTACTGAATGCACCATTCCATATAGCAGTTTGGACTTATGGCTTCTTCAAAATAGTTTTGGTGGAGGATTTATAGTCAACCACCACCACCACCACCACTACTACTACTATTAATAATACCGTGTTTCCCCGAAAATAAGACCTACCCCGAAAATAAGACCTAGTACTATTTTTGGGAATTGCTAAAGTGTAAGACCTACCCCGAAAATAAGACCTAGTGTGTTTTTCTGAGCCAAAAAAGATATAAGACAGTGTCTTACTTTCGGATGATGATGATGATGATAATAATAATAATATCCGTTTCTATACCCCCCAATAGCCGAAGCTCTCTGGGCTGTATAGAGCAATTCACAAAATACAAAATTCCCTTTTCCCTTCCTTTTCTTCCTTTTCCTCCTTATTACTGCAGCTATTACCGCTATTTGTACAGTGCCAAAACGGAAAACGCCTGGTCCACCTTCCGTTTGAGAATGGCTTAATACAGAGGTATACAACCTCAGGCCTCGGGGGGGGGGCAAATCCAGCCCTCCCTCCCTCCCCTGATAGTTTGGTGGCTTTTGTGGAGTTTCTCCCCCCTTCTAAAAGGTTGAAATGCCTCTCTCAAGAATTTGTTACTGGGAGTAAGAGCTTTAAGCTACAATATGCTTGTATTTTGGCCCCACCCCTTTTGCCGGTGGCCCCACCCACCACTGGAATGCGCCCCCCCCCTTCACTGAATTGGAATTTGGCCCTCAGGCTGAAAGAAGTTCTTCTGCTCTTCTGTTTCATAGATTTTGGTCAATAGCTGTGTGTGTGTGTGTGTGTGTGTGTCTGCCTGCGTGTGCATGCGTAGATGTGTAGGTAAAGTTTTATAAAAAGAGGAGCAGGGAGGTGAAGCCACAGAAGATGCCGTGGATGGCTAGCCATGTGGCCACAACACAGCCATATCCCCTACAAGGCAAGCTGGTGACTCGGGGCGCAATCCTACGTACGTTTAGACAGAAAAAAGTCCTACAACTTGTTGTAGGACTTCCCCCCCCTGTCTGAACGGGCATAGGATTGCGCCCTCAGTGACTCCATGGAAACCTATATATTCAGCGTAGCTCCTGTGCCAGGCTATGTACCAGTGACTTGTGTTATCTTCAAATTCTGTGACCGTGGGGGGGGGCTCCACGGTCCCCAGCCGAACACCAGGCGGGCTGTGTGTGCTATACACAAAAGTGAGCGCCAGTGTGGGTTAGTGGTTAGAGCGTTGGACTGGGATGATCCTGTGATCCGGGTTCGAGTCCCCACTCGGTCATGAAGCTCACTTGGTGACGTTGGACCAATTGCTGACTCTCAGCCTCACCTACCTCACAGGGTTGTTGTCAGGATAAAATGGAAAGGAGGAGAATCGTGTACACCACCTTGGGCTCCTTGTAGGAAAGGCGGGATGGGATATAAATGTAACAAAGAAATAGGATTTGTGCGGCGTTGACAACTTGACTCCCAACCCTTTAGCCCATGCACGCAGACGTGACTTCGCACATTGTGGCAAAATGGAGTCTGGCCAGCTCGCACGTGCGTGTTTTGTGTCTTGGCGGCTGCAGGGATGCGTGAATGAGCCATCGTAGAACACCGCAAACTGTTCAGGTTGCCTCAAATGTCTCCGCTTGCCAGCAGAGCCGGCTGGCACGTTGTGCTCCGTGTGTGCCACTCGGAAGTCTGACTTGTGTGTGTTGTTTTCGCGCAGATGGTGATGGAGTTTCCCGATAATGTGCTTAACCTTGATGGGCATCAGAACAACGGGGCACAATTGAAGCAGTTCATACAGGTATGGAATTGGCGCGCATGTCGAGATACAAGCACCAGATGTTCCTCTGGTGGTCGCTCTTCTGAAACAACCATTAAAAAACACACGTTAAAAACATTTTAAAGTACCTTTTAGTCTGATGGGGAATAAGCCCGGTCTTGCATTTCCCTGAAACTTTTCTTTCCATAGCGTTCCAGACAACACAACCTGTCGCCAGAGATGTTGAAGAATCCTTGGTCTCGACTCACGAGTCGAGTCACGAGTCTTTGGACTCGAGTCAGAGTCCTTGGTTCAAAATGGTGACTCACGAGTCACTCCCAAAGCTGACTCCACGAGTCCCTATTAAAATCAATGGGGGGTTTTCCCAACAAAATAAGGCTACTTCAGATGTGTGGTTTAAATAAATTCTAGGCACAAGTGTGCCTTTTTATTTCAAAACTCTGCCACTGATTTTGGCAAGAACAGACCAGGCAGACAAACCCAAAATAACCAGGCAGGCAGAGGAGGCAGGGAACCCCAAAGCAGGCAGGCAGAGGCCTTTGTCTTGGACAATTCAACTGTTGAACTGGTCAAGAAGAGACCAGGCAGGCAGAGGAGGCTGGGAACCCCAAACAGGCAGGCAGAGGCAGCCAAACCCAAAATGTCTGAAAAGTTGCATTTTAGGAAAATGATTTTAAAAAATAAACTTGCTGTACTTCCTAAAACTTATCCATGTTGCATTTGAGGAACACTCCACTGGTGATGAACTTGCTGGAACCAGAAACACACTCAGAGCAGCCGCACAGAGTCCTTTTTCTGCCTCTCCCAAGTACGCAACACATCAATCAAAATAAATCTTGACACACTGTTGGGGCTGCACTCCTGGTAGCCGTCCATAGTGGCCGAGCAGCGGCGCACCTCGCTTCCACGCGCTCTTCGCCAGCAATCACGCTCCTCTCCACTCCTTCTGGCACAGCCCAGGGATGTTGAAGGGTCCTTGGTCTCGAGTCCCGAGTCGAGTCTCAAGTCCCATTAAAAATATTGGGACTCGAGTCTGACTTGAGTCAGAAGGGGGACTCAGTCCGACAGTCGAGTCCTCGAGTCCGAGTCCCCATCCTTGCCTGTCGCTCTGCAAAAGGGGTTCCAGTTGAGCAGCCTTCCAAGAACTGTACATACTGGCTGAGTTCAGGCAACACGATAACCCACACTCAAGGGTTGAGTATGGGTTGAACCGTGGGTTGTTGTGTTGTCTGAACCCAGCCGAGATAACCATGGTGAACAACCCACAGTTCACAACCCAACAACAAACTGTGGCTTCTCTTCATGGGTTGTCCATGGTCAAGAAGCCATGACTTGTTAACGCAGCTGGGTTCAGACAACACGATAATCACATTTCAACAATGGCCCACACTCAACCCTTATAGTCATAGTTATGGTCTCCCAAATCTTATCAACCCACTAGTTGATAAACAGGGATGCAGTAATGGCCACCAGTTTGGACAGCTTTAAAAGGGGATTGGACAAATTCATGGAGGAGAATAAGTCTACCAATGGCTGTTAGTCCTGATCGGCTATATGCTACCTCCAGTATCAGAGGTAGTATGCCTGTGTACTCCAGTTGATGGGGAACATGGGAGGGAAGGTGCTGTTGCACTCACATCCTGCTTGTGGATTTCTTGTGGGCTGAACTAGATCAGTGTTTCTCAACCTTGGGTCCCCAGATGTTTTTGGCCTACAACTCCCAGCATGCCCCAGCCAGCATAGCTGGCTGGGGCATGCTGGGAGTTGTAGGCCAAAAACATCTGGGGACCCAAGGTTGAGAAACACTGAACTAGATGGACCCTTGGCCTGATCTAGCAGGGCTCTTCCAATGTTCTCATGAATTTGCAGCTGTATACAGTTGCTTAAGAAGGTGTTTATACCATCTTATTTTTAACTCGTCTTCTCGATGTCCCCCTCCTGCAGCGGCACAGCATGCTCAAGCAGCAGGATTTGAACATTGCCATGATGGTGACATCGCGTGAAGTCTTGAGCGCACTTTCTCAGCTTGTCCCATGCGTTGGCTGCCGTCGTAGCGTGGAGCGGCTGTTTTCTCAGCTCGTCGAGTCGGGGAATCCTGCCCTTGAGCCCCTCACAGTGGGGTCGAAGGGAGTCCTTTCCGTCACCCCGAGCTGCATGAGGGACGCAAAGAAGCTTTATACGCTCTTCTATGTGCATGGGTAAGTTCGAGGGGGCGCAGGGCCACTGAGAGAAGTGTTGGTCACTAGGCTATGATTTGGCCTATGGTGGGGGTGTTGAACCTCAAGCCGACACACCAAATCTGGTCTGCCCGGTGTCTCCAGATGGCCACCCCCACTTCTGCTGATCAACAGTCATTTGGTGGTTTCCTATCTTTTGCGCTGTCCCCCCCACCCTATGCTAACAGGTTGAAATGCCTCTCCGAAGGCTCAGCTGCTGAACTTTTAAGTTAAAATATGCTGGCATTTTGGCTCCTCCCCCTTTGCCACGCCCCTTTTGGCTTTGGCGCTGCCCACCACCGGAACGTGAGCTTCTCCGACATTGAATTTGAATCTCACGCCGCAAGGGGTTCCGCACCCCCACCCACCCACCCCCCAGCCTACGGCGTGTCCTAGATGGAAACATTTCTTAGTGAAAAGAACAGAGATGTGGGAGGGAGGAAGGGAAAACACACAACCGTTGATGTTTGTGGAAGCCTGTCGACAGCTACGCTTTGCTGTGTAACCTTGTAAAAAGTTATAGTGTACCATTACATTATATGTATACCATGTACATTACATTAATTACGTGTAAGGCATTAATTACACGCAATACACTACATGTAATACACTGTTATGTATTATTATGTATTAACAGTCTTCTGTAATGTTGGCTTATGTATTATGTACCATTACATGTACATTACATTGATTACATGGACTGTACCTAATACATTATGTATCAACAACCCTGTGTAATGTTGACTTATTTCTTACCATGACTCCTGTCGTTCTTTGCATCCTTTAAAGGTCCAAATTAAACGAGATGATAGACGCAATTCCAAAAAGCAAGAAGAATAAGAGATGCCAGTTGCACTCCCTGGACACTCACAAACCCAAACCCTTGGGGTAAGTTTTATGGAAGCAGCGCCCTGTAAAGGTTGAAGGCAGCCCAGGTGACTCCTTGGGTGGGGCTCTTCCTGGTGGGCGGCTTGACCTGTCGGCTGCTGGAAGTGTTGGCAAAAATCGGAGGACGACTTGGGTAGGTTTTGGGCCCGACTAAGTCTGAAAACACAACAGAAAAAGCACGCTTCTAAATCAGCCTTCCCCAAGCTGGTGTACTCCAGATGTGTTGGACTAGAACTCCCAGCAGCCAGCATGCTGGGAGTTGTCGTGCAACACATCTGGAAGGCATCAGGCCGGGGGTAAGCTGCAAGAAACTAACTCTTTTTCCTAAGTGCCCAGGATATTCTTTGTATATTTTAAACCTGCGGGCATTGAAAGCAAAGTCGGATATCAAATCCAGCTGCTGCCGTCTCTTGATGGTGCCATCTGGGCCGGGGATTTGTCTCCATCCAGCACGTGTGAGCCGAGAAACGAGAGCCAAACCCTGGTGGCTTGATTTGGCCCCGTTCTGCTTCCGATGTACCCAAAGGACAATCCTGCAGGCCTAGCACCGTTTCACTTTGCAGGGGTGGTGGTGAGATTGTGATCGGAACTGATAGCAGAAGAAAGGGTTAACGCATCTCTTTCCACCACCCCCAACACACCCACCCACCCCATAGTCCCAATCCTGCTTGCATAGCTCCCCACTCCCGGACGGCTATTTGCTTAACAGAAATGAGCTACACGGCGCCACAGCTTGGCCCTTCGTTCCCATTCATTTCAACGACACTTCGTTCCCATTCATTTCAACGACACTTTGAGTCGTGGCTTACTTTTCGCAAGGTTTTCAGCCGGGCCTACCTGCAGCCGGGGTGGCCTGGATGATCAGGTGAAAGGGTGGCCTCACCTTGGATGTGCCGTCTAAAGGAAGAGTTGTCAAGAGCTGGGGGGGGGGGCGGCGGGCAGCGGGGAGGGCCTCGAGCACATTTATGTAGCTGTTACAATTCTTGTTTTAATACCGTGTGTAATGCTCCAGCGAAGGGAACGGTAGCGCCCCGAGTACAGAGAAGTTAGTTGCAGATAAGAGAACTAGTGAAGACAACAGGAAGGAGGAGAGCAAGTGTAGGATCACTTTCTGCTATGGACCTTTCCAGGAAGCTGTCAGGTAAATGGATTCGGGCCTGCGTTGGTTGGTTTTTGTCATTTTAATTAGATGCCTCTATAAAAAGGATTGTGCAGGTGTCGTACAAGATCAGTGAAAGCAGTCTTCTCCAACCTTGGGTCCCCAGATGTTTTGGCCTACAACTCCCAGCATGCCCCAGCCAGCTATGCTGGCTGGGGCATGCTGGGAGTTGTAGGCCAAAAACATCTGGGGGCCCAAGGTTGGAGAACCCTGAGTTAAAGCATAACCATGCCATCAAAATCCAACAACGGATCTTTAATACTCCAGGCCATGTACGGGAAGGGGTATAGCTCTCAAGGGAAGAGCAGTTTCTTTGCATGCAGACGGTCCCGGGCTCGATCCCCGGCTTCTCTAGGCAGGGCTGGGAAGGGCCCCTGTGTGAAACCCTGGAGAGCCCCTGCCGGTCAGGGCCGGCAGTACCGGACTAGATGGACCAACGGTCTGACTTGGCATAAGGCAGCTTCCTCAGTTCCATCATGAAAACAACAAAATACAGTAAACACAGTAAAAATAGAATGCATATAAGACCTTTGAAATGAAGAACTGGTGCCTGAGTTTCCCCTGTTTTTCCCTGCCCCCTCCTCCCTCCCAGCCTCTCTTCCTTTTGTGTCGTTTCTTTTTGATTGTAAGCCCGGAAGGCAGGGGACTGTCTCAGTGACTGGGTTCAGACAACACGATAACCCACACTCAAGGGTTGAATGTTGAACCATGGGCGGTTGTTGAAACGTGGGTTACCGTGTTGTCTGAACCCAGCTGCGCTAACAAGCCATGGTGTATTAGCCATGAACAACCCATGCAAAGAAGCCATGGTTTGTTGTTGGGTTGTGAACTGTGGCTTGTTCACCATGGTTTGTTAGCGTGGCTGGGTTCAGACAACACGAGAGCCCACACTCAAGGGTTGAGCATGGGTTGTTGTTGAACCGTGTGTTGTAGAAAATGTGGGTTATGTCTGAACCCAGCCAAGACAGCAAACCATGGTGGAACAACCCAAAGTTCACAACCCAACAACAAACCATGGCTTCTCTTCATGGGTTGTTCGTGGTTAGACAAGCCATGGCTTATTAGTGCAGCTGGGTTCAGACCATACGATAACCCATGTTTCAACAACAACCCACGGTTCAACGACAGCCCACACTCAACCCATACTCAACCCTTAAGTGTGGTTTATGGTGTTGTCTGAACCCAGCGATTGTTAATCTTTGGAAACTGCTCCTGGTAAGCCTCCCCCCCCAGCTGAAGAACGGGGTAAAAATACTGTAAATAATAACAAATAAATACAAATTGCGGGCTCTAAAAGCAACCAGCATGTCTATAGCAGGTGCTAAACCACCAATACCGCAGGGACAAAGATAACAAGAACTTTAAAAGGTCTCGGGCTGAAAGAGTGAGAGTGGGGTGCCGGGCGAGTGTCTCTGTGGAAAGCATTCCAGAATTGTGGTGGGGGTGGGTTGGAAATCCACGAAAAGGAGCTGCTTGCCAAGCCAAATTAAAGGTGTTGGTTTTGACCTTTAAAACCCTATATGGCTCCGGTCCAGTTTATCTCGAGCATCTCCAGCAACACCAAGTAGGCCGCTCAACAAGATCTGCCACAGATGGCCTTCTCCTTGTCCCTTCAGCCAGAGCAGCTAGACTGGAGGGGACTAGGAACAGGGCCTTTTCTGTGGTGGCCCCCCATACTGTGGAACTCCCTCCCTAGTGACCTCCGCCGTGCCCCCCGCCGTGCCCCCTCTCTGCTGAGCTTCTGCCGCTCACTAAAAACATGGCTGTTCAGGCGGGAATATGGGGTGGGCTAAGATTTTTAAAATTTTATACTGTTTTAAATGTATTTTATTCTGTATTTTATCATGTTGTACATCGCCCAGAATGGCTGATTTGCCGGCCAGATGGGCCTTCCATAAATGTAACAAATAAATAAATAAAAAATAACCTCTGCCGCATAGCTACCACCTGAATTTTTAGCTGAGGGGGCACCCGGAGAAGGACCTCCACAGATGACTTTAAGGCACGTGTAGGTACTTTGAGGAGAGGAGAGTAAAACCAGCCTTTCGATGCATGCCTGGAAGCTGTTGGGTTTAGCACATGATGCGTTCCGGTGAATCAAGCCCTTTTAATCTGGTTGACGTGTGGGGCTAAGCTTGTTTTTAACCTACGTGTCCTTCCCCCCGCCCACTCCCCAGGGGTTGCTGGATGGATGTGTGGGAACTCATGTCCCAGGAATGCAGGGATGAAGTCGTCTTAATCGACTCCAGCTGCCTCTTAGAAACGCTAGAAACGTACCTGCGGAAACACAGGTGAGTGCACGGACTCCAAGGTGCCTTTCTCCCCCTTTTCCCTCAGTACTGCGGTTGAGCCTCTCTGTTCAGCAAAGGAACGCGAAGGGTTTTGTGTAGACCGGAGGGTGGCGGCGGGAAGCAGGGAGGGGAGAGTCTGTGCCAGGAAAGGATAGCTTTGTTTCATGCAACAACACGTTTCTCTTTTGCGTCTGCGACGGCAGCTAAGCAGCTTATAGGCCGCTTCTGAGAAAGGCATGTTGCAGTCCGAGAATTCTGCTTTTGCGTACAATGCTTTTGCGTCCGTCTGGAGATTGGACGAGCTGACCTAAAGGGCCTTGGCGAATGAGGCAGATTTGCAGAAGCTGGTCCCCGTAGTACCGGGTTGTTTCGTGTGCGTTAAAGTGGCACACAAAATAGGTGTGTGTGTGTGAGCTATCCTATATGTGTTTAGATAGAAAACAGTCCTACAATCCTATGCATGTTTAGACAGCAAACAGTCCTATGATCCTGTGCATGTTTAGACAGAAAAAAGCTCTACAGATTCCAGCATTTGCTGGGGAATGCTGGGGGCTGTAGGACGTTTTTCTGTCTAAACATGCACAGGATTGCGCCCTTACTTTGTAAAATGAGGATTTGCAGAACTGGATGGGAGCTGTGGAAAGCTCTCATTGCCGGTGCTATATTGCTTCTTGGTGGCAGCCACTCTGGGAAGAGTGCTTCCCCCACCTTGCCACCTGAAATGATGTGCCAGGGGTTGCCCTGGGAAGCTTGTGCAGGCAAAGCACTTTTCTACATGAGGCACTTATTGTGCGCTCGTAATTCCCTACTCATGATCACGTACGGGTTCTTTAGATGATAATGTGACCCTCCAGTTTTGCTTCTGTTTTTAAACAGCACCTTTGGCTATATTTTTTTTTTTTAAAATTAGAGCAGGGAAGATGCGGTATCGTTTGTGAAAGCTAAAGGAAACACTTTTTCCGCTTGTGTATTTGCGCCATTCTGGTACACCACAGTGCCACCTAGAGGTTCTGTATCAGAAAGGCAGGAAAGGAAACACTGTCCATGAAGTGCTCGGATCGCAATTCTGCGACAAATCCCAAAGTAGATACAGCGGATTAAGGGTAGAAAAGCTCAAAGTCCGGGCCCTAATGCTGAGTGCCTACTTCTAGGTAATGCAGGATGCCCTGCTGGCACCACCTAAATTGTGTGGGCAACACAGCCCCTGCCACCTCTCTGCTGCCCTCAAAATGGTAAAAAAAATTATATATTTTGAGGGGGGAAAGCCTCTGTAGCAGTGACAGGCACCGTAAGGGTAAAAATTAGCTTGTTTGCGGGCACTTTGACTTTTGTGGTGTTCTGTACCTGCTACGGATGCCATCTTTAATTTAATTTTTTGTGCCGCAGAGACAATTCTGGCCGCAATTTCAGGTCTTGAGTTGGCAAGGTGCCCAAAGTCCGCCGAGCGCAAGTGGCGGGTCGGGTTTCTCAGTGTCACCCACCCCTACCAGATAGTGACGTCACAGTTGCCTTCCTCTCTTCTGCTAGAGCTCCTTGCCTTTGGGGTCTCTTGGTGGAAATTCTTTTATGCTCCAGTGTGTCCTTTCTCTCCCCGCTCCCCTTTTCAAAACAGGTTTTGCACCGACTGCAAGAACAAAGTCCTGCGGGCTTATACCATCCTTATCGGCGAACTGGACTGCAACAAAGAGAAAGGCTACTGTGCTGCACTTTACGAGGGGCTGCGCTGCTGCCCGCACGAGCGCCACATCCACGTCTGCTGCGAGACGGACTTCATCGCGCACCTTCTCGGCCGAGCCGAACCCGAGTTCGCAGGAGGGTATGAGTATGTAATTGGCTAGAGAGTGGGCTATCTAGCGCTTTTGCTTTCTTCTTAAAAAATAAAAACAAAACCCCCAAAACACAGTTACTGAATGTATATTTCAGCTGCGAGACATATACATTGTGTGTGTGCCTTCCGCGTCTCTCCCTCCGCTGCCTTGTAGGCCCCTGGAGTTGCGCACGCTTTTCTCACACTGGCGCTTCTTGAGTCGTGCAGGTTTCATGGTGGCAAATTGACGTGTGTGCGTGTGTGTGCTGGCTCACAAGCATAGCGAGAGCAATCTCTTCTAGGAGGATTGGAGTCTGACAAAGAAGAGTCAGGGAGTGGCTCCATTACTTTGTAAAATCTGTATATCTGTAATATATTACAGTAATGGTGGCTCCCTTACTGCTGGGGGCGGGCGAGTAGACGTGGCTCCCGTGTGACTGTGGCTCCATTACTTCTGAGTATCTGTAATATATTACAGTAATGGGTGGCTCCCTTACTGCTGGGGGCGGGCGAGTAGACCTGGCTCCCGTGTGACGGTGGCTCCATTACTTCTGAGTATCTGTAATATATTACAGTAATGGTGGCTCCATTACTGCTGGGGGCGGGCGAGTAGACCTGGCTCCTGTGTAATGGTGGCTCCCATTACTTCTGAATATCTACCTGCAGCAGTTCGATCACTTCATTTCCCCCCCAACTGATACCCTACTTCAGGGCTCAGCCGTTATAGCTTGTTTGGAATTTGTCATGCTGTGCAAAGAGGCATGGACTGAATTTTTTAAATTGTATTTTTTAATTCTATTTATTACATGGTCTGAACGTCTTAAATTGTATTTTTCTTACATTTTATATTCTGCCTTGTCTCTAATGCCAGGGGTTGGGTAACTGGCGACTCTTTAGATGTTTTGGCCTACAGCTCCCATCAGCCCTAGCCAACATAGCCAATGGTGAGGAATTATGGGAGTTGTAGGCCAAAACATCTGGACAGCCACCAGTTGCCCACCCCTGCTCTAAGGAGTCCAAGGGCTTGTACGTGGTGCTCTTCACCTCTTTGGCTCCTGGGCCGAAAAGGTTCAGTGCCCCTGTTCTAAAGAATAAGTACCAAAACAATTGTTGATCCCTTTATTTATCAGAGCAGGTTGCCTTTCTACTCCCTGCCCTTTTTTCATCATCATCATCATCATCATCATCATCATCATCATCATCATCATCATGATGTTTTTGGGTGTGACTCTGGTAGGGAATGCAAGGAGAATCTCTCTGTACCGCTTTTGAGCGATACGCTCCTCTGGTGAAATAGCCTGTCTGCAAACGAATAAACCTGCACGCACTCCTTTGAAAGGTGACTTGGTGGCCTGGGCTTCCCTTGTTGGCTTGAGCAGCTTCGCGAACCAGTTGCTTCCTCGTCCCCCCCAGCCAGCGTAACGGCACGGCAAAATTTTTTTGGGTGCGTGTGTGTGTCTGTTGAGGGCGTGTAAAATCATGGGGTGAGTGCTTGGCTGGAATCCATCATGGTGGCAGGTGGTTCTTGGTCTAGGACGGCCTTCCCCAACCTGGCGACCTCTGGATGTGTTGGGACTACCACTCCCGGCATCCCCCAGCCAGCGCTGCTGGCTGGGGGATGCTGGGAATGGTAGTCCCAACACATCTGGATGGTGCCAGGTTCGGGAAGGCTGGTTTAGGTCATGGAATCGAAAGACAATTTTATGGCTGTATGTTTTGTTTGTTTTAATCTCTCTTAACCCGCATGTGGCATGCATAAGTTTTGTGCCGTCGCCCATGATGCCTTGCCGGTAGCGTGCCGAGCCGGCCGCGTGCAAGACCCCCGGGCTCAGTTAGAACGAGCGGAAGCTGGAATTCCCAGGATGTTCAAAACGGCGGCTCTTAACGCTTATGCCTCCCCCCCCCCCGGATATAAGTTTTGAAACTGTCGCGGTGGTAATGCTAAGGATTTGAGGGGGTGCCGGGGCGGACACACCCCTGATTTCGAACTTGTGCTGTGCGAAAGCTGAGGGCTTCCCTCCCTGCCGGCTCTGAGAAGGATTTTTTTTTCTTTTTAAAAAAAAGATGGTGTTGCTTTCTGAATGACGAGAGCCGAAATACATCGGCTCAGTAATGGCGGCGCTGAAGTTTTAACTATAGATCGGTAAAAATATGCATGCAGTCGTGCTGCTGGGTAATTTTAGAGCCTGGACTTAATGGTCTCATGGGGGGGGGGATGGGGGGGGGGGCTTTAGGTGGCCATATGTCTTATTCCGTTTATGAAGCACGCAACAAACATTCCCACCACCACCACCTTTCCATGCTCGAAAACTGCTTCTAAATTCCCAATATGTTAGAACAGCCTCCACCAACCTGGCATCTCCCCCCCCCCCCCCACCGATGTGTTGGACTACAACTTCAATCAGTCCCCTGCCAGCATGGCAGGAGATGAAGAACCATGCTGGATCAGACCACAGGTCCACCTAGTCCAGTGTTCTGTTCACACAGTGGCCAACCAGCTGCCCTCAGGATCCCACAAGCAGGACCTGAGTGCAACGGCACCCTCCCGCCCATGTTCCCCAGCAACTGGTGTACAGAGGCAGACTGCCTCTGATACTGGAGGTAGCACACAGCCTATCAGGACTAGTAGCCATTGATCGCCTTCTCCTCCCATGAATGCGTCCAATCCCCTTTTAAGCTGTCTAAATTGGTGGCCATCACTACACCATGTGGAAGTAAATTCCATACCTTTAACTGTGCACTGTGTGAAGAAGTCCTTCCTGTGATCTGTCCTGAATCTGTTGGGTTTTGCATAGGCAGAACGAGATTACCACCTGACATCGAGATTATCACCTGACCTGGTGGGTGTCACTTGAGTTCAAGTACGCAAGGTCTCTGGTCATAAGACATGGTCTCGAGGTGATATGACTCAGCAGCCTTGAACAGGTTTTGGGATCAACATGTTGATGAATAAGTTGTACAACTGGGGTGAGTAATATCCTATTTATAGGTGCAGGGTCTGCGGTATATAAGCTAGCACACTTGCTGATAGCTTCCGTCATTCCGTCATACTTCACTCTCTCTTCTCTGCTGCTTGTTCGTCTCGACACGACATGTCTCTTGGACTTCTCTTCATCTAGCCTTACCACTGGGGTAGTGGATTTGAGTCTGCAATGATGTAGTGAGTAGAGATGCATTGCTTGCCTTAATCCCATGTAATTGGGTCTTACAAATAAACTCTTTAATCTTTATTAACTGCTGTTATCTCCTCCTTCCGCCTGCGTGACTGGGACTGAGGGTCATTGGCTAGGGGAGCTTTTGAACCCGGGTCAGTCCAACTCTCACATCTGGTTATGGGCCCAGAGATAAGGATCTGATGGTTATCTCAGATAAGGCATATAAGCCACAGAGACGCAGTACGGAGAAATTCGGCAGTTATAGAGTTAAGAGAAATGTTTACTATTTGTAAGAACGGTTTGTAAATAAACTGGGAAGGCGAAGGATGTTGCTAAAGCTAGAGCTGATAACAGCGGCTTGGAATGCAGCACAACGGAAAAATGCAGAACAGAGAGACGGAGGATTTTTCGTTTTAAAAGCAGCTGGAACGGAGGTGCCAAGCTTGCCAAATTCCGAGGCTACTGGGCAGCTACTAGGCTGAAAAGTGAACAATGCTGGACACAAGGATTTCGTTTTCCACAGCTTGCTGGAGTGATTGTCAAGGAGCTGTATCGGGCAAGGAAATATCTCCAGGAGGCTCTGTGTCTACTCATCAAGGCTACAGCAGGAGGATCATATTTCATTTACAGTTTGCTTCTTCACACAGCAGCGGATCAGCTATCTTTTGCATTATGTCAACAAGTGGCTTGGATTACAAATGCGTGGATTACGTCTGACGTGGGCAAAGCGTCTGGAGCGTCATGCAGCAAAGCAAAGTCACGTGTGACAGGAACGTATCTTGGGAAACCTGATACTACACGGGAAGCTGTATCAAACCAGCGGAGGCGTGGTTTTAAAACACAAGAAAAACAGCGCGGCAGTTTTGAACAGAGAAAGCTGTGCTTAAAATGAGAAGCTGTTCTTCATTTTCTTCATGTGAGATCACAGAAGAAAGGAGCTTGAAATCAGCAGGGGTGCTGCTGATGGAAAAAACTTTGTGTTTTAACCCAGGACATAACAAAATGGACACATTATTTTGTTGTGAGCAGAAAACGGTGGATTGTTTAAACGAAGCTTTTTGTGTGGACATAAATAAACAGGAAGAGGACTATGCAAATGGTCAGAGGTTTAACAGTCATGTTTTTGAAATGTATTTCTTGAAAGTTGGATAACTTGGAATCAAGAAAGTGTAATATATGCTCTGAAATGTCAGGAAATGTACTGAATGTATATATGACTTGAGTATATTGGATTTTTCTGTAGCAAAATGTAAAATACTGAATAATTAGTAGGTATGTTTATGTGGCAAAGCTAAGAGATGGATTATTTCTTTCATACTGTAATGATGTAATAAAGAAATGGAAAGTTGTACTGATGCAACTATAAAAGATTAAATGCTTATATGTACATGCATGCATATCACATGATTGTTTGATCATTTAGATTCACAGGCCTGTGAAAGAAAATGCAAACTGTGTTGTGGGGAAAGCATTGGGAAATTGTAATTTTCACATGAAAGGTAATTTTGTGCACATAAACAAGGGATGCTAGCTTCAACAGGTAAACTGGAAGGCAAGCTGAAAAACCAGTTCATTTCTTTCAATTTGTTCTTGGTAATCTTGTGGTACTCTGATAGTCTTTAGAGGAAAGGCACGTTATTTCATGATGTTAATTGATCAATACACTAAGTAGTGTATTGTGTACATGTTGTGTACAGGTTGTGTACATGTTAGATAGAAAACTGGAGTATTGAACAGAGTCAAGGTGTTTTGTGCTTGGGTGAGAACAAGCATATTACCCATGTTACCTATTTTCTTTTCAGATATGGGGAAGTTCAATTCAGTGCATATTTAGATGCATTTCTAACAGGATGTGATATTGAACACATGGATTGTGTGGAAGAGTAAACAAACACTCAGAAGAGGTGATACTAATTTGGATAATGAGGTTTGGGTAGAAGCTCTTAAATGTTTTGATTATGTACATGATAGAAGTTTTAGTTCTGTGTGATGAACTGTACACCTTATAGAAAGTAGTGTAGAAGGAAGAATCTTCTGGAGAAACATTTCAGGATCTTGGATCTGATATGTAGGTACATACACCTCAAAGTTAGAAGAAATCTGTAAGGGAGCTTACATGAAATTTTTCTAGAAATGAGAATATTGTGTTTCACATGAACAACACTTGGATAGTGAGATTATCTAGAAGTGTTTAGTATAATGCTGAATGAAAATGTGAGATCATTTTTCAAAATTAATTCTGTTAATGCAGGAGATGCATCAAGGTCAGAGTCAGAATAGAAAAGCATTTGCTGAAAGACAGTCAGGTAAATTTGACAAACTTTGATACACATTTGGTTTAGTGGAGACTAAACAAATGATTGTTCATCATTGGTGCAAATTCATTGGAACAGGAACCTGATAACTAATGAGGTAAGGAACAGGTGAGTCAAACAACCTGTGAGATATCAGGATGAATTTGCAGGGGAAAGCCATTTGAAAGCTCAAAATTTCAAAGAGGTGAAAAATTGTCTGTTAAGGAAGCTGAACCATAGCTTCAGGCTATGCAAGCTGAGTTGAATTCTTTGGATAAAGAACAAAACATGGAAGCTGGGGAAACAAACAGCAGTCCATGGAACTCATTGTTACCAGATAGATTTTTAAGTGAAAACTAACCAGATTGGAAAAGGTTAAGTATATGACAAATAGCAAGATTGGTTGCTTGTGATTTTTGCTCAAGTTAAAAGGAGCAGGATAATCATGAGATGAGTGCAACAACAATTTGCTTTGGAAACAGTTAGACTGATGTTTAAGAATGGAAGATGTATGGATATTTCACAATTGAAATATTGGAACATAAGCATTTTAAATGAGAGGAAGTCTTTGGAAAACTGTCTGAGGAGATTTTTCTTTAGGAAAAGCTAGAATCAGCTGGAGGCTGGAATTCTGTTTTGAACTCAAACATTGTTGATTTGAGATTTGCACAGAGAGGCAGATCAATGTTTGTTTGTTAAACAGGAAGAACGAGGACATAGACTGTATGTACTTTGTTTAGTTGGATGATCTATTGTTTTTTCTGGACAGATAAAAGCAATATGATATAATTGATCCAGGGTTTGGAATTTCATTGAATTGAAACTGATTGGTGGTGAATCAACTGTTTATTTGTAAATAGAAGTTGAAGGAGAACCAAGAGGGCAGTAACTTACTGCAACAAACCAGAGAAATATCATGGATGTGATTGAGAATTTGGAGAAAGTTAACTCAGTGAGAGACTCCAAATAATTGAGGATTTTCAAGCACATGCTGATGAAAAGCAGTTTGAATGCTACACAGGAGCATTGGGCTGTTGAGCTTTACTGTACAAGCAACAAGGCCAGATATTGCTGTCAGTGTAATAGGCAGACTGTTAGACCAGCAGGACGTGCTTGGAGAGCTCTGAAAAGGAGTTGAGTGTTATCTGGAAGGAACATCACACTTCAGACTAAGAGTTACAAGTCAGAGCACAGGTGGCTTACAGATTCACAGAAATGCCAGTTGTGGTTGTGATAGTAAGAACAACAAGAACACACCTGAAGTTTGTTATTTTTATAACCATACTTTGTTTGATTGATTTTTGTAGAAACAATCATCTAAAAGTTAGAGTTCAACTGAAGTTGAACTGAATGCATTGTATTATGTATTGTGCTATTATGCTATTGTAAAGCTTGAATAGTTATTGCATTTGTTTAAATAGTTTAAATTGTTAAAAATGTTTAAATGATGCTGGGATTGATGTGAAAAACCTATTACAGTTTTTTCAGGAAACCAAGGCAGGATTGCTATGCTGCAGGCAGATAGCAATACACAACGTTTTGGGTTTGCAAATAAAACTGTGTCATGAGGAGGAATACATCAGAAGTAATTTGATGGTGGTTCAAATTTCTGGCAGGTAAAGTCATTCCTGCAGAAGTTTTTTAATCAAAGTCCATAGATGAAAGAACAGCATCAGATGTCAACAAAGCTGTTGCTGTTGTATGAGGTAAATAACCACGTTCTGCGCAAATGCAAAAGCAGGGGGATGTTGGGTTTTGCATAGGCAGAACGAGATTACCACCTGACATCGAGATTATCACCTGACCTGGTGGGTGTCACTTGAGTTCAAGTACGCAAGGTCTCTGGTCATAAGACATGGTCTCGAGGTGATATGACTCAGCAGCCTTGAACAGGTTTTGGGATCAACATGTTGATGAATAAGTTGTACAACTGGGGTGAGTAATATCCTATTTATAGGTGCAGGGTCTGCGGTATATAAGCTAGCACACTTGCTGATAGCTTCCGTCATTCCGTCATACTTCACTCTCTCTTCTCTGCTGCTTGTTCGTCTCGACACGACATGTCTCTTGGACTTCTCTTCATCTAGCCTTACCACTGGGGTAGTGGATTTGAGTCTGCAATGATGTAGTGAGTAGAGATGCATTGCTTGCCTTAATCCCATGTAATTGGGTCTTACAAATAAACTCTTTAATCTTTATTAACTGCTGTTATCTCCTCCTTCCGCCTGCGTGACTGGGACTGAGGGTCATTGGCTAGGGGAGCTTTTGAACCCGGGTCAGTCCAGCTCTCACAGAATCTCCCACCGACCAGCTTCATGGGAGGACCCCGCTGGGTTCTAGTATCATGAGAGAGGGAGAAAAATGCCTCCCTGGTCCACTTTCTCCGATGCTGGGAGCTGTACTCACAACGCTTCCGGTGGGTGCGCTGGGTTGAAGGAGGCTGTGCTAGAACAACCACAAAACGATTTCCCAACCCTGTGTAAAGAAAAGAAAAGTAAAAAACAGGAATTCTCTGAGCATGGGCAGTTTTGCACTTTAAACTCGCTTAAATCGTAGCCCCGCAGTGATGGCTGGAATAAAATGGAGTTTGCTTCCACACCTGCCCCTCGCCCCCGGGTGGTCACCTGGGCCCCCCCTGAGCAGAGGGCCCCCGGACATTGGCCCCAAGGTCCAACCCTAGCAGCACCACTATATGCACGGTCCTCTTCCTGGTCAAGACATTGCTTCTGAAGGAAGGGTGCCTTGTTGGAGCGCCGCCCAGCCCGAGGTGGCGCCTTTGGGGATCGTCCTTCGTGCCGTGCAGCGACTCAGTGTGGCTTTTATACCCCCAGGCGGCGAGAGAGGCACGCCAAGACAATAGACATTGCCCAAGAGGAGGTTCTCACCTGCCTGGGCATCCACCTTTACGAACGGCTGCACCGCATCTGGCAGAAGCTCCGGGCTGAGGAACAGACATGGCAGATGCTTTTCTACCTTGGCGTCGATGCTTTGCGTAAAAGCTTTGAGGTATGGTCTGTGCTTTTCCTTCTTGCTGGCAACCAAGGCTTTTCAAGAGGCTTATAAATGAAGGTTTGTCCCTGCCTCTCTTGGACAGTGGTACACAGCTTGGCCACAGTGGTACAAGGTGCTAATAACCTCAAGGCTGGACTACTGCAATGCGCTCTTATGTGGGGCTGCCCTTAAGGCTGCTCCGGAAGCTGGAGCGAGTGCAGAATGCAGCAGCTCGGCTGTTGTCGGGAGCTGCCCCTTTTCAGCACGCAACTCCTTTGCTGAGGGAACCGCACTGGCTGCCTATTTGCTAGTGATGCTGAGTTTAAAGTTCTGGTACTAGTGTACAAAACCCGAAACATCTTGGGACCAGGATACCTGAGAGAGCACCTTCTCCCTTACTGATTTCCGAGCTTTTTGTCTTTTCTGAGCAGATGGCCGTGGAACGAGTGCAAGGCATCAGCCGGCTGGAACAGCTTTGCGAGGAGTTCTCCGAAGAGGAGCGGGTGCGGGAGCTGAAGCAGGAGAAGAAGCGGCAGAAGCGGAAGAACAGGAGAAAAAATAAGTGCGTGTGCGAGATCCCTGCTCCCGTGCAAGTGATGGAAGAGAAGGAGATGAGCGAAGAGAAGGTAAGGTCTGCTCTTCCATTCCGGAAGCTCGGATGATGGTCTGTAGTTCTGTATTTGTTCACGTCCAGTTTGGGCCCTGTTGAGAAACGGGCTTGAAACTTGCCAGCCTCTAGCAGAATGGTTAGATTGTCAGATGAGGGGGAGGCCCTGGTTCAAATCCCCGCTCGGCCCTGAAAAGCTCATTCTGTGATCTTGGACACTGTGTACCTCGCAGGGTGGTTATGAGCATAAAGTGGAGGTAGGGTGGGTGACGGGGAACCAAGAATGCCTCCTTGAGCTCTTTTGGTGGCATATAAATCCAATAAGAAAGAAACAGGGCTTCCGGCATCTTGGTCAGGTCAAGGGTCCGTCTAGTCCAGCAGTGTCTACTCTGATTGGCAGCAGGCATTCTGAGGCCTCTTTACTTAATGCCTTTTGCGCCCCCCTGAGACCTTTCCAACTGGAAGAGGCCAGGGACTGGGCCCGGGAGCTTATATGTGAAAAATAGGTGGTTTGCCGCACAGCTGATGCGGCTCCTTGAGGTGACTTGTCTGGAATAGGAAGCTGTAGCCTCTCCCATCCTGGGTGTGTCCATAGGCCGGACCTTCCCGGACCAAGTGCCCTCCAGAGGTGTGGGACTACAGCTCCCATAATCCCCCAGCCAGCTGGCTGTGGGATTATGGGAGCTGTAATCCCAACACCTTTGGAGGGCACCAGGTTGGTTGGGGAAGGCTACTGTAGACCGACGAACCCCGCACAGCCTTGTCTAGTACTTATGAGGCAAAGCGATAATGGCGACCTCAGACAGCAGCTTTAACCAGTGGAATGCAGAGGCAGTGTTAGGGGGTGGCCCACTAGGGATGGAGCCCTGAGTCTTTCATTTGGAGCCCCAAACCTCTGGGAGGCCCTCTGCCCCATCACCCTGCTGTCCAGGGGCACTTGATGAAATGCAGGCACAGGGGCCCTGATGATCTCTGCTGCGACTGATCCCCCTGGATGAGCTGGATTTTGGCCCACATGTACTTCCCCTCCTGCTGACCCCCACCCTTGAGTCTTTCTGCCTAAAGTTTTTTTTTCCTGAAATCAAATGTCCTCCTCTCCCCTTTTCATACATCCCTTTTTACCAATAGGGGTGTCCTTTACAGGGTCCTTTAAAGACACACACACACACACACACACACACACACACACACACTCTCACTCACTCACCACAGACTTTAGAACATACTGTATGTATGTATGTATTTATTTATTCATTCATTTACTGCCCAATAGCCGAAGCTCTCTGGGTGGTGTACAGCAATAATTAAAAACAAACTATAAAATACAGTTAAAAATATAAATAATAAAACATTATAAAAATTTTTAAAACCAATTTTAAAATATCTCTTAAACAAGTTAATAAAACACGACCGCTAAAAACAATTTACCACCCCACCATATACCATATATGTAACTTAGCATATGCAAATGTATGCATTTTTTTAATTTTTATTTTTTGTCCCGTGTGCCTGAGCCCCTGATCTTTTCAGTACCCAGCTCCGCCCCTGGTATGATGTTTAAATAAATCGGAGTTACGAATTTCCGTGTTAGTATACAGGGCTGTGGTTTGTCATGGACCTCCTTTTCAGTGCGATAGCCTTCGGCGAGCTCCTTTTAACCAAGCTGGCATCCTCCCTCGTACCTGCAGCACAGCCTTCCCCAACCTGGTGTCCTCCAGATGTTTGGGGCTCTTAACTCCCATCCGCCCCGGCAAGCATGGCCTACATCTGGAGGTTGGGGGAGGCTGCTTTTTAACTGACCCCATGTATTTATTTATTTATCTATCTATTTATTTATTTGTTATATTTATGAATCGCCCATCTGGCCAGACAACTGGCCACTCTGAGCGATGTACAATGCAATAAAATACAGGGAGGGACACACACACACACACACACACACACACACACTATAAAACACAATTAAAAATCCTAACCCACCCCATATTCCCGCCTGAAAAGCCACGTTTTTAATGCCCGGCGGAAGCTAATCAAGGAAGGGGCATGGCGGAGGTCACTGGGGAGAGAGTTCCATAAATTGGGGGCTGCTACAGAAAAGGCCCTCCTCCTAGTCCCCACCAACCTGGTTTCTCTGGCTGATGGGAGAGGGAGAAGGCCATCCGTGGCGGATCTTGTTGAGCGGCTTACTTGATGTTGCTGGAGGCGCTCCTTGAGATATACTGGACCGGAGCTGTACAGGGTTTTAAAGGTCAACGCCAACACCTTGAATTCGGCTCGGCAAACAGCTGGTAGCCAGTGCAACTCTTTGAGCACTGGAGTGATGTGATCACGCCGGCGGCGGCCTTTAACCAGGCGAGCTGCTGCATTCTGTACCAGCTGCAACTTCCGAACTGTCTTCCAGGGTAACCCCACGTAGAGCGCATTACAGTAATCCAGGCGAGAGGAGACCAAGGTATGAACCACTGACTTTCCATATGGTGGTAAAAGGAACAGCTCGAGTGACTCAATGCTGAAAACTTACTTTATTTATTATATTCATGTCCCTCTTTCTTTCCTGCAAGGAACCCAAGGCGGCTTACATAATCCTCCTCCTCCTCCTCCTCCATTTTATCCTCACAACAACCCTGTGAGGTAGCTTAGGCTGAGAGTCAGTGACTGGCCCAAAGTCACCCAGGGAGCTTCATGGCCGAGTGGGGACTAGAACCCAGATCTCCCGAGTCCCAGTCCAACACTCTAACCCAGGGCTCTCCAACCTTGGGTCCCCAGATGTCGCTGGACTACAGCTCCCAGAATCCCTTGCCCATTAGCCATGCTGGCTGGGAATGCTGGGAGCTGCAGGCCAGCCACATCTGGGGACCCAAGGTTGGAGAGCCCTGCGTCTAACCACTACGCCACACTGGCTCTGTTGCCTTCTGGAGAGTCCAGGCCCTGTCGCGTGTATCTGCCCCTCCGCCGCCCCTTTCTCTCTTTCGATTGCCTTTCACACTTCTCCTCTTTCCGTCTCCTTAAAAGGAAAACTTCTTGGAAAGTGGCTGTAAAGCCTGTGGCGGCGCGGAAGAGCGAGGCAGCTGCGTTGAAGTCATCGTTACCAACGAGAACACTTCCTGCACTTGTCCCAATGGTGGCACTTTACTGGGTTCGCCTAAAATCAAGAAAGGTACGTCAGGCAGCCCGCTGTGGGAGCCTTCTCTTCTGCTTTGGAGGGATTTTTTATCCGGGAACATTGGAAGCTGCCTTGTACTGAGTCAGGCCCTTGCTCCATCTAACCCAGTATTGTAGACACTGACCGGCAGCTTCAGCTGCCCAGGGTTTCAGACAGGATTCCTTCCTAGCCCTACCTGGAGATGCCGAGGACAGAACCTGGGACCTTGAACATGTGAAGTTGGTGCCCTTCCACTGAGCTAGGATCCTTCCCCTAAAAATAAAGTAAGGTTCTAGTCCTCATGGTTCTGAATAAAGGGTTGATTTAAACAGGAACACAGGAAGCTGCTGTGTACTGAGTCAGACCCTTGGTCCACCTAGCCCCAATATTATTGGCACTGACTGGCAGCAACGGCTCTCCAGGGTTTCAGGCAGGATTCTTTCCCAGCCCTACCTGGAGATGCCGGGGATCGAACCTGGGACCACCTGCATGCAGAGCAGGGGCTCTACCACTCAGCTACGGCCTCTCTTTACTACAGCCTACTCCCCACTATCTATAGCAGCCTTTCCCCAACCTGGTGCCCGCCAGATGTGTTGGACCGCATCTCCCATAATTCCCAGCCAGTGTGGCCACATCTGGAGGGCAGCAGGTTGGGGAAGGCTGATCTAAAATGTGGAGAGGTATGAACATCAGCGCCCTTCTCCGGTCGGTTCATAACGAAACAGTTTCCTGGCTCTGTTAGAACATCGATGCATTCTGAGCCACCCCCTGTGCACCTTAGGGAGCTCTTCAGAAATATACAGGAAGATGAATCATAGAAAAGTAGAGTTGGAAGGGGCCTACCAGGCCATCGAGTCCAACCCCCTGCTCAATGCAGGAATCCAGGTCAAAGCATCCCTGACAGATGTCTGTCCAGCCGCACCTTGAATGCCTCCAGATTGGGAGAGCCCACCGCCTCCCTAGGTAGTTGGTTCCATTGTCTTCTTGCTCTGACAGTCAGGACATTTTTCCTGATGTTTAGGTGGAATCTGGGTTCCCGTAACTTGAGCCCATTATTCCGTGTCCTGCAAACTGGGATGATCGAGAAGAGATCCTGGCCCTCCTCTGTGTGACAACCCTTTAAGCACTGGAAGAGGGATTCTTTAAGTACTGGAAGAGGGATTTTTGCAACAATGAATGCTCTTATTTATGGAAATGCTCGCCATTTATGTAAATGTTGCATTTCCTCTCTGGCATGTAAACATCCTATAATAGTTTCTGTCAAGCATTCTTCCCCTTCTTCTTTTTTTAATGCGACAATTAAAGGAAAAAAGCGTGTGAAATGGTTTAATATATATTCTTGTATGTGCAAATAGTTGCTGGAAGAAAAACAACAACCAGTAGCTGCTGTCGGTGGACGTCACAATAACCATGGCTTATTGTGACAGGAATGAGCCTAGCTAGCTCAACGCACTTCCCACCGCTCCTCTGGCATGGCTGTTCCAGTTTCAATTAACCACATTGCAGTGTTCCATCGACACCCTCAGCTGTGGTTAATCTTAATTGGGGGCTCACTTGAAATGAGCCAAATCCATAAAGCATGGTTTGAGGTTGGCTTCTTTCAAATAAACCACAGTTAAGATTAATGGCAGTTTGTTGTGTTGGAGAACTCAATAAGTTGTGGTTGATTGAAAATGGAAGCGAAAGCATTGCCACTCCCCTGGTTGCGCCAGGAGACACAAGCACATGAGCTGGGGCGGAGGGGGTGGGATCTAGGCCAGTTCCCACCATGATAAACCACAGTTTATTTTTCTACTGACATCCGAATGCAGCTTGTGGCTTGGAATGTGTTCAGTGCTCAGAGAACCTGCATTATTAAAGTTACCTTGAAAGGACCCTGGGATGTTCCCTTTTCCATTGTGATCAGTGGCATAAAAGGCGGAGCCGCCTTGTCGCTGGTTTGCTCAGCTAAGTAACCGTCTCTTCCCCCGTCCTCCATCCAGGTCTATCTGCGCATTGCAACGGCAGCGATTGTGGCTACTCCTCCAGCATGGAGGGCAGCGAGCGGGATCCCGAGAGGCTCGGACGTAGCTTGCACCGAAGGAATCTGCAACCACGATGAAAATGGTAGGCCTGGAGCAAGGGGCTGCCGTCGCACTGACTCCTCCCTGTTCTTCCGCTTGGACTTCTTTCCCACGTTCCCACTTCCCGGGGCCTTGGAACAGAGGGAAAAGGGGACCGCCCCGCTCCCTCTTCTTCCGTTGCTCTAGATCAGTGTTCTCCAACCTTGGGTCCCCAGATGTTTTTGGCCTACAACTCCCAGCATGCCCCAGCCAGCTCCAAGGTTGGAGAGAACACTGCTCTAGAAGTTTGCTTTGCTTCTTCCCTGCTGGTATTTTAGACACCTGGCAGACAGACACCCGGCCATTGCATTTCAGAATTTGCGGGGCCCGGGTTTGTTTTATGCTCTAGCTGTGTGAGTGAGCGGTTTAGGGACACTCTGTTAGATTTCAGTTCTGTAGTCATTTGTTGCTGAAATCCTTTAATTAATTTATTTTTTAAATCTGTCTGAAGGATTCATTGAATCAAAGGCAGGAAGGATGGCTCAGTTTAATAAGTCCTTTACCTTTGGTGGGAGGTTCAGGACAGATAAAAGAAGGACTTCTTCACACAGCACATAGTTCAGCTATGGAATTCACTCCGCAAGAGGCAGTGGTGCCCGCTAATGTGGATGGCTTGAAAAGGGGATTGGACAGATTCCTGGAGGAGAAGGCTATCAGTGACTGCTAGCCCTGCTGGCTACATGCTACCTCCAGTATCAAAGGCAGTATGCCTATGGTGCACCAGTTGCTGGGGAACATGGGCAGGAAGGTACCGTTGCACTCCTGTCCTGCTTGTGGGATCCCGTGGGCAGCTGGCCGGCCACTGTGTGAACAGAATGCTGGACCTGGTCTGATCCAGCAGGGCTCTTCTCAAGAAAGGCAAGGTGTCCCCTTTAACCCGACTACCTTCCTGTATCGCCTGATCAACTTCTTGCTTGGTCCCTGTATAGCAGGGGTGCAATACCCCGCAGCCTGCAAAGCCCAATCTGGCCCGTGGAGCCATGGATTCCTCCAAGCCCCCGCCCCCCCCGGAGGAATCCCCGCGACCATCTCTAATCTCAGGCAAATAGCGGGGACTCAGGCCAGCGTGCCTCTCTCAGTAAGGCGAGAGGCTAAAATGGGTGGGTGTAGTGACATCAGTGGGTGTGGCCAGGGCCACTGACATCATCCACCCCATGGAGAGCCTGCTGCAGTCCAGCCCCCACTGCACCCATATATTCAGTGAGAGCCAGCGTGGCCTAGTGGTGAGATTCAGGACAGATCAAAGGAAGGACTTTGTCATACAGCACAGTTAAAACTATGGAACTCACTTCTATGCCAGTGTGGCCTAGTGGTGAGAGTGTTGGACTGGGACTCGGGAGATATCCGGGTTCTAGTCCCCGCTCGGCCATGAAGCTCACACGGGTGACTTTGGGCCAGTCACGGACTCTCAGCCTGACCTACCTCACAGGGTTGTTGTGAGGATCAAATGGAGAGGAGGAGGATTATGTAAGCCGCCCTGGGTTCCTTGCAGGAAAAAGGCGGGGTATAAATATAAATAATAATTAAATAAATAAATAAATTCTGCACCCCTGCTCTATAGGGACGTTTGAGCAGCACACACCTTGTGTCCCATCCCCGCACCCCAGAGGGAATTGCTGCATTCCCAGAGCGGGATCTCTCCAGGGAATCCCCAATATTGCTCCAGCTGGGTGTCACTTCGATCTGAGCACGTGACCAGGGGAGGAACAGTTCTCAGAGATGCCTAGACTGATTGAGGCCCAACAGACGTTTGATTTCATAAATGAGGGAGCTAGGGCGTTTACTTTTGCAGGGTGCCGAGTGCCCCAAGGAAGGGAGGTAGGGGAGAAGAAGCCTGCGGGACGGCTCGGGCTCACTTCACCCGGGCTGCACTCCTGGGAATGAGGGTTGCACGGGGGCGGCTGTCAGTGACGCACCTCCGCTCTTGCAGGCGACGACGCATGCCTCCACCGCTGCGACGACAAGGAAGAGGACGGCGACAGCTGCGTGGAGTGCTGGGCCAACTCAGAAGACAACAGCACGAAAGGCAAAAACAAGAAGAAGAAAAAGAAAAGCAAGAAG